>OX387719.1:15546280-16204280 GCA_947577245.1 Andrena bucephala | reverse complement strand
CGTTTATTTCCAATTATTTATTATTATTTTCAATTGTTTTCAATTATTTTCAATTATTTATAATTATTTTCAATTATTTTAAATTATTTTCAATTATTTTCAATTATTTTCAATTATTTTCAATTATTTTCAATTATTTTCAATTATTTTCAATTATTTTCAATTATTTTCAATTATTTTCAATTATTTATAATTATTTTCAATTATTTATCAATTATTTTCAATTATTTATAATTATTTTCAATTATTTTCAATTATTTTCAATTATTTACAATTATTTACAACTATTTTCAATTATTTATCAATTATTTTCAATTATTTATAATTAATTTCAACTATTTTCAATTATTTATAATTATTTTCAATTATTTTCAATTATTTATAATTATTTATAATTATTTTCTATTATTTTCAATTATTTATAATTATTTTCAATTATTTATCAATTATTTTCAATTATTTATAATTATTTTCAATTAGTTTAAATTATTTTCAATTATTTTCAATTATTTATAATTATTTTCAATTATTTTCAATTATTTTCAATTATTTTCAATTATTTTCAATTATTTTCAATTATTTATAATTATTTTCAATTATTTTCCATTATTTCCAATTATTTATAATTATTTTCAATTATTTATCAATTATTTTCAATTATTTTCAATTATTTTCCATTATTTATCAATTATTTTCAATTATTTACAATTATTTACAATTATTTTCAATTATTTTCAATTATTTTCAATTATTTTCAATTATTTATAATTATTTTCAATTATTTATCAATTATTTTCAATTATTCATAATTAATTTAAATTATTTTCAATTATTGTCAAATATTTTCAATTATTTATCAATTATTTTCCATTATTTTCAATTATTTATCAATTATTTTCAATTATTTATAATTATTATCAATTATTTTCAATTATTTATCAATTATTTATAAATCATTTTCAATTATTTTCAATTATTTTCAATTATTGTCAATTATTTTCAATTATTTATAATTATTTTCAATTATCTATCAATTATTTTCAATTATTTTCAATTATTTTCAATTATTTTCAATTATTTTCAATTATTTATAATTATTTTCAATTATTTATCAATTATTTTCAATTATTCATAATTAATTTAAATTATTTTCAATTATTGTCAAATATTTTCAATTATTTATCAATTATTTTCCATTATTTTCAATTATTTATCAATTATTTTCAATTATTTATAATTATTATCAATTATTTTCAATTATTTATCAATTATTTATAAATTATTTTCAATTATTTATAATTAATTTACAACTATTTTCAATTATTTATCAATTATTTTCAATTATTTATAATTAATTTCAACTATTTTCAATTATTTATAATTATTTTCAATTATTTTCAATTATTTATCAATTATTTATAATTATTTATAATTATTTTCTATTATTTTCAATTATTTATAATTATTTTCAATTATTTATCAATTATTTTCAATTATTTATAATTATTTTCAATTATTTTCAATTATTTTCAATTATTTTCAATTATTTATCAATTATTTTCAATTATTTATAATTATTTTCAATTATTTTCAATTATTTTCAATTATTTTCAATTATTTATAATTATTTTCAATTATTTTCAATTATTTTCAATTATTTTCAATTATTTATAATTATTTTCATTTATTTATCAATTCTCTATGAATAATTTAAATTATTTTCAATCATTTTCAATTATTTTCAATTATTTTCAATTATTGTCAATTATTTTCAATTATTTATAATTATTTTCAATTATCTATCAATTATTTTCAATTATTTTCAATTATTTATAATTATTTTCAATTATTTTCAATTATTTTCACTTATTTATCAATTATTTATAATTTTCAATTATTTATAATTGTTTTCAATTATTTTCAATTATTTTCAATTATTTTTAATTATTTTCAATTATTTTAAATTATTTTCAATTATTTTCAATTATTTTCAATTATTTTCAATTATTTTCAATTATTTTCAATTATTTTCAATTATTTTCAATTATTTTCAATTATTTTCAATTATTTTCAATTATTTTCAATTATTTTCAATTATTTATAATTATTTTCAATTATTTATCAATTATTTTCAATTATTTATAATTATTTTCAATTATTTTCAATTATTTTCAATTATTTACAATTATTTACAACTATTTACAACTATTTATCAATTATTTTCAATTATTTATAATTAATTTCAACTATTTTCAATTATTTATAATTATTCAATTATTTTCAATTATTTATCAATTATTTATAATTATTATATTATTATTTTCAATTATTTATTTTCAATTATTTATCATTATTTTCAATTATTTATAATTATTTTCAATTAGTTTAAATTATTTTCAATTATTTTCAATTATTTATAATTATTTTCAATTATTTTCAATTATTTTCAATTATTTTCAATTATTCATTATCAATTATTTTCAATTATTTATAATTATTACATTATTTCAATTATTTTCAATTATTTTCAATTATTTTCAATTATTTATAATTATTTTCCAATTATTTATCAATTATTTTCAATTATTCATAATTAATTTAAATTATTTTCAATTATTGTCAAATATTTTCAATTATTTATCAATTATTTTCCATTATTTTCAATTATTTATCAATTATTTTCAATTATTTATAATTATTATCAATTATTTTCAATTATTTATCAATTATTTATAAATTATTTTCAATTATTTATAATTAATTTACAACTATTTTCAATTATTTATCAATTATTTTCAATTATTTATAATTAATTTCAACTATTTTCAATTATTTATAATTATTTTCAATTATTTTCAATTATTTATCAATTATTTATAATTATTTATAATTATTTTCTATTATTTTCAATTATTTATAATTATTTTCAATTATTTATCAATTATTTTCAATTATTTATAATTATTTTCAATTATTTTCAATTATTTTCAATTATTTTCAATTATTTATCAATTATTTTCAATTATTTATAATTATTTTCAATTAGTTTAAATTATTTTCAATTATTTTCAATTATTTATAATTATTTTCAATTATTTTCAATTATTTTCAATTATTTTCAATTATTTTCAATTATTTATAATTATTTTCAATTATTTTCCATTATTTTCAATTATTTATAATTATTTTCAATTATTTATCAATTATTTTCAATTATTTTCAATTATTTTCCATTATTTATCAATTATTTTCAATTATTTATAATTATTTACAATTATTTTCAATTATTTTCAATTATTTTCAATTATTTTCAATTATTTATAATTATTTTCAATTATTTATCAATTATTTTCAATTATTCATAATTAATTTAAATTATTTTCAATTATTGTCAAATATTTTCAATTATTTATCAATTATTTTCCATTATTTTCAATTATTTATCAATTATTTTCAATTATTTATAATTATTATCAATTATTTTCAATTATTTATCAATTATTTATAAATTATTTTCAATTATTTATAATTAATTTACAACTATTTTCAATTATTTATCAATTATTTTCAATTATTTATAATTAATTTCAACTATTTTCAATTATTTATAATTAATTTCAACTATTTTCAATTATTTATAATTATTTTCAATTATTTTCAATTATTTATCAATTATTTATAATTATTTATAATTATTTTCTATTATTTTCAATTATTTATTATTATTTTCAATTATTTATCAATTATTTTCAATTATTTATAATTATTTTCAATTAGTTTAAATTATTTTCAATTATTTTCAATTATTTATAATTATTTTCAATTATTTTCAATTATTTTCAATTATTTTCAATTATTTTCAATTATTTTCAATTATTTATAATTATTTTCAATTATTTTCCATTATTTTCAATTATTTATAATTATTTTCAATTATTTATCAATTATTTTCAATTATTTTCAATTATTTTCCATTATTTATCAATTATTTTCAATTATTTATAATTATTTACAATTATTTTCAATTATTTTCAATTATTTTCAATTATTTTCAATTATTTATAATTATTTTCAATTATTTATCAATTATTTTCAATTATTCATAATTAATTTAAATTATTTTCAATTATTGTCAAATATTTTCAATTATTTATCAATTATTTTCCATTATTTTCAATTATTTATCAATTATTTTCAATTATTTATAATTATTATCAATTATTTTCAATTATTTATCAATTATTTATAAATTATTTTCAATTATTTATAATTAATTTACAACTATTTTCAATTATTTATCAATTATTTTCAATTATTTATAATTAATTTCAACTATTTTCAATTATTTATAATTATTTTCAATTATTTTCAATTATTTATCAATTATTTATAATTATTTATAATTATTTTCTATTATTTTCAATTATTTATAATTATTTTCAATTATTTATCAATTATTTTCAATTATTTATAATTATTTTCAATTATTTTCAATTATTTTCGATTATTTTCAATTATTTTCAATTATTTATCAATTATTTTCAATTATTTATAATTATTTTCAATTATTTTCAATTATTTTCAATTATTTTCAATTATTTATAATTATTTTCAATTATTTTCAATTATTTTCAATTATTTTCAATTATTTATAATTATTTTCATTTATTTATCAATTCTCTATGAATAATTTAAATTATTTTCAATCATTTTCAATTATTTTCAATTATTTTCAATTATTGTCAATTATTTTCAATTATTTATAATTATTTTCAATTATCTATCAATTATTTTCAATTATTTTCAATTATTTTCAATTATTTTCAATTATTTTCAATTATTTATCAATTATTTATAATTATTTTCAATTATTTATAATTGTTTTCAATTATTTTCAATTATTTTCAATTATTTTTAATTATTTTCCATTATTTTCAATTATTTATCAATTATTTTCAATTATTTATAATTATTTTCAATTATTTTCAATTATTTTCAATTATTTTCAATTATTTTCAATTATTTATAATTATTTTCAATTATTTTCAATTATTTCCAATTATTTTTAATTATTTTCAATTTATCAATTATTTTCAATTATTTTCAATTATTTTCAATTATTTTCCATTATTTATCAATTATTTTCAATTATTTATAATTATTTTCAATTATTTTCAATTATTTTAAATTATTTTCAATTATTTTCAATTATTTTCAATTATTTTCAATTATTTTCAATTATTTATCAATTATTTTCAATTATTTATAATTATTTTCAATTATTTTCAATTATTTTCAATTATTTACAATTATTTACAACTATTTTCAATTATTTATCAATTATTTTCAATTATTTATAATTAATTTCAACTATTTTCAATTATTTATAATTATTTTCAATTATTTTCAATTATTTATCAATTATTTATAATTATTTATAATTATTTTCAATTATTTTCAATTATTTATAATTATTTTCAATTATTTATCAATTATTTTCAATTATTTATAATTATTTTAAATTATTTTCAATTATTTTCAATTATTTATAATTATTGTCAATTATTTATCAATTATATACCAATTATTTTCAATTATTTATAATTATTTTCAATTATTTTAAATTATTTTCAATTATTTATAATTATTTTCAATTATTTATCAATTATTTATAATTATTTATCAATTATTTGTAATTATGTTCAATTATTTTAAAATATTTTCAATTATTTTCAATTATTTTCAATTATTTTCAATTATTTTCAATTATTTATCAATTATTTTCAATTATTTATAAATATTTTCAATTATTAATCAATTATTTTCAATTACTTATAATTATTTTCAATTATTTTCAATTATTTTCAATTATTTATAATTATTTTAAATTATTTATCAATTATTTTCTATTATTTATAATTATTTTCAATTATTTATCTATCATTTTCAATTACTTATAATTATTTTCAATTATTTTCAATTATTTTCAATTATTTATAATTATTTTCATTTATTTATCAATTATTTTCAATTATTTTCAATTATTTTCAATTATTTATAATTATTTTCAATTATTTTCAATTATTTTCAATTATTTTCAATTATTTTCAATTATTTATAATTATTTTCAATTATTTCCAATTATTTTTAATTATTTTCAATTTATCAATTATTTTCAATTATTTTCAATTATTTTCAATTATTTTCAATTATTTTCCATTATTTATCAATTATTTTCAATTATTTATAATTATTTTCAATTATTTTCAATTATTTTCAATTATTTATAAATTATTTCTAATTATTTTCAATTATTTCTAATTAATTTTAATTATTTTTAATTATTTTCAATTATTTTCAATTATTTTCTATTATTTTCAATTATTTATAATTATTTTCAATTATTTATCAATTATTTTCAATTATTTATAATTATTTTCAATTATTTTCCATTATTTTCAATTATTTATCAATTATTTTCAATTATTTATAATTATTATCAATTATTTTCAATTATTTATCAATTATTTATCAATTATTTTCATTTATTTATAATTAATTTAAATTATTTTCAATTATTATCAATTATTTTCAATTATTTTCAATTATTTATCAATTATTTTCAATTATTTATAATTATTTTCAATTATTTATAATTATTTTCAATTATTTTCAATTATTTTCAATTATTTATAATTATTTATAATTATTTTCAATTATTTATCAATTATTTTCAATTATTTTCAATTATTTTCAATTATTTTCAATTATTTTCCATTATTTATAATTATTTTCAATTATTTTCAATTATTTTCAATTATTTATAATTATTGTCAATTATTTATCAATTATTTATCAATTATTTTCAATTATTTATAATTATTTTCAATTATTTTAAATTATTTTCAATTATTTATAATTATTTTCAATTATTTATCAATTATTTATAATTATTTATCAATTATTTGTAATTATGTTCAATTATTTTAAAATATTTTCAATTATTTTCAATTATTTTCAATTATTTTCAATTATTTTCAATTATTTATCAATTATTTTCAATTATTTATAAATATTTTCAATTATTTATCAATTATTTTCCATTACTTATAATTATTTTCAATTATTTTCAATTATTTTCAATTATTTATAATTATTTTAAATTATTTATCAATTATTTTCTATTATTTATAATTATTTTCAATTATTTATCTATCATTTTCAATTACTTATAATTATTTTCAATTATTTTCAATTATTTTCAATTATTTATAATTATTTTCATTTATTTATCAATTATTTTCAATTATTTTCAATTATTTTCAATTATTTATAATTATTTTCAATTATTTTCAATTATTTTCAATTATTTTCAATTATTTTCAATTATTTATAATTATTTTCAATTATTTTCCATTATTTCCAATTATTTATAATTATTTTCAATTATTTATCAATTATTTTCAATTATTTTCAATTATTTTCCATTATTTATCAATTATTTTCAATTATTTACAATTATTTACAATTATTTTCAATTATTTTCAATTATTTTCAATTATTTTCAATTATTTATAATTATTTTCAATTATTTATCAATTATTTTCAATTATTCATAATTAATTTAAATTATTTTCAATTATTGTCAAATATTTTCAATTATTTATCAATTATTTTCCATTATTTTCAATTATTTATCAATTATTTTCAATTATTTATAATTATTATCAATTATTTTCAATTATTTATCAATTATTTATAAATCATTTTCAATTATTTTCAATTATTTTCAATTATTGTCAATTATTTTCAATTATTTATAATTATTTTCAATTATCTATCAATTATTTTCAATTATTTTCAATTATTTTCAATTATTTTCAATTATTTTCAATTATTTATAATTATTTTCAATTATTTATCAATTATTTTCAATTATTCATAATTAATTTAAATTATTTTCAATTATTGTCAAATATTTTCAATTATTTATCAATTATTTTCCATTATTTTCAATTATTTATCAATTATTTTCAATTATTTATAATTATTATCAATTATTTTCAATTATTTATCAATTATTTATAAATTATTTTCAATTATTTATAATTAATTTACAACTATTTTCAATTATTTATCAATTATTTTCAATTATTTATAATTAATTTCAACTATTTTCAATTATTTATAATTATTTTCAATTATTTTCAATTATTTATCAATTATTTATAATTATTTATAATTATTTTCTATTATTTTCAATTATTTATAATTATTTTCAATTATTTATCAATTATTTTCAATTATTTATAATTATTTTCAATTATTTTCAATTATTTTCAATTATTTTCAATTATTTATCAATTATTTTCAATTATTTATAATTATTTTCAATTATTTTCAATTATTTTCAATTATTTTCAATTATTTATAATTATTTTCAATTATTTTCAATTATTTTCAATTATTTTCAATTATTTATAATTATTTTCATTTATTTATCAATTCTCTATGAATAATTTAAATTATTTTCAATCATTTTCAATTATTTTCAATTATTTTCAATTATTGTCAATTATTTTCAATTATTTATAATTATTTTCAATTATCTATCAATTATTTTCAATTATTTTCAATTATTTATAATTATTTTCAATTATTTTCAATTATTTTCACTTATTTATCAATTATTTATAATTATTTTCAATTATTTATAATTGTTTTCAATTATTTTCAATTATTTTCAATTATTTTTAATTATTTTCAATTATTTTAAATTATTTTCAATTATTTTCAATTATTTTCAATTATTTTCAATTATTTTCAATTATTTTCAATTATTTTCAATTATTTTCAATTATTTTCAATTATTTTCAATTATTTTCAATTATTTATAATTATTTTCAATTATTTATCAATTATTTTCAATTATTTATAATTATTTTCAATTATTTTCAATTATTTTCAATTATTTACAATTATTTACAACTATTTACAACTATTTATCAATTATTTTCAATTATTTATAATTAATTTCAACTATTTTCAATTATTTATAATTATTTTCAATTATTTTCAATTATTTATCAATTATTTATAATTATTTATAATTATTTTCTATTATTTTCAATTATTTATTATTATTTTCAATTATTTATCAATTATTTTCAATTATTTATAATTATTTTCAATTAGTTTAAATTATTTTCAATTATTTTCAATTATTTATAATTATTTTCAATTATTTTCAATTATTTTCAATTATTTTCAATTATTTTCCATTATTTATCAATTATTTTCAATTATTTATAATTATTTACAATTATTTTCAATTATTTTCAATTATTTTCAATTATTTTCAATTATTTATAATTATTTTCAATTATTTATCAATTATTTTCAATTATTCATAATTAATTTAAATTATTTTCAATTATTGTCAAATATTTTCAATTATTTATCAATTATTTTCCATTATTTTCAATTATTTATCAATTATTTTCAATTATTTATAATTATTATCAATTATTTTCAATTATTTATCAATTATTTATAAATTATTTTCAATTATTTATAATTAATTTACAACTATTTTCAATTATTTATCAATTATTTTCAATTATTTATAATTAATTTCAACTATTTTCAATTATTTATAATTATTTTCAATTATTTTCAATTATTTATCAATTATTTATAATTATTTATAATTATTTTCTATTATTTTCAATTATTTATAATTATTTTCAATTATTTATCAATTATTTTCAATTATTTATAATTATTTTCAATTATTTTCAATTATTTTCAATTATTTTCAATTATTTATCAATTATTTTCAATTATTTATAATTATTTTCAATTAGTTTAAATTATTTTCAATTATTTTCAATTATTTATAATTATTTTCAATTATTTTCAATTATTTTCAATTATTTTCAATTATTTTCAATTATTTATAATTATTTTCAATTATTTTCCATTATTTTCAATTATTTATAATTATTTTCAATTATTTATCAATTATTTTCAATTATTTTCAATTATTTTCCATTATTTATCAATTATTTTCAATTATTTATAATTATTTACAATTATTTTCAATTATTTTCAATTATTTTCAATTATTTTCAATTATTTATAATTATTTTCAATTATTTATCAATTATTTTCAATTATTCATAATTAATTTAAATTATTTTCAATTATTGTCAAATATTTTCAATTATTTATCAATTATTTTCCATTATTTTCAATTATTTATCAATTATTTTCAATTATTTATAATTATTATCAATTATTTTCAATTATTTATCAATTATTTATAAATTATTTTCAATTATTTATAATTAATTTACAACTATTTTCAATTATTTATCAATTATTTTCAATTATTTATAATTAATTTCAACTATTTTCAATTATTTATAATTAATTTCAACTATTTTCAATTATTTATAATTATTTTCAATTATTTTCAATTATTTATCAATTATTTATAATTATTTATAATTATTTTCTATTATTTTCAATTATTTATTATTATTTTCAATTATTTATCAATTATTTTCAATTATTTATAATTATTTTCAATTAGTTTAAATTATTTTCAATTATTTTCAATTATTTATAATTATTTTCAATTATTTTCAATTATTTTCAATTATTTTCAATTATTTTCAATTATTTTCAATTATTTATAATTATTTTCAATTATTTTCCATTATTTTCAATTATTTATAATTATTTTCAATTATTTATCAATTATTTTCAATTATTTTCAATTATTTTCCATTATTTATCAATTATTTTCAATTATTTATAATTATTTACAATTATTTTCAATTATTTTCAATTATTTTCAATTATTTTCAATTATTTATAATTATTTTCAATTATTTATCAATTATTTTCAATTATTCATAATTAATTTAAATTATTTTCAATTATTGTCAAATATTTTCAATTATTTATCAATTATTTTCCATTATTTTCAATTATTTATCAATTATTTTCAATTATTTATAATTATTATCAATTATTTTCAATTATTTATCAATTATTTATAAATTATTTTCAATTATTTATAATTAATTTACAACTATTTTCAATTATTTATCAATTATTTTCAATTATTTATAATTAATTTCAACTATTTTCAATTATTTATAATTATTTTCAATTATTTTCAATTATTTATCAATTATTTATAATTATTTATAATTATTTTCTATTATTTTCAATTATTTATAATTATTTTCAATTATTTATCAATTATTTTCAATTATTTATAATTATTTTCAATTATTTTCAATTATTTTCGATTATTTTCAATTATTTTCAATTATTTATCAATTATTTTCAATTATTTATAATTATTTTCAATTATTTTCAATTATTTTCAATTATTTTCAATTATTTATAATTATTTTCAATTATTTTCAATTATTTTCAATTATTTTCAATTATTTATAATTATTTTCATTTATTTATCAATTCTCTATGAATAATTTAAATTATTTTCAATCATTTTCAATTATTTTCAATTATTTTCAATTATTGTCAATTATTTTCAATTATTTATAATTATTTTCAATTATCTATCAATTATTTTCAATTATTTTCAATTATTTTCAATTATTTTCAATTATTTTCAATTATTTATCAATTATTTATAATTATTTTCAATTATTTATAATTGTTTTCAATTATTTTCAATTATTTTCAATTATTTTTAATTATTTTCCATTATTTTCAATTATTTATCAATTATTTTCAATTATTTATAATTATTTTCAATTATTTTCAATTATTTTCAATTATTTTCAATTATTTTCAATTATTTATAATTATTTTCAATTATTTTCAATTATTTCCAATTATTTTTAATTATTTTCAATTTATCAATTATTTTCAATTATTTTCAATTATTTTCAATTATTTTCCATTATTTATCAATTATTTTCAATTATTTATAATTATTTTCAATTATTTTCAATTATTTTAAATTATTTTCAATTATTTTCAATTATTTTCAATTATTTTCAATTATTTTCAATTATTTATCAATTATTTTCAATTATTTATAATTATTTTCAATTATTTTCAATTATTTTCAATTATTTACAATTATTTACAACTATTTTCAATTATTTATCAATTATTTTCAATTATTTATAATTAATTTCAACTATTTTCAATTATTTATAATTATTTTCAATTATTTTCAATTATTTATCAATTATTTATAATTATTTATAATTATTTTCAATTATTTTCAATTATTTATAATTATTTTCAATTATTTATCAATTATTTTCAATTATTTATAATTATTTTAAATTATTTTCAATTATTTTCAATTATTTATAATTATTGTCAATTATTTATCAATTATATACCAATTATTTTCAATTATTTATAATTATTTTCAATTATTTTAAATTATTTTCAATTATTTATAATTATTTTCAATTATTTATCAATTATTTATAATTATTTATCAATTATTTGTAATTATGTTCAATTATTTTAAAATATTTTCAATTATTTTCAATTATTTTCAATTATTTTCAATTATTTTCAATTATTTATCAATTATTTTCAATTATTTATAAATATTTTCAATTATTAATCAATTATTTTCAATTACTTATAATTATTTTCAATTATTTTCAATTATTTTCAATTATTTATAATTATTTTAAATTATTTATCAATTATTTTCTATTATTTATAATTATTTTCAATTATTTATCTATCATTTTCAATTACTTATAATTATTTTCAATTATTTTCAATTATTTTCAATTATTTATAATTATTTTCATTTATTTATCAATTATTTTCAATTATTTTCAATTATTTTCAATTATTTATAATTATTTTCAATTATTTTCAATTATTTTCAATTATTTTCAATTATTTTCAATTATTTATAATTATTTTCAATTATTTCCAATTATTTTTAATTATTTTCAATTTATCAATTATTTTCAATTATTTTCAATTATTTTCAATTATTTTCAATTATTTTCCATTATTTATCAATTATTTTCAATTATTTATAATTATTTTCAATTATTTTCAATTATTTTCAATTATTTATAAATTATTTCTAATTATTTTCAATTATTTCTAATTAATTTTAATTATTTTTAATTATTTTCAATTATTTTCAATTATTTTCTATTATTTTCAATTATTTATAATTATTTTCAATTATTTATCAATTATTTTCAATTATTTATAATTATTTTCAATTATTTTCCATTATTTTCAATTATTTATCAATTATTTTCAATTATTTATAATTATTATCAATTATTTTCAATTATTTATCAATTATTTATCAATTATTTTCATTTATTTATAATTAATTTAAATTATTTTCAATTATTATCAATTATTTTCAATTATTTTCAATTATTTATCAATTATTTTCAATTATTTATAATTATTTTCAATTATTTATAATTATTTTCAATTATTTTCAATTATTTTCAATTATTTATAATTATTTATAATTATTTTCAATTATTTATCAATTATTTTCAATTATTTTCAATTATTTTCAATTATTTTCAATTATTTTCCATTATTTATAATTATTTTCAATTATTTTCAATTATTTTCAATTATTTATAATTATTGTCAATTATTTATCAATTATTTATCAATTATTTTCAATTATTTATAATTATTTTCAATTATTTTAAATTATTTTCAATTATTTATAATTATTTTCAATTATTTATCAATTATTTATAATTATTTATCAATTATTTGTAATTATGTTCAATTATTTTAAAATATTTTCAATTATTTTCAATTATTTTCAATTATTTTCAATTATTTTCAATTATTTATCAATTATTTTCAATTATTTATAAATATTTTCAATTATTTATCAATTATTTTCCATTACTTATAATTATTTTCAATTATTTTCAATTATTTTCAATTATTTATAATTATTTTAAATTATTTATCAATTATTTTCTATTATTTATAATTATTTTCAATTATTTATCTATCATTTTCAATTACTTATAATTATTTTCAATTATTTTCAATTATTTTCAATTATTTATAATTATTTTCATTTATTTATCAATTATTTTCAATTATTTTCAATTATTTTCAATTATTTATAATTATTTTCAATTATTTTCAATTATTTTCAATTATTTTCAATTATTTTCAATTATTTTCAATTATTTATCAATTATTTATAATTATTTTCAATTATTTTCAATTATTTTCAATTATTTTCAATTATTTTCAATTATTTTCAATTATTTATCAATTATTTTCAATTATTTATAAATATTTTCAATTATTTATCAATTATTTTCAATTACTTATAATTATTTTCAATTATTTTCAATTATTTTCAATTATTTATAATTATTTTAAATTATTTATCAATTATTTTCTATTATTTATAATTATTTTCAATTATTTATCAATTATTTTCAATTATTTATAATTAATTTAAAATATTTTCAATTATTTTCAATTATTTTCAATTATTTATCAATTATTTTCAATTATTTATAATTATTAACAATTATTTTCCATTATTTTCAATTATTTATAATTATTTTCAATTATTTATCAATTATTTATCAATTATTTTCAATTATTTATAATTATTTTAAATTATTTTAAATTATTTTCAATTATTTATAATTATTTTCAATTATTTATCAATTATTTATAATTATTTTCAATTATTTATAATTATGTTCAATTATTTTGAAATATTTTCAATTATTTTCAATTATTTTCAATTATTTATAATTATTTTCAATTATTTTAAATTATTTTCAATTATTTATAATTATTTTCAATTATTTATCAATTATTTATAATTATTTTCAATTATTTATAATTATGTTCAATTATTTTAAAATATTTTCAATTATTTTAAATTATTTTCAATTATTTTCAATTATTTTCAATTATTTTCAATTATTTTCAATTATTTTCAATTATTTTCAATTATTTTCAATTATTTTCAATTATTTTCAATTATTTATAATTATTTTCAATTATTTATCAATTATTTTCAATTATTTATAATTATTTTCAATTATTTTCAATTATTTTCAATTATTTACAATTATTTACAACTATTTTCAATTATTTATCAATTATTTTCAATTATTTATAATTAATTTCAACTATTTTCAATTATTTATAATTATTTTCAATTATTTTCAATTATTTATCAATTATTTATAATTATTTATAATTATTTTCTATTATTTTCAATTATTTATAATTATTTTCAATTATTTATCAATTATTTTCAATTATTTATAATTATTTTCAATTAGTTTAAATTATTTTCAATTATTTTCAATTATTTATAATTATTTTCAATTATTTTCAATTATTTTCAATTATTTTCAATTATTTTCAATTATTTTCAATTATTTATAATTATTTTCAATTATTTTCCATTATTTCCAATTATTTATAATTATTTTCAATTATTTATCAATTATTTTCAATTATTTTCAATTATTTTCCATTATTTATCAATTATTTTCAATTATTTATAATTATTTACAATTATTTTCAATTATTTTCAATTATTTTCAATTATTTTCAATTATTTATAATTATTTTCAATTATTTATCAATTATTTTCAATTATTCATAATTAATTTAAATTATTTTCAATTATTGTCAAATATTTTCAATTATTTATCAATTATTTTCCATTATTTTCAATAATTTATCAATTATTTTCAATTATTTATAATTATTATCAATTATTTTCAATTATTTATCAATTATTTATAAATTATTTTCAATTATTTATAATTAATTTACAACTATTTTCAATTATTTATCAATTATTTTCAATTATTTATAATTAATTTCAACTATTTTCAATTATTTATAATTATTTTCAATTATTTTCAATTATTTATCAATTATTTATAATTATTTATAATTATTTTCTATTATTTTCAATTATTTATAATTATTTTCAATTATTTATCAATTATTTTCAATTATTTATAATTATTTTCAATTATTTTCAATTATTTTCAATTATTTTCAATTATTTATCAATTATTTTCAATTATTTATAATTATTTTCAATTATTTTCAATTATTTTCAATTATTTTCAATTATTTTCAATTATTTATAATTATTTTCAATTATTTTCAATTATTTTCAATTATTTTCAATTATTTATAATTATTTTCATTTATTTATCAATTCTCTATGAATAATTTAAATTATTTTCAATCATTTTCAATTATTTTCAATTATTTTCAATTATTGTCAATTATTTTCAATTATTTATAATTATTTTCAATTATCTATCAATTATTTTCAATTATTTTCAATTATTTTCAATTATTTTCAATTATTTTCAATTATTTATAATTATTTTCAATTATTTATCAATTATTTTCAATTATTCATAATTAATTTAAATTATTTTCAATTATTGTCAAATATTTTCAATTATTTATCAATTATTTTCCATTATTTTCAATTATTTATCAATTATTTTCAATTATTTATAATTATTATCAATTATTTTCAATTATTTATCAATTATTTATAATTATTTATAATTATTTTCTATTATTTTCAATTATTTATAATTATTTTCAATTATTTATCAATTATTTTCAATTATTTATAATTATTTTCAATTATTTTCAATTATTTTCAATTATTTTCAATTATTTATCAATTATTTTCAATTATTTATAATTATTTTCAATTATTTTCAATTATTTTCAATTATTTTCAATTATTTTCAATTATTTATAATTATTTTCAATTATTTTCAATTATTTTCAATTATTTTCAATTATTTATAATTATTTTCATTTATTTATCAATTCTCTATGAATAATTTAAATTATTTTCAATCATTTTCAATTATTTTCAATTATTTTCAATTATTGTCAATTATTTTCAATTATTTATAATTATTTTCAATTATCTATCAATTATTTTCAATTATTTTCAATTATTTTCAATTATTTTCAATTATTTTCAATTATTTTCAATTATTTTCAATTATTTATAATTATTTTCAATTATTTATCAATTATTTTCAATTATTCATAATTAATTTAAATTATTTTCAATTATTGTCAAATATTTTCAATTATTTATCAATTATTTTCCATTATTTTCAATTATTTATCAATTATTTTCAATTATTTATAATTATTATCAATTATTTTCAATTATTTATCAATTATTTATAAATTATTTTCAATTATTTATAATTAATTTACAACTATTTTCAATTATTTATCAATTATTTTCAATTATTTATAATTAATTTCAACTATTTTCAATTATTTATAATTATTTTCAATTATTTTCAATTATTTATCAATTATTTATAATTATTTATAATTATTTTCTATTATTTTCAATTATTTATAATTATTTTCAATTATTTATCAATTATTTTCAATTATTTATAATTATTTTCAATTATTTTCAATTATTTTCAATTATTTATCAATTATTTTCAATTATTTATAATTATTTTCAATTATTTTCAATTATTTTCAATTATTTTCAATTATTTATAATTATTTTCAATTATTTTCAATTATTTTCAATTATTTTCAATTATTTATAATTATTTTCATTTATTTATCAATTCTCTATGAATAATTTAAATTATTTTCAATCATTTTCAATTATTTTCAATTATTTTCAATTATTGTCAATTATTTTCAATTATTTATAATTATTTTCAATTATCTATCAATTATTTTCAATTATTTTCAATTATTTATAATTATTTTCAATTATTTTCAATTATTTTCACTTATTTATCAATTATTTATAATTATTTTCAATTATTTATAATTGTTTTCAATTATTTTCAATTATTTTCAATTATTTTTAATTATTTTCAATTATTTTAAATTATTTTCAATTATTTTCAATTATTTTCAATTATTTTCAATTATTTTCAATTATTTTCAATTATTTTCAATTATTTTCAATTATTTATAATTATTTTCAATTATTTATCAATTATTTTCAATTATTTATAATTATTTTCAATTATTTTCAATTATTTTCAATTATTTACAATTATTTACAACTATTTTCAATTATTTATCAATTATTTTCAATTATTTATAATTAATTTCAACTATTTTCAATTATTTATAATTATTTTCAATTATTTTCAATTATTTATCAATTATTTATAATTATTTATAATTATTTTCTATTATTTTCAATTATTTATTATTATTTTCAATTATTTATCAATTATTTTCAATTATTTATAATTATTTTCAATTAGTTTATATTATTTTCAATTATTTTCAATTATTTATAATTATTTTCAATTATTTTCAATTATTTTCAATTATTTTCAATTATTTTCAATTATTTTCAATTATTTTCAATTATTTTCAATTATTTATAATTATTTTCAATTATTTTCCATTATTTTCAATTATTTATAATTATTTTCAATTATTTATAATTATTTTCAATTATTTATCAATTATTTTCAATTATTTTCAATTATTTTCCATTATTTATCAATTATTTTCAATTATTTATAATTATTTACAATTATTTTCAATTATTTTCAATTATTTTCAATTATTTTCAATTATTTATAATTATTTTCAATTATTTATCAATTATTTTCAATTATTCATAATTAATTTAAATTATTTTCAATTATTGTCAAATATTTTCAATTATTTATCAATTATTTTCCATTATTTTCAATTATTTATCAATTATTTTCAATTATTTATAATTATTATCAATTATTTTCAATTATTTATCAATTATTTATAAATTATTTTCAATTATTTATAATTAATTTACAACTATTTTCAATTATTTATCAATTATTTTCAATTATTTATAATTAATTTCAACTATTTTCAATTATTTATAATTATTTTCAATTATTTTCAATTATTTATCAATTATTTATAATTATTTATAATTATTTTCTATTATTTTCAATTATTTATAATTATTTTCAATTATTTATCAATTATTTTCAATTATTTATAATTATTTTCAATTATTTTCAATTATTTTCAATTATTTTCAATTATTTATCAATTATTTTCAATTATTTATAATTATTTTCAATTATTTTCAATTATTTTCAATTATTTTCAATTATTTATAATTATTTTCAATTATTTTCAATTATTTTCAATTATTTTCAATTATTTATAATTATTTTCATTTATTTATCAATTCTCTATGAATAATTTAAATTATTTTCAATCATTTTCAATTATTTTCAATTATTGTCAATTATTTTCAATTATTTATAATTATTTTCAATTATCTATCAATTATTTTCAATTATTTTCAATTATTTTCAATTATTTTCAATTATTTTCAATTATTTATCAATTATTTATAATTATTTTCAATTATTTATAATTGTTTTCAATTATTTTCAATTATTTTCAATTATTTTTAATTATTTTCCATTATTTTCAATTATTTATCAATTATTTTCAATTATTTATAATTATTTTCAATTATTTTCAATTATTTTCAATTATTTATAATTATTTTCAATTATTTTCAATTATTTCCAATTATTTTTAATTATTTTCAATTTATCAATTATTTTCAATTATTTTCAATTATTTTCAATTATTTTCCATTATTTATCAATTATTTTCAATTATTTATAATTATTTTCAATTATTTTAAATTATTTTAAATTATTTTCAATTATTTTCAATTATTTTCAATTATTTTCAATTATTTTCAATTATTTTCCATTATTTTCAATTATTTATCAATTATTTTCAATTATTTATAATTATTATCAATTATTTTCAATTATTTATCAATTATTTTCAATTATTTTCAATTATTTATAATTATTTTCATTTATTTATCAATTCTCTATGAATAATTTAAATTATTTTCAATCATTTTCAATTATTTTCAATTATTGTCAATTATTTTCAATTATTTATAATTATTTTCAATTATCTATCAATTATTTTCAATTATTTTCAATTATTTTCAATTATTTTCAATTATTTTCAATTATTTATAATTATTTTCAATTATTTATCAATTATTTTCAATTATTCATAATTAATTTAAATTATTTTCAATTATTGTCAAATATTTTCAATTATTTATCAATTATTTTCCATTATTTTCAATTATTTATCAATTATTTTCAATTATTTATAATTATTATCAATTATTTTCAATTATTTATCAATTATTTTCAATTATTTATAATTAATTTACAACTATTTTCAATTATTTATCAATTATTTTCAATTATTTATAATTAATTTCAACTATTTTCAATTATTTATAATTATTTTCAATTATTTTCAATTATTTATCAATTATTTATAATTATTTATAATTATTTTCTATTATTTTCAATTATTTATAATTATTTTCAATTATTTATCAATTATTTTCAATTATTTATAATTATTTTCAATTATTTTCAATTATTTTCAATTATTTTCAATTATTTATCAATTATTTTCAATTATTTATAATTATTTTCAATTATTTTCAATTATTTTCAATTATTTTCAATTATTTATAATTATTTTCAATTATTTTCAATTATTTTCAATTATTTTCAATTATTTATAATTATTTTCATTTATTTATCAATTCTCTATGAATAATTTAAATTATTTTCAATCATTTTCAATTATTTTCAATTATTTTCAATTATTGTCAATTATTTTCAATTATTTATAATTATTTTCAATTATCTATCAATTATTTTCAATTATTTTCAATTATTTATAATTATTTTCAATTATTTTCAATTATTTTCACTTATTTATCAATTATTTATAATTATTTTCAATTATTTATAATTGTTTTCAATTATTTTCAATTATTTTCAATTATTTTTAATTATTTTCAATTATTTTAAATTATTTTCAATTATTTTCAATTATTTTCAATTATTTTCAATTATTTTCAATTATTTTCAATTATTTTCAATTATTTTCAATTATTTTCAATTATTTTCAATTATTTTCAATTATTTTCAATTATTTATAATTATTTTCAATTATTTATCAATTATTTTCAATTATTTATAATTATTTTCAATTATTTTCAATTATTTTCAATTATTTACAATTATTTACAACTATTTTCAATTATTTATCAATTATTTTCAATTATTTATAATTAATTTCAACTATTTTCAATTATTTATAATTATTTTCAATTATTTTCAATTATTTATCAATTATTTATAATTATTTATAATTATTTTCTATTATTTTCAATTATTTATTATTATTTTCAATTATTTATCAATTATTTTCAATTATTTATAATTATTTACAATTAGTTTAAATTATTTTCAATTATTTTCAATTATTTATAATTATTTTCAATTATTTTCAATTATTTTCAATTATTTTCAATTATTTTCAATTATTTTCAATTATTTATAATTATTTTCAATTATTTTCCATTATTTTCAATTATTTATAATTATTTTCAATTATTTATCAATTATTTTCAATTATTTTCAATTATTTTCCATTATTTATCAATTATTTTCAATTATTTATAATTATTTACAATTATTTTCAATTATTTTCAATTATTTTCAATTATTTTCAATTATTTATAATTATTTTCAATTATTTATCAATTATTTTCAATTATTCATAATTAATTTAAATTATTTTCAATTATTGTCAAATATTTTCAATTATTTATCAATTATTTTCCATTATTTTCAATTATTTATCAATTATTTTCAATTATTTATAATTATTATCAATTATTTTCAATTATTTATCAATTATTTATAAATTATTTTCAATTATTTATAATTAATTTACAACTATTTTCAATTATTTATCAATTATTTTCAATTATTTATAATTAATTTCAACTATTTTCAATTATTTATAATTATTTTCAATTATTTTCAATTATTTATCAATTATTTATAATTATTTATAATTATTTTCTATTATTTTCAATTATTTATAATTATTTTCAATTATTTATCAATTATTTTCAATTATTTATAATTATTTTCAATTATTTTCAATTATTTTCAATTATTTTCAATTATTTATCAATTATTTTCAATTATTTATAATTATTTTCAATTATTTTCAATTATTTTCAATTATTTTCAATTATTTATTATTATTTTCAATTATTTTCAATTATTTTCAATTATTTTCAATTATTTATAATTATTTTCATTTATTTATCAATTCTCTATGAATAATTTAAATTATTTTCAATCATTTTCAATTATTTTCAATTATTTTCAATTATTGTCAATTATTTTCAATTATTTATAATTATTTTCAATTATCTATCAATTATTTTCAATTATTTTCAATTATTTTCAATTATTTTCAATTATTTTCAATTATTTATCAATTATTTATAATTATTTTCAATTATTTATAATTGTTTTCAATTATTTTCAATTATTTTCAATTATTTTTAATTATTTTCCATTATTTTCAATTATTTGTCAATTATTTTCAATTATTTATAATTATTTTCAATTATTTTCAATTATTTTCAATTATTTTCAATTATTTTCAATTATTTATAATTATTTTCAATTATTTTCAATTATTTCCAATTATTTTTAATTATTTTCAATTTATCAATTATTTTCAATTATTTTCAATTATTTTCAATTATTTTCCATTATTTATCAATTATTTTCAATTATTTATAATTATTTTAAATTATTTTAAATTATTTTAAATTATTTTAAATTATTTTAAATTATTTTCAATTATTTTCAATTATTTTCAATTATTTTCAATTATTTTCAATTATTTTCAATTATTTTAAATTATTTACAATTATTTACAACTATTTTCAATTATTTATCAATTATTTTCAATTATTTATAATTAATTTAAACTATTTTCAATTATTTATAATTATTTTCAATTATTTTCAATTATTTTTCAATTATTTATAATTATTTATAATTATTTTCAATTATTTTCAATTATTTATAATTATTTTCAATTATTTATCAATTATTTTCAATTATTTATAATTATTTTAAATTATTTTCAATTATTTTCAATTATTTATAATTATTGTCAATTATTTATCAATTATTTATCAATTATTTTCAATTATTTATAATTATTTTCAATTATTTTAAATTATTTTCAATTATTTATAATTATTTTCAATTATTTATAATTATTTATCAATTATTTGTAATTATGTTCAATTATTTTAAAATATTTTCAATTATTTTCAATTATTTTCAATTATTTTCAATTATTTTAAATTATTTTCAATTATTTATCAATTATTTATAATTATTTTCAATTATTTTCAATTATTTACAATTATTTACAACTATTTTCAATTATTTATCAATTATTTTCAATTATTTATAATTAATTTCAACTATTTTCAATTATTTATAATTATTTTCAATTATTTTCAATTATTTATCAATTATTTATAATTATTTATAATTATTTTCAATTATTTTCAATTATTTATAATTATTTTCAATTATTTATCAATTATTTTCAATTATTTATAATTATTTTAAATTATTTTCAATTATTTTCAATTATTTATAATTATTGTCAATTATTTATCAATTATTTATCAATTATTTTCAATTATTTATAATTATTTTCAATTATTTTAAATTATTTTCAATTATTTATAATTATTTTCAATTATTTATCAATTATTTATAATTATTTATCAATTATTTGTAATTATGTTCAATTATTTTAAAATATTTTCAATTATTTTCAATTATTTTCAATTATTTTCAATTATTTTCAATTATTTATCAATTATTTTCAATTATTTATAAATATTTTCAATTATTAATCAATTATTTTCAATTACTTATAATTATTTTCAATTATTTTCAATTATTTTCAATTATTTATAATTATTTTAAATTATTTATCAATTATTTTCTATTATTTATAATTATTTTCAATTATTTATCTATCATTTTCAATTACTTATAATTATTTTCAATTATTTTCAATTATTTTCAATTATTTATAATTATTTTCATTTATTTATCAATTATTTTCAATTATTTTCAATTATTTTCAATTATTTATAATTATTTTCAATTATTTTCAATTATTTTCAATTATTTTCAATTATTTTCAATTATTTATAATTATTTTCAATTATTTCCAATTTATCAATTATTTTCAATTATTTTCAATTATTTTCCATTATTTATCAATTATTTTCAATTATTTATAATTATTTTCAATTATTTTCAATTATTTTCAATTATTTATAAATTATTTCTAATTATTTTCAATTATTTCTAATTAATTTTAATTATTTTTAATTATTTTCAATTATTTTCAATTATTTTCTATTATTTTCAATTATTTATAGTTATTTTCAATTATTTATCAATTATTTTCAATTATTTATAATTATTTTCAATTATTTTCCATTATTTTCAATTATTTATCAATTATTTTCAATTATTTATAATTATTATCAATTATTTTCAATTATTTATCAATTATTTATCAATTATTTTCATTTATTTATAATTAATTTAAATTATTTTCAATTATTATCAATTATTTTCAATTATTTTCAATTATTTATCAATTATTTTCAATTATTTATAATTATTTTCAATTATTTTCAATTATTTTCAATTATTTATAATTATTTATAATTATTTTCAATTATTTATCAATTATTTTCAATTATTTTCAATTATTTTCAATTATTTTCAATTATTTTCCATTATTTATAATTATTTTCAATTATTTTCAATTATTTTCCATTATTTATAATTATTGTCAATTATTTATCAATTATTTATCAATTATTTTCAATTATTTATAATTATTTTCAATTATTTTAAATTATTTTCAATTATTTATAATTATTTTCAATTATTTATCAATTATTTATAATTATTTATCAATTATTTGTAATTATGTTCAATTATTTTAAAATATTTTCAATTATTTTCAATTATTTTCAATTATTTATCAATTATTTTCAATTATTTATAAATATTTTCAATTATTTATCAATTATTTTCCATTACTTCTAATTATTTTCAATTATTTTCAATTATTTTCAATTATTTATAATTATTTTCAATTATTTTCAATTATTTTCAATTATTTTCAATTATTTTCAATTATTTTCAATTATTTATCAATTATTTATAATTATTTTCAATTATTTTCAATTATTTTCAATTATTTTCAATTATTTTCAATTATTTATCAATTATTTTCAATTATTTATAAATATTTTCAATTATTTATCAATTATTTTCAATTACTTATAATTATTTTCAATTATTTTCAATTATTTTCAATTATTTATAATTATTTTAAATTATTTATCAATTATTTTCTATTATTTATAATTATTTTCAATTATTTATCAATTATTTTCAATTATTTATAATTAATTTAAAATATTTTCAATTATTTTCAATTATTTTCAATTATTTATCAATTATTTTCAATTATTTATAATTATTAACAATTATTTTCCATTATTTTCAATTATTTATAATTATTTTCAATTATTTATCAGTTATTTATCAATTATTTTCAATTATTTATAATTATTTTAAATTATATTAAATTATTTTCAATTATTTATAATTATTTTCAATTATTTATCAATTATTTATAATTATTTTCAATTATTTATAATTATGTTCAATTATTTTGAAATATTTTCAATTATTTTCAATTATTTTCAATTATTTATAATTATTTTCAATTATTTTAAATTATTTTCAATTATTTATAATTATTTTCAATTATTTATCAATTATTTATAATTATTTTCAATTATTTATAATTATGTTCAATTATTTTAAAATATTTTCAATTATTTTCAATTATTTTCAATTATTTATCAATTATTTTCAATTATTTTCGTTTATTTCCAATTATTTATTATTATTTTCAATTGTTTTCAATTATTTTCAATTATTTATAATTATTTTCAATTATTTTAAATTATTTTCAATTATTTTCAATTATTTTCAATTATTTTCAATTATTTTCAATTATTTTCAATTATTTTCAATTATTTTCAATTATTTTCAATTATTTTCAATTATTTATAATTATTTTCAATTATTTATCAATTATTTTCAATTATTTATAATTATTTTCAATTATTTTCAATTATTTTCAATTATTTACAATTATTTACAACTATTTTCAATTATTTATCAATTATTTTCAATTATTTATAATTAATTTCAACTATTTTCAATTATTTATAATTATTTTCAATTATTTTCAATTATTTATCAATTATT
Organism: Andrena bucephala; assembly: GCA_947577245.1. NCBI lineage: Eukaryota > Metazoa > Arthropoda > Insecta > Hymenoptera > Andrenidae > Andrena > Andrena bucephala. Next base: position 16,177,941 of record OX387719.1, on the reverse strand, counting down.
TATAATTATTTATAATTATTTTCTATTATTTTCAATTATTTATAATTATTTTCAATTATTTATCAATTATTTTCAATTATTTATAATTATTTTCAATTAGTTTAAATTATTTTCAATTATTTTCAATTATTTATAATTATTTTCAATTATTTTCAATTATTTTCAATTATTTTCAATTATTTTCAATTATTTTCAATTATTTATAATTATTTTCAATTATTTTCCATTATTTCCAATTATTTATAATTATTTTCAATTATTTATCAATTATTTTCAATTATTTTCAATTATTTTCCATTATTTATCAATTATTTTCAATTATTTATAATTATTTACAATTATTTTCAATTATTTTCAATTATTTTCAATTATTTTCAATTATTTATCAATTATTTTCAATTATTCATAATTAATTTAAATTATTTTCAATTATTGTCAAATATTTTCAATTATTTATCAATTATTTTCCATTATTTTCAATTATTTATCAATTATTTTCAATTATTTATAATTATTATCAATTATTTTCAATTATTTATCAATTATTTATAAATTATTTTCAATTATTTATAATTAATTTACAACTATTTTCAATTATTTATCAATTATTTTCAATTATTTATAATTAATTTAAACTATTTTCAATTATTTATAATTATTTTCAATTATTTTCAATTATTTATCAATTATTTATAATTATTTATAATTATTTTCTATTATTTTCAATTATTTATAATTATTTATAATTATTTTCAATTATTTTCAATTATTTATAATTATTTTCAATTATTTATCAATTATTTTCAATTATTTATAATTATTTTAAATTATTTTCAATTATTTTCAATTATTTATAATTATTGTCAATTATTTATCAATTATTTATCAATTATTTTCAATTATTTTCAATTATTTTAAATTATTTTCAATTATTTATAATTATTTTCAATTATTTATCAATTATTTATAATTATTTATCAATTATTTGTAATTATGTTCAATTATTTTAAAATATTTTCAATTATTTTCAATTATTTTCAATTATTTTCAATTATTTTCAATTATTTATCAATTATTTTCAATTATTTTCAATTATTTTCAATTATTTATAATTATTTTAAATTATTTATCAATTATTTTCTATTATTTATAATTATTTTCAATTATTTATCTATCATTTTCAATTACTTATAATTATTTTCAATTATTTTCAATTATTTTCAATTATTTATAATTATTTTCATTTATTTATCAATTATTTTCAATTATTTTCAATTATTTTCAATTATTTATAATTATTTTCAATTATTTTCAATTATTTTCAATTATTTTCAATTATTTTCAATTATTTATAATTATTTTCAATTATTTCCAATTATTTTTAATTATTTTCAATTTATCAATTATTTTCAATTATTTTCAATTATTTTCAATTATTTTCAATTATTTTCCATTATTTATCAATTATTTTCAATTATTTATAATTATTTTCAATTATTTTCAATTATTTTCAATTATTTATAAATTATTTCTAATTATTTTCAATTATTTCTAATTAATTTTAATTATTTTTAATTATTTTCAATTATTTTCAATTATTTTCTATTATTTTCAATTATTTATAATTATTTTCAATTATTTATCAATTATTTTCAATTATTTATAATTATTTTCAATTATTTTCCATTATTTTCAATTATTTATCAATTATTTTCAATTATTTATAATTATTATCAATTATTTTCAATTATTTATCAATTATTTATCAATTATTTTCATTTATTTATAATTAATTTAAATTATTTTCAATTATTATCAATTATTTTCAATTATTTTCAATTATTTATCAATTATTTTCAATTATTTATAATTATTTTCAATTATTTTCAATTATTTTCAATTATTTATAATTATTTATAATTATTTTCAATTATTTATCAATTATTTTCAATTATTTTCAATTATTTTCAATTATTTTCAATTATTTTCCATTATTTATAATTATTTTCAATTATTTTCAATTATTTTCAATTATTTTCAATTATTTATAATTATTGTCAATTATTTATCAATTATTTATCAATTATTTTCAATTATTTATAATTATTTTCAATTATTTTAAATTATTTTCAATTATTTATAATTATTTTCAATTATTTATCAATTATTTATAATTATTTATCAATTATTTGTAATTATGTTCAATTATTTTAAAATATTTTCAATTATTTTCAATTATTTTCAATTATTTTCAATTATTTTCAATTATTTTCAATTATTTTCAATTATTTTCAATTATTTATCAATTATTTTCAATTATTTATAAATATTTTCAATTATTTATCAATTATTTTCCATTACTTATAATTATTTTCAATTATTTTCAATTATTTTCAATTATTTATAATTATTTTAAATTATTTATCAATTATTTTCTATTATTTATAATTATTTTCAATTATTTATCTATCATTTTCAATTACTTATAATTATTTTCAATTATTTTCAATTATTTTCAATTATTTATAATTATTTTCATTTATTTATCAATTATTTTCAATTATTTTCAATTATTTTCAATTATTTATAATTATTTTCAATTATTTTCAATTATTTTCAATTATTTTCAATTATTTTCAATTATTTATAAATATTTTCAATTATTTATCAATTATTTTCAATTACTTATAATTATTTTCAATTATTTTCAATTATTTTCAATTATTTATAATTATTTTAAATTATTTATCAATTATTTTCTATTATTTATAATTATTTTCAATTATTTATCAATTATTTTCAATTATTTATAATTAATTTAAAATATTTTCAATTATTTTCAATTATTTTCAATTATTTATCAATTATTTTCAATTATTTATAATTATTAACAATTATTTTCCATTATTTTCAATTATTTATAATTATTTTCAATTATTTATCAATTATTTATCAATTATTTTCAATTATTTATAATTATTTTAAATTATTTTAAATTATTTTCAATTATTTATAATTATTTTCAATTATTTATCAATTATTTATAATTATTTTCAATTATTTATAATTATGTTCAATTATTTTGAAATATTTTCAATTATTTTCAATTATTTTCAATTATTTATAATTATTTTCAATTATTTTAAATTATTTTCAATTATTTATAATTATTTTCAATTATTTATCAATTATTTATAATTATTTTCAATTATTTATAATTATGTTCAATTATTTTAAAATATTTTCAATTATTTTCAATTATTTTCAATTATTTATCAATTATTTTCAATTATTTTCGTTTATTTCCAATTATTTATTATTATTTTCAATTGTTTTCAATTATTTTCAATTATTTATAATTATTTTCAATTATTTTAAATTATTTTCAATTATTTTCAATTATTTTCAATTATTTTCAATTATTTTCAATTATTTTCAATTATTTTCAATTATTTTCAATTATTTTCAATTATTTTCAATTATTTATAATTATTTTCAATTATTTATCAATTATTTTCAATTATTTATAATTATTTTCAATTATTTTCAATTATTTTCAATTATTTACAATTATTTACAACTATTTTCAATTATTTATCAATTATTTTCAATTATTTATAATTAATTTCAACTATTTTCAATTATTTATAATTATTTTCAATTATTTTCAATTATTTATCAATTATTTATAATTATTTATAATTATTTTCTATTATTTTCAATTATTTATAATTATTTTCAATTATTTATCAATTATTTTCAATTATTTATAATTATTTTCAATTAGTTTAAATTATTTTCAATTATTTTCAATTATTTATAATTATTTTCAATTATTTTCAATTATTTTCAATTATTTTCAATTATTTTCAATTATTTTCAATTATTTATAATTATTTTCAATTATTTTCCATTATTTCCAATTATTTATAATTATTTTCAATTATTTATCAATTATTTTCAATTATTTTCAATTATTTTCCATTATTTATCAATTATTTTCAATTATTTATAATTATTTACAATTATTCATAATTAATTTAAATTATTTTCAATTATTGTCAAATATTTTCAATTATTTATCAATTATTTTCCATTATTTTCAATTATTTATCAATTATTTTCAATTATTTATAATTATTATCAATTATTTTCAATTATTTATCAATTATTTATAAATTATTTTCAATTATTTATAATTAATTTACAACTATTTTCAATTATTTATCAATTATTTTCAATTATTTATAATTAATTTCAACTATTTTCAATTATTTATAATTATTTTCAATTATTTTCATTTATTTATCAATTATTTTCAATTATTTTCAATTATTTTCAATTATTTATAATTATTTTCAATTATTTTCAATTATTTTCAATTATTTTCAATTATTTTCAATTATTTATAATTATTTTCAATTATTTCCAATTTATCAATTATTTTCAATTATTTTCAATTATTTTCCATTATTTATCAATTATTTTCAATTATTTATAATTATTTTCAATTATTTTCAATTATTTTCAATTATTTATAAATTATTTCTAATTATTTTCAATTATTTCTAATTAATTTTAATTATTTTTAATTATTTTCAATTATTTTCAATTATTTTCTATTATTTTCAATTATTTATAATTATTTTCAATTATTTATCAATTATTTTCAATTATTTATAATTATTTTCAATTATTTTCCATTATTTTCAATTATTTATCAATTATTTTCAATTATTTATAATTATTATCAATTATTTTCAATTATTTATCAATTATTTATCAATTATTTTCATTTATTTATAATTAATTTAAATTATTTTCAATTATTATCAATTATTTTCAATTATTTTCAATTATTTATCAATTATTTTCAATTATTTATAATTATTTTCAATTATTTTCAATTATTTTCAATTATTTATAATTATTTATAATTATTTTCAATTATTTATCAATTATTTTCAATTATTTTCAATTATTTTCAATTATTTTCAATTATTTTCCATTATTTATAATTATTTTCAATTATTTTCAATTATTTTCAATTATTTATAATTATTGTCAATTATTTATCAATTATTTATCAATTATTTTCAATTATTTATAATTATTTTCAATTATTTTAAATTATTTTCAATTATTTATAATTATTTTCAATTATTTATCAATTATTTATAATTATTTATCAATTATTTGTAATTATGTTCAATTATTTGTAATTATGTTCAATTATTTTAAAATATTTTCAATTATTTTCAATTATTTTCAATTATTTATCAATTATTTTCAATTATTTATAAATATTTTCAATTATTTATCAATTATTTTCCATTACTTCTAATTATTTTCAATTATTTTCAATTATTTTCAATTATTTATAATTATTTTCAATTATTTTCAATTATTTTCAATTATTTTCAATTATTTTCAATTATTTTCAATTATTTATCAATTATTTATAATTATTTTCAATTATTTTCAATTATTTTCAATTATTTTCAATTATTTTCAATTATTTATCAATTATTTTCAATTATTTATAAATATTTTCAATTATTTATCAATTATTTTCAATTACTTATAATTATTTTCAATTATTTTCAATTATTTTCAATTATTTATAATTATTTTAAATTATTTATCAATTATTTTCTATTATTTATAATTATTTTCAATTATTTATCAATCATTTTCAATTATTTATAATTAATTTAAAATATTTTCAATTATTTTCAATTATTTTCAATTATTTATCAATTATTTTCAATTATTTATAATTATTAACAATTATTTTCCATTATTTTCAATTATTTATAATTATTTTCAATTATTTATCAGTTATTTATCAATTATTTTCAATTATTTATAATTATTTTAAATTATTTTAAATTATTTTCAATTATTTATAATTATTTTCAATTATTTATCAATTATTTATAATTATTTTCAATTATTTATAATTATGTTCAATTATTTTGAAATATTTTCAATTATTTTCAATTATTTTCAATTATTTATAATTATTTTCAATTATTTTAAATTATTTTCAATTATTTATCAATTATTTATAATTATTTTCAATTATTTATAATTATGTTCAATTATTTTAAAATATTTTCAATTATTTTCAATTATTTTCAATTATTTATCAATTATTTTCAATTATTTTCGTTTATTTCCAATTATTTATTATTATTTTCAATTGTTTTCAATTATTTTCAATTATTTATAATTATTTTCAATTATTTTAAATTATTTTCAATTATTTTCAATTATTTTCAATTATTTTCAATTATTTTCAATTATTTTCAATTATTTTCAATTATTTTCAATTATTTTCAATTATTTTCAATTATTTATAATTATTTTCAATTATTTATCAATTATTTTCAATTATTTATAATTATTTTCAATTATTTTCAATTATTTTCAATTATTTACAATTATTTACAACTATTTTCAATTATTTATCAATTATTTTCAATTATTTATAATTAATTTCAACTATTTTCAATTATTTATAATTATTTTCAATTATTTTCAATTATTTATCAATTATTTATAATTATTTATAATTATTTTCTATTATTTTCAATTATTTATAATTATTTTCAATTATTTATCAATTATTTTCAATTATTTATAATTATTTTCAATTAGTTTAAATTATTTTCAATTATTTTCAATTATTTATAATTATTTTCAATTATTTTCAATTATTTTCAATTATTTTCAATTATTTTCAATTATTTTCAATTATTTATAATTATTTTCAATTATTTTCCATTATTTCCAATTATTTATAATTATTTTCAATTATTTATCAATTATTTTCAATTATTTTCAATTATTTTCCATTATTTATCAATTATTTTCAATTATTTATAATTATTTACAATTATTTTCAATTATTTTCAATTATTTTCAATTATTTTCAATTATTTATAATTATTTTCAATTATTTATCAATTATTTTCAATTATTCATAATTAATTTAAATTATTTTCAATTATTGTCAAATATTTTCAATTATTTATCAATTATTTTCCATTATTTTCAATTATTTATCAATTATTTTCAATTATTTATAATTATTATCAATTATTTTCAATTATTTATCAATTATTTATAAATTATTTTCAATTATTTATAATTAATTTACAACTATTTTCAATTATTTATCAATTATTTTCAATTATTTATAATTAATTTAAACTATTTTCAATTATTTATAATTATTTTCAATTATTTTCAATTATTTATCAATTATTTATAATTATTTATAATTATTTTCTATTATTTTCAATTATTTATAATTATTTATAATTATTTTCAATTATTTTCAATGATTTATAATTATTTTCAATTATTTATCAATTATTTTCAATTATTTATAATTATTTTAAATTATTTTCAATTATTTTCAATTATTTATAATTATTGTCAATTATTTATCAATTATTTTCAATTATTTTCAATTATTTTAAATTATTTTCAATTATTTATAATTATTTTCAATTATTTATCAATTATTTATAATTATTTATCAATTATTTGTAATTATGTTCAATTATTTTAAAATATTTTCAATTATTTTCAATTATTTTCAATTATTTTCAATTATTTTCAATTATTTATCAATTATTTTCAATTATTTTCAATTATTTTCAATTATTTATAATTATTTTCATTTATTTATCAATTATTTTCAATTATTTTCAATTATTTTCAATTATTTATAATTATTTTCAATTATTTTCAATTATTTTCAATTATTTTCAATTATTTTCTATTATTTTCAATTATTTATAATTATTTTCAATTATTTATCAATTATTTTCAATTATTTATAATTATTTTCAATTATTTTCCATTATTTTCAATTATTTATCAATTATTTTCAATTATTTATAATTATTATCAATTATTTTCAATTATTTATCAATTATTTATCAATTATTTTCATTTATTTATAATTAATTTAAATTATTTTCAATTATTATCAATTATTTTCAATTATTTTCAATTATTTATCAATTATTTTCAATTATTTATAATTATTTTCAATTATTTTCAATTATTTTCAATTATTTATAATTATTTATAATTATTTTCAATTATTTATCAATTATTTTCAATTATTTTCAATTATTTTCAATTATTTTCAATTATTTTCCATTATTTATAATTATTTTCAATTATTTTCAATTATTTTCAATTATTTTCAATTATTTATAATTATTGTCAATTATTTATCAATTATTTATCAATTATTTTCAATTATTTATAATTATTTTCAATTATTTTAAATTATTTTCAATTATTTATAATTATTTTCAATTATTTATCAATTATTTATAATTATTTATCAATTATTTGTAATTATGTTCAATTATTTTAAAATATTTTCAATTATTTTCAATTATTTATCAATTATTTTCAATTATTTATAAATATTTTCAATTATTTATCAATTATTTTCCATTACTTATAATTATTTTCAATTATTTTCAATTATTTTCAATTATTTATAATTATTTTAAATTATTTATCAATTATTTTCTATTATTTATAATTATTTTCAATTATTTATCTATCATTTTCAATTACTTATAATTATTTTCAATTATTTTCAATTATTTTCAATTATTTTCAATTATTTATAATTATTTTCATTTATTTATCAATTATTTTCAATTATTTTCAATTATTTTTAATTATTTATAATTATTTTCAATTATTTTCAATTATTTTCAATTATTTTCAATTATTTTCAATTATTTATCAATTATTTATAATTATTTTCAATTATTTTCAATTATTTTCAATTATTTTCAATTATTTTCAATTATTTATCAATTATTTTCAATTATTTATAAATATTTTCAATTATTTATCAATTATTTTCAATTACTTATAATTATTTTCAATTATTTTCAATTATTTTCAATTATTTATAATTATTTTAAATTATTTATCAATTATTTTCTATTATTTATAATTATTTTCAATTATTTATCAATTATTTTCAATTATTTATAATTAATTTAAAATATTTTCAATTATTTTCAATTATTTTCAATTATTTATCAATTATTTTCAATTATTTATAATTATTAACAATTATTTTCCATTATTTTCAATTATTTATAATTATTTTCAATTATTTATCAATTATTTTCAATTATTTATAATTATTTTAAATTATTTTAAATTATTTTCAATTATTTATAATTATTTTCAATTATTTATCAATTATTTATAATTATTTTCAATTATTTATAATTATGTTCAATTATTTTGAAATATTTTCAATTATTTTCAATTATTTTCAATTATTTATAATTATTTTCAATTATTTTAAATTATTTTCAATTATTTATAATTATTTTCAATTATTTATCAATTATTTATAATTATTTTCAATTATTTATAATTATTTTCAATTATTTTAAATTATTTTCTATTATTTATAATTATTTTCAATTATTTATCAATTATTTTCAATTATTTATAATTAATTTAAAATATTTTCAATTATTTTCAATTATTTTCAATTATTTATCAATTATTTTCAATTATTTATAATTATTAACAATTATTTTCCATTATTTTCAATTATTTATAATTATTTTCAATTATTTATCAATTATTTTCAATTATTTATAATTATTTTAAATTATTTTAAATTATTTTCAATTATTTATAATTATTTTCAATTATTTATCAATTATTTATAATTATTTTCAATTATTTATAATTATGTTCAATTATTTTGAAATATTTTCAATTATTTTCAATTATTTTCAATTATTTATAATTATTTTCAATTATTTTAAATTATTTTCAATTATTTTCAATTATTTTCAATTATTTTCAATTATTTTCAATTATTTTCAATTATTTTCAATTATTTTCAATTATTTTCAATTATTTTCAATTATTTATAATTATTTTCAATTATTTATCAATTATTTTCAATTATTTATAATTATTTTCAATTATTTTCAATTATTTTCAATTATTTACAATTATTTACAACTATTTTCAATTATTTATCAATTATTTTCAATTATTTATAATTAATTTCAACTATTTTCAATTATTTATAATTATTTTCAATTATTTTCAATTATTTATCAATTATTTATAATTATTTATAATTATTTTCTATTATTTTCAATTATTTATAATTATTTTCAATTATTTATCAATTATTTTCAATTATTTATAATTATTTTCAATTAGTTTAAATTATTTTCAATTATTTTCAATTATTTATAATTATTTTCAATTATTTTCAATTATTTTCAATTATTTTCAATTATTTTCAATTATTTTCAATTATTTATAATTATTTTCAATTATTTTCCATTATTTCCAATTATTTATAATTATTTTCAATTATTTATCAATTATTTTCAATTATTTTCAATTATTTTCCATTATTTATCAATTATTTTCAATTATTTATAATTATTTACAATTATTCATAATTAATTTAAATTATTTTCAATTATTGTCAAATATTTTCAATTATTTATCAATTATTTTCCATTATTTTCAATTATTTATCAATTATTTTCAATTATTTATAATTATTATCAATTATTTTCAATTATTTATCAATTATTTATAAATTATTTTCAATTATTTATAATTAATTTACAACTATTTTCAATTATTTATCAATTATTTTCAATTATTTATAATTAATTTCAACTATTTTCAATTATTTATAATTATTTTCAATTATTTTCAATTATTTATCAATTATTTATAATTATTTATAATTATTTTCTATTATTTTCAATTATTTATAATTATTTTCAATTATTTATCAATTATTTTCAATTATTTATAATTATTTTCAATTATTTTCAATTATTTTCAATTATTTTCAATTATTTATCAATTATTTTCAATTATTTATAATTATTTTCAATTATTTTCAATTATTTTCAATTATTTTCAATTATTTATAATTATTTTCAATTATTTTCAATTATTTTCAATTATTTTCAATTATTTATAATTATTTTCAATTATTTATAATTATTATCAATTATTTTCAATTATTTATCAATTATTTATAAATTATTTTCAATTATTTATAATTAATTTACAACTATTTTCAATTATTTATCAATTATTTTCAATTATTTATAATTATTTTCAATTATTTTCAATTATTTTCAATTATTTTCAATTATTTATCAATTATTTTCAATTATTTATAATTATTTTCAATTATTTACAATTATTTACAACTATTTTCAATTATTTATCAATTATTTTCAATTATTTATAATTAATTTCAACTATTTTCAATTATTTATAATTATTTTCAATTATTTTCAATTATTTATCAATTATTTATAATTATTTATAATTATTTTCAATTATTTATCAATTATTTTCAATTATTTTCAATTATTTTCAATTATTTTCAATTATTTTCCATTATTTATAATTATTTTCAATTATTTTCAATTATTTTCAATTATTTATAATTATTGTCAATTATTTATCAATTATTTATCAATTATTTTCAATTATTTATAATTATTTTCAATTATTTTAAATTATTTTCAATTATTTATAATTATTTTCAATTATTTATCAATTATTTATAATTATTTATCAATTATTTGTAATTATGTTCAATTATTTTAAAATATTTTCAATTATTTTCAATTATTTTCAATTATTTATCAATTATTTTCAATTATTTATAAATATTTTCAATTATTTATCAATTATTTTCCATTACTTCTAATTATTTTCAATTATTTTCAATTATTTTCAATTATTTATAATTATTTTCAATTATTTTCAATTATTTTCAATTATTTTCAATTATTTTCAATTATTTTCAATTATTTATCAATTATTTATAATTATTTTCAATTATTTTCAATTATTTTCAATTATTTTCAATTATTTTCAATTATTTATCAATTATTTTCAATTATTTATAAATATTTTCAATTATTTATCAATTATTTTCAATTACTTATAATTATTTTCAATTATTTTCAATTATTTTCAATTATTTATAATTATTTTAAATTATTTATCAATTATTTTCTATTATTTATAATTATTTTCAATTATTTATCAATTATTTTCAATTATTTATAATTAATTTAAAATATTTTCAATTATTTTCAATTATTTTCAATTATTTATCAATTATTTTCAATTATTTATAATTATTAACAATTATTTTCCATTATTTTCAATTATTTATAATTATTTTCAATTATTTATCAGTTATTTATCAATTATTTTCAATTATTTATAATTATTTTAAATTATTTTAAATTATTTTCAATTATTTATAATTATTTTCAATTATTTATCAATTATTTATAATTATTTTCAATTATTTATAATTATGTTCAATTATTTTGAAATATTTTCAATTATTTTCAATTATTTTCAATTATTTATAATTATTTTCAATTATTTTAAATTATTTTCAATTATTTATCAATTATTTATAATTATTTTCAATTATTTATAATTATGTTCAATTATTTTAAAATATTTTCAATTATTTTCAATTATTTTCAATTATTTATCAATTATTTTCAATTATTTTCGTTTATTTCCAATTATTTATTATTATTTTCAATTGTTTTCAATTATTTTCAATTATTTATAATTATTTTCAATTATTTTAAATTATTTTCAATTATTTTCAATTATTTTCAATTATTTTCAATTATTTTCAATTATTTTCAATTATTTTCAATTATTTTCAATTATTTTCAATTATTTATAATTATTTTCAATTATTTATCAATTATTTTCAATTATTTATAATTATTTTCAATCATTTTCAATTATTTTCAATTATTTACAATTATTTACAACTATTTTCAATTATTTATCAATTATTTTCAATTATTTATAATTAATTTCAACTATTTTCAATTATTTATAATTATTTTCAATTATTTTCAATTATTTATCAATTATTTATAATTATTTATAATTATTTTCTATTATTTTCAATTATTTATAATTATTTTCAATTATTTATCAATTATTTTCAATTATTTATAATTATTTTCAATTAGTTTAAATTATTTTCAATTATTTTCAATTATTTATAATTATTTTCAATTATTTTCAATTATTTTCAATTATTTTCAATTATTTTCAATTATTTTCAATTATTTATAATTATTTTCAATTATTTTCCATTATTTCCAATTATTTATAATTATTTTCAATTATTTATCAATTATTTTCAATTATTTTCAATTATTTTCCATTATTTATCAATTATTTTCAATTATTTATAATTATTTACAATTATTTTCAATTATTTTCAATTATTTTCAATTATTTTCAATTATTTATAATTATTTTCAATTATTTATCAATTATTTTCAATTATTCATAATTAATTTAAATTATTTTCAATTATTGTCAAATATTTTCAATTATTTATCAATTATTTTCCATTATTTTCAATTATTTATCAATTATTTTCAATTATTTATAATTATTATCAATTATTTTCAATTATTTATCAATTATTTATAAATTATTTTCAATTATTTATAATTAATTTACAACTATTTTCAATTATTTATCAATTATTTTCAATTATTTATAATTAATTTAAACTATTTTCAATTATTTATAATTATTTTCAATTATTTTCAATTATTTATCAATTATTTATAATTATTTATAATTATTTTCTATTATTTTCAATTATTTATAATTATTTATAATTATTTTCAATTATTTTCAATTATTTATAATTATTTTCAATTATTTATCAATTATTTTCAATTATTTATAATTATTTTAAATTATTTTCAATTATTTTCAATTATTTATAATTATTGTCAATTATTTATCAATTATTTATCAATTATTTTCAATTATTTTCAATTATTTTAAATTATTTTCAATTATTTATAATTATTTTCAATTATTTTCAATTATTTATAATTATTTTCAATTATTTATCAATTATTTTCAATTATTTATAATTATTTTCAATTATTTTAAATTATTTTCAATTATTTTCAATTATTTTCAATTATTTTCAATTATTTTCAATTATTTTCAATTATTTTCAATTATTTTCAATTATTTTCAATTATTTTCAATTATTTATAATTATTTTCAATTATTTATCTATTATTTTCAATTATTTATAATTATTTTCAATTATTTTCAATTATTTTCAATTATTTACAATTATTTACAACTATTTTCAATTATTTATCAATTATTTTCAATTATTTATAATTAATTTCAACTATTTTCAATTATTTATAATTATTTTCAATTATTTTCAATTATTTATCAATTATTTATAATTATTTATAATTATTTTCTATTATTTTCAATTATTTATAATTATTTTCAATTATTTATCAATTATTTTCAATTATTTATAATTATTTTCAATTAGTTTAAATTATTTTCAATTATTTTCAATTATTTATAATTATTTTCAATTATTTTCAATTATTTTCAATTATTTTCAATTATTTTCAATTATTTTCAATTATTTATAATTATTTTCAATTATTTTCCATTATTTCCAATTATTTATAATTATTTTCAATTATTTATCAATTATTTTCAATTATTTTCAATTATTTTCCATTATTTATCAATTATTTTCAATTATTTATAATTATTTACAATTATTCATAATTAATTTAAATTATTTTCAATTATTGTCAAATATTTTCAATTATTTATCAATTATTTTCCATTATTTTCAATTATTTATCAATTATTTTCAATTATTTATAATTATTATCAATTATTTTCAATTATTTATCAATTATTTATAAATTATTTTCAATTATTTATAATTAATTTACAACTATTTTCAATTATTTATCAATTATTTTCAATTATTTATAATTAATTTCAACTATTTTCAATTATTTATAATTATTTTCAATTATTTTCAATTATTTATCAATTATTTATAATTATTTATAATTATTTTCTATTATTTTCAATTATTTATAATTATTTTCAATTATTTATCAATTATTTTCAATTATTTATAATTATTTTCAATTATTTTCAATTATTTTCAATTATTTTCAATTATTTATCAATTATTTTCAATTATTTATAATTATTTTCAATTATTTTCAATTATTTTCAATTATTTTCAATTATTTATAATTATTTTCAATTATTTTCAATTATTTTCAATTATTTTCAATTATTTATAATTATTTTCAATTATTTATCAATTATTTATAATTATTTATCAATTATTTGTAATTATGTTCAATTATTTTAAAATATTTTCAATTATTTTCAATTATTTTCAATTATTTTCAATTATTTTCAATTATTTATCAATTATTTTCAATTATTTATAAATATTTTCAATTATTTATCAATTATTTTCCATTACTTATAATTATTTTCAATTATTTTCAATTATTTTCAATTATTTATAATTATTTTAAATTATTTATCAATTATTTTCTATTATTTATAATTATTTTCAATTATTTATCTATCATTTTCAATTACTTATAATTATTTTCAATTATTTTCAATTATTTTCAATTATTTATAATTATTTTCTTTTATTTATCAATTATTTTCAATTATTTTCAATTATTTTCAATTATTTATAATTATTTTCAATTATTTTCAATTATTTTCAATTATTTTCAATTATTTTCAATTATTTTCAATTATTTTCAATTATTTATCAATTATTTATAATTATTTTCAATTATTTTCAATTATTTTCAATTATTTATAATTATTTTAAATTATTTATCAATTATTTTCTATTATTTATAATTATTTTAAATTATTTTAAATTATTTTCAATTATTTATAATTATTTTCAATTATTTATCAATTATTTATAATTATTTTCAATTATTTATAATTATGTTCAATTATTTTGAAATATTTTCAATTATTTTCAATTATTTTCAATTATTTATAATTATTTTAAATTATTTTAAATTATTTTCAATTATTTTCAATTATTTATCAATTATTTTCAATTATTTATAATTATTTTCAATTATTTTCTATTATTTTCAATTATTTTCAATTATTTATAATTATTTTCAATTATTTTCAATTATTTTCAATTATTTTCAATTATTTATAATTATTTTCAATTATTTTCAATTATTTTCAATTATTTTCAATTATTTATCAATTATTTTCAATTATTTATAATTATTTTCAATTATTTTCTATTATTTTCAATTATTTTCAATTATTTATAATTATTTTCAATTATTTTCAATTATTTTCAATTATTTTCAATTATTTATAATTATTTTCAATTATTTATCAATTATTTATAATTATTTATCAATTATTTGTAATTATGTTCAATTATTTTAAAATATTTTCAATTATTTTCAATTATTTTCAATTATTTTCAATTATTTTCAATTATTTATCAATTATTTTCAATTATTTATAAATATTTTCAATTATTTATCAATTATTTTCCATTACTTATAATTATTTTCAATTATTTTCAATTATTTTCAATTATTTATAATTATTTTAAATTATTTATCAATTATTTTCTATTATTTATAATTATTTTCAATTATTTATCTATCATTTTCAATTACTTATAATTATTTTCAATTATTTTCAATTATTTTCAATTATTTATAATTATTTTCTTTTATTTATCAATTATTTTCAATTATTTTCAATTATTTTCAATTATTTATAATTATTTTCAATTATTTTCAATTATTTTCAATTATTTTCAATTATTTTCAATTATTTTCAATTATTTTCAATTATTTTCAATTATTTATCAATTATTTATAATTATTTTCAATTATTTTCAATTATTTTCAATTATTTATAATTATTTTAAATTATTTATCAATTATTTTCTATTATTTATAATTATTTTAAATTATTTTAAATTATTTTCAATTATTTATAATTATTTTCAATTATTTATCAATTATTTATAATTATTTTCAATTATTTATAATTATGTTCAATTATTTTGAAATATTTTCAATTATTTTCAATTATTTTCAATTATTTATAATTATTTTCAATTATTTTAAATTATTTTCAATTATTTATAATTATTTTCAATTATTTATCAATTATTTATAATTATTTTCAATTATTTATAATTATGTTCAATTATTTTAAAATATTTTCAATTATTTTCAATTATTTTCAATTATTTATCAATTATTTTCAATTATTTTCGTTTATTTCCAATTATTTATTATTATTTTCAATTGTTTTCAATTATTTTCAATTATTTATAATTATTTTCAATTATTTTAAATTATTTTCAATTATTTTCAATTATTTTCAATTATTTTCAATTATTTTCAATTATTTTCAATTATTTTCAATTATTTTCAATTATTTTCAATTATTTTCAATTATTTATAATTATTTTCAATTATTTATCAATTATTTTCAATTATTTATAATTATTTTCAATTATTTTCAATTATTTTCAATTATTTACAATTATTTACAACTATTTTCAATTATTTATCAATTATTTTCAATTATTTATAATTAATTTCAACTATTTTCAATTATTTATAATTATTTTAAAATATTTTCAATTATTTTCAATTATTTTCAATTATTTTCAATTATTTTAAATTATTTTCAATTATTTATCAATTATTTATAATTATTTTCAATTATTTTCAATTATTTTCAATTATTTTCAATTATTTTCAATTATTTATCAATTATTTTCAATTATATATAAATATTTTCAATTATTTATCAATTATTTTCAATTACTTATAATTATTTTCAATTATTTTCAATTATTTTCAATTATTTATAATTATTTTAAATTATTTATCAATTATTTTCTATTATTTATAATTATTTTCAATTATTTATCAATCATTTTCAATTACTTATAATTATTTTCAATTATTTTCAATTATTTTCAATTATTTATAATTATTTTCATTTATTTATCAATTATTTTCAATTATTTTCAATTATTTTCAATTATTTATAATTATTTTCAATTATTTTCAATTATTTTCAATTATTTTCAATTATTTTCAATTATTTATCAATTATTTATAATTATTTTCAATTATTTATAATTATGTTCAATTATTTTAAAATATTTTCAATTATTTTCAATTATTTATCAATTATTTTCAATTATTTATAATTAATTTAAATTATTTTGAATTATTTTCAACTATTTTCAATTATTTATCAATTATTTTCAATTATTTATAATTAATTTAAATTATTTTCAATTATTTTCAATTATTTTCAATTATTTTCAATTATTTTCAATTATTTTCAATTATTTCCAATTATTTTCAATTATTTATCAATTATTTTCAATTATTTATAATTATTTTCAATTATTTTCAATGATTTTCAATTATTAATAAATTATTTTCAATTATTTGTAATTATTTTCAATTATTTATAATTCTTTTAAATTATTTTCAATTATTTTCAATTATTTTCAATTATTTTCAATTATTTATCATTATTTTCAATTATTTTCAATTATTTATCATTATTTTCAATTATTTTCAATTATTTTGAATTATTTTCAATTTTTTATCAATTATTTATAATTATTTTCAATTATTTATAATTATTTCAATTATTTTGAATTATTTTCAATTATTTATAATTATTTTCAATTATTTATCAATTATTTATAATTAATTTCAATTATTTTCATTTATTTTCTATTATTTATCAATTATTTATCTGTTATTTTCAATTATTTATAATTATTTTCAATTATTTTCCATTATTTTCAATTATTTATAATTATTATCAATTATTTATAATTATTATCAATTATTTTCTATTATTTATAATTATTTTCAATTATTTTCAATTATTTTCAATTATTTTCAATTATTTTCAATGATTTATCAATTATTTTCAATCATTTATAATTATTTTCAATTATTTTCAACTATTTTCAATTATTTATAAATTATTTATAATTATTTTCAATTATTTATAATTATTTTCAATTATTTTCAATTATTTTCAATTATTTTCAATTATTTATAATTATTTTCAATTATTTTCAATTATTTTCAATTATTTATAATTATTTTCAATTATTTATCAATTATTTATCAATTATTTTCAATTATTTATAATTATTTTCAATTATTTATAATTATTTTCAATTATTTTAAATTATTTTCAATTATTTTCAATTATTTATAATTATTTTCAATTATTTATCAATTATTTTCATATATTTATAATTATTTTCAATTATTTTCAATTATTTTCAGTTATTTATAATTATTTTCACTTATTTATCAATTATTTTCTATTATTTATAATTATTTTCAATTATTTTCAATTATTTTCAATTATTTATCAATTATTTATCAATTATTTTCAATTATTTATAATTATTTTCAATTATTTTCAATTATTTTCAATTATTTTCAATTATTTATCAATTATTTTCAATTATTTTCGTTTATTTCCAATTATTTATTATTATTTTCGTTTATTTCCAATTATTTATTATTATTTTCAATTGTTTTCAATTATTTTCAATTATTAATAATTATTTTCAATTATTTTCAATTATTTTCAATTATTTTCAATTATTTTAAATTATTTTCAATTATTTTCAATTATTTTCAATTATTTTCAATTATTTATAATTATTTTCAATTATTTATCAATTATTTTCAATTATTTTCAATTATTTATAATTATTTTCAATTATCTTCAATTATTTTCAATTATTTACAATTATTTACAACTATTTTCAATTATTTATCAATTATTTTCAATTATTTATAATTAATTTCAGTTATTTTCATTTATTTTCAATTACTTATCAATTATTTGTCTGTTATTTTCAATTATTTATAATTATTTTCAATTATTTTCAATTATTTTCAATTAGTTATAATTATTATCAATTATTTATCAATTATTTTCTATTATTTATAATTATTTTCAATTATTTTCAATTATTTTCAATTATTTTCCAATGATTTATCAGTTATTTTCAATCGTTTATAATTATTTTCAATTATTTTCAACTATTTTCAATTATTTATAAATTATTTATAATTATTTTCAATTATTTTCAATTATTTTAAATTATTTTCAATTATTTTCAATTATTTATAATTATTTTCAATTATTTTCCATTATTTCCAATTATTTATAATTATTTTCAATTATTTATCAATTATTTTCAATTATTTTCAATTATTTTCCATTATTTATCAATTATTTTCAATTATTTATAATTATTTACAATTATTTTCAATTATTTTCAATTATTTTCAATTATTTTCAATTATTTATAATTATTTTCAATTATTTATCAATTATTTTCAATTATTCATAATTAATTTAAATTATTTTCAATTATTGTCAAATATTTTCAATTATTTATCAATTATTTTCCATTATTTGCAATTATTTATCAATTATTTTCAATTATTTATAATTATTATCAATTATTTTCAATTATTTATCAATTATTTATAAATTATTTTCAATTATTTATAATTAATTTACATTATTTTCAATTATTTTCAATTATTTTCAATTATTTATCAATTATTTTCAATTATTTATAATTATTTTCAATTATTTTCAATTATTTTCAATTATTTTCAATTATTTATAATTATTTTCAATTATTTTCAATTATTTTCAATTATTTTCAATTATTTATAATTATTTTCATTTATTTATCAATTCTCTATGAATAATTTAAATTATTTTCAATCATTTTCAATTATTTTCAATTATTTTCAATTATTGTCAATTATTTTCAATTATTTATAATTATTTTCAATTATCTATCAATTATTTTCAATTATTTTCAATTATTTATAATTATTTTCAATTATTTTCAATTATTTTCAATTATTTATCAATTATTTAATTATTTTCAATTATTTATAATTGTTTTCAATTATTTTAATTATTTTTAATTATTTTCCATTATTTTCACTTATTTATCAATTATTTTCAATTATTTATAATTATTTTCAATTATTTTCAATTATTTTCAATTATTTTCAATTATTTTCAATTATTTATAATTATTTTCAATTATTTTCAATTATTTCCAATTATTTTTAATTATTTTCAATTTATCAATTATTTTCAATTATTTTCAATTATTTTCAATTATTTTCCATTATTTATCAATTATTTTCAATTATTTATAATTATTTTCAATTATTTTAAATTATTTTCAATTATTTTCAATTATTTTCAATTATTTTCAATTATTTTCAATTATTTTCAATTATTTTCAATTATTTTCAATTATTTTAAATTATTTTCAATTATTTATAATTATTTTCAATTATTTATCAATTATTTTCAATTATTTATAATTATTTTCAATTATTTTCAATTATTTTCAATTATTTACAATTATTTACAACTATTTTCAATTATTTATCAATTATTTTCAATTATTTATAATTAATTTCAACTATTTTCAATTATTTATAATTATTTTCAATTATTTTCAATTATTTATCAATTATTTATAATTATTTATAATTATTTTCAATTATTTTCAATTATTTATAATTATTTTCAATTATTTATCAATTATTTACAATTATTTATAATTATTTTAAATTATTTTCAATTATTTTCAATTATTTATAATTATTGTCAATTATTTATCAATTATTTATCAATTATTTTCAATTATTTATAATTATTTTCAATTATTTTAAATTATTTTCAATTATTTTTAATTATTTTCAATTATTTATCAATTATTTATAATTATTTATCAATTATTTGTAATTATGTTCAATTATTTTAAATTATTTTCAATTATTTTCAATTATTTTCAATTATTTTCAATTATTTTCAATGATTTATCAATTATTTTCAATTATTTATAAATATTTTCAATTATTTATCAATTATTTTCAATTACTTATAATTATTTTCAATTATTTTCAATTATTTTCAATTATTTATAATTATTTTAAATTATTTATCAATTATTTTCTATTATTTATAATTATTTTCAATTATTTATCTATCATTTTCAATTACTTATAATTATTTTCAATTAATTTCAATTATTTTCAATTATTTATAATTATTTTCATTTATTTATCAATTATTTTCAATTATTTTCAATTATTTTCAATTATTTATAATTATTTTCAATTATTTTCAATTATTTTCAATTATTTTCAATTATTTTCAATTATTTATCAATTATTTATAATTATTTTCAATTATTTTCAATTATTTTCAATTATTTTCAATTATTTTCAATTATTTATCAATTATTTTCAATTATTTATAAATATTTTCAATTATTTATCAATTATTTTCAATTACTTATAATTATTTTCAATTATTTTCAATTATTTTCAATTATTTATAATTATTTTAAATTATTTATCAATTATTTTCTATTATTTATAATTATTTTCAATTATTTATCAATTATTTTCAATTATTTATAATTAATTTAAAATATTTTCAATTATTTTCAATTATTTTCAATTATTTATCAATTATTTTCAATTATTTATAATTATTAACAATTATTTTCCATTATTTTCAATTATTTATAATTATTTTCAATTATTTATCAATTATTTATCAATTATTTTCAATTATTTATAATTATTTTAAATTATTTTAAATTATTTTCAATTATTTATAATTATTTTCAATTATTTATCAATTATTTATAATTATTTTCAATTATTTATAATTATGTTCAATTATTTTGAAATATTTTCAATTATTTTAAATTATTTTAAATTATTTTAAATTATTTATAATTATTTTCAATTATTTATCAATTATTTATAATTATTTTCAATTATTTATAATTATGTTCAATTATTTTAAAATATTTTCAATTATTTTCAATTATTTTCAATTATTTATCAATTATTTTCAATTATTTTCGTTTATTTCCAATTATTTATTATTATTTCCAATTGTTTTCAATTATTTTCAATTATTTATAATTATTTTCAATTATTTTAAATTATTTTCAATTATTTTCAATTATTTTCAATTATTTTCAATTATTTTCAATTATTTTCAATTATTTTCAATTATTTTCAATTATTTTCAATTATTTTCAATTATTTTAAATTATTTTCAATTATTTATAATTATTTTCAATTATTTATCAATTATTTTCAATTATTTATAATTATTTTCAATTATTTTCAATTACTTTCAATTATTTACAATTATTTACAACTATTTTCAATTATTTATCAATTATTTTCAATTATTTATAATTAATTTCAACTATTTTCAATTATTTATAATTATTTTCAATTATTTTCGTTTATTTCCAATTATTTATTATTATTTCCAATTGTTTTCAATTATTTTCAATTATTTATAATTATTTTCAATTATTTTAAATTATTTTCAATTATTTTCAATTATTTATAATTATTTTCAATTATTTATCAATTATTTACAATTATTTATAATTATTTTAAATTATTTTCAATTATTTTCAATTATTTATAAATTATTTCTAATTATTTTCAATTATTTCTAATTAATTTTAATTATTTTTAATTATTTTCAATTATTTTCAATTATTTTCTATTATTTTCAATTATTTATAATTATTTTCAATTATTTATCAATTATTTTCAATTATTTATAATTATTTTCAGTTATTTTCCATTATTTTCAATTATTTATCAATTATTTTCAATTATTTATAATTATTATCAATTATTTTCAATTATTTATCAATTATTTATCAATTATTTTCATTTATTTATAATTAATTTAAATTATTTTCAATTATTATCAATTATTTTCAATTATTTTCAATTATTTATCAATTATTTTCAATTATTTATAATTATTTTCAATTATTTTCAATTATTTTCAATTATTTATAATTATTTATAATTATTTTCAATTATTTATCAATTATTTTCAATTATTTTCAATTATTTTCAATTATTTTCAATTATTTTCAATTATTTTCCATTATTTATAATTATTTTCAATTATTTTCAATTATTTTCAATTATTTATAATTATTGTCAATTATTTATCAATTATTTATCAATTATTTTCAATTATTTATAATTATTTTCAATTATTTTAAATTATTTTCAATTATTTATAATTATTTTCAATTATTTATCAATTATTTATAATTATTTATCAATTATTTGTAATTATGTTCAATTATTTTAAAATATTTTCAATTATTTTCAATTATTTTCAATTATTTTCAATTATTTTCAATTATTTTCAATTATTTATCAATTATTTTCAATTATTTATAAATATTTTCAATTATTTATCAATTATTTTCAATTACTTATAATTATTTTCAATTATTTTCAATTATTTTAAATTATTTATAATTATTTTAAATTATTTATCAATTATTTTCTATTATTTATAATTATTTTCAATTATTTATCTATCATTTTCAATTACTTATAATTATTTTCAATTATTTTCAATTATTTTCAATTATTTATAATTATTTTCATTTATTTATCAATTATTTTCAATTATTTTCAATTATTTTCAATTATTTATAATTATTTTCAATTATTTTCAATTATTTTCAATTATTTTCAATTATTTTCAATTATTTATCAATTATTTATAATTATTTTCAATTATTTTCAATTATTTTCAATTATTTTCAATTATTTTCAATTATTTATCAATTATTTTCAATTATTTATAAATATTTTCAATTATTTATCAATTATTTTCAATTACTTATAATTATTTTCAATTATTTTCAATTATTTTCAATTATTTGTAATTATTTTAAATTATTTATCAATTATTTTCTATTATTTATAATTATTTTCAATTATTTATCAATTATTTTCAATTATTTATAATTAATTTAAAATATTTTCAATTATTTTCAATTATTTTCAATTATTTATCAATTATTTTCAATTATTTATAATTATTAACAATTATTTTCCATTATTTTCAATTATTTATAATTATTTTCAATTATTTATCAATTATTTATCAATTATTTTCAATTATTTATAATTATTTTAAATTATTTTAAATTATTTTCAATTATTTATAATTATTTTCAATTATTTATCAATTATTTATAATTATTTTCAATTATTTATAATTATGTTCAATTATTTTGAAATATTTTCAATTATTTTCAATTATTTTCAATTATTTATAATTATTTTAAATTATTTTAAATTATTTTCAATTATTTATAATTATTTTCAATTATTTATCAATTATTTATAATTATTTTCAATTATTTATAATTATGTTCAATTATTTTGAAATATTTTCAATTATTTTCAATTATTTTCAATTATTTATAATTATTTTCAATTATTTTAAATTATTTTAAATTATTTATAATTATTTTCAATTATTTATCAATTATTTATAATTATTTTCAATTATTTATAATTATGTTCAATTATTTTAAAATATTTTCAATTATTTTCAATTATTTTCAATTATTTATCAATTATTTTCAATTATTTTCGTTTATTTCCAATTATTTATTATTATTTCCAATTGTTTTCAATTATTTTCAATTATTTATAATTATTTTCAATTATTTTAAATTATTTTCAATTATTTTCAATTATTTTCAATTATTTTCAATTATTTTCAATTATTTTCAATTATTTTCAATTATTTTCAATTATTTTCAATTATTTTAAATTATTTTCAATTATTTTAAATTATTTTCAATTATTTATAATTATTTTCAATTATTTATCAATTATTTTCAATTATTTATAATTATTTTCAATTATTTTCAATTACTTTCAATTATTTACAATTATTTACAACTATTTTCAATTATTTATCAATTATTTTCAATTATTTATAATTAATTTCAACTATTTTCAATTATTTATATTTATTTTCAATTATTTTCAATTATTTATCAATTATTTATAATTATTTATAATTATTTTCAATTATTTTCAATTATTTATAATTATTTTCAATTATTTATCAATTATTTACAATTATTTATAATTATTTTAAATTATTTTCAATTATTTTCAATTATTTATAAATTATTTCTAATTATTTTCAATTATTTCTAATTAATTTTAATTATTTTTAATTATTTTCAATTATTTTCAATTATTTTCTATTATTTTCAATTATTTATAATTATTTTCAATTATTTATCAATTATTTTCAATTATTTATAATTATTTTCAGTTATTTTCCATTATTTTCAATTATTTATCAATTATTTTCAATTATTTATAATTATTATCAATTATTTTCAATTATTTATCAATTATTTATCAATTATTTTCATTTATTTATAATTAATTTAAATTATTTTCAATTATTATCAATTATTTTCAATTATTTTCAATTATTTATCAATTATTTTCAATTATTTATAATTATTTTCAATTATTTTCAATTATTTTCAATTATTTATAATTATTTATAATTATTTTCAATTATTTATCAATTATTTTCAATTATTTTCAATTATTTTCAATTATTTTCAATTATTTTCAATTATTTTCCATTATTTATAATTATTTTCAATTATTTTCAATTATTTTCAATTATTTATAATTATTGTCAATTATTTATCAATTATTTATCAATTATTTTCAATTATTTATAATTATTTTCAATTATTTTCAATTATTTTCAATTATTTATAATTATTTTCAATTATTTATCAATTATTTATAATTATTTATCAATTATTTGTAATTATGTTCAATTATTTTAAAATATTTTCAATTATTTTCAATTATTTTCAATTATTTTCAATTATTTTCAATTATTTTCAATTATTTATCAATTATTTTCTATTATTTATAAATATTTTCAATTATTTATCAATTATTTTCAATTACTTATAATTATTTTCAATTATTTTCAATTATTTTAAATTATTTATAATTATTTTAAATTATTTATCAATTATTTTCTATTATTTATAATTATTTTCAATTATTTATCTATCATTTTCCATTACTTATAATTATTTTCAATTATTTTCAATTATTTTCAATTATTTATAATTATTTTCATTTATTTATCAATTATTTTCAATTATTTTCAATTATTTTCAATTATTTATAATTATTTTCAATTATTTTCAATTATTTTCAATTATTTTCAATTATTTTCAATTATTTATCAATTATTTATAATTATTTTCAATTATTTTCAATTATTTTCAATTATTTTCAATTATTTTCAATTATTTATCAATTATTTTCAATTATTTATAAATATTTTCAATTATTTATCAATTATTTTCAATTACTTATAATTATTTTCAATTATTTTCAATTATTTTCAATTATTTGTAATTATTTTAAATTATTTATCAATTATTTTCTATTATTTATAATTATTTTCAATTATTTATCAATTATTTTCAATTATTTATAATTAATTTAAAATATTTTCAATTATTTTCAATTATTTTCAATTATTTATCAATTATTTTCAATTATTTATAATTATTAACAATTATTTTCCATTATTTTCAATTATTTATAATTATTTTCAATTATTTATCAATTATTTATCAATTATTTTCAATTATTTATAATTATTTTAAATTATTTTAAATTATTTTCAATTATTTATAATTATTTTCAATTATTTATCAATTATTTATAATTATTTTCAATTATTTATAATTATGTTCAATTATTTTGAAATATTTTCAATTATTTTCAATTATTTTCAATTATTTATAATTATTTTCAATTATTTTAAATTATTTTCAATTATTTATAATTATTTTCAATTATTTATCAATTATTTATAATTATTTTCAATTATTTATAATTATGTTCAATTATTTTAAAATATTTTCAATTATTTTCAATTATTTTCAATTATTTATCAATTATTTTCAATTATTTTCGTTTATTTCCAATTATTTATTATTATTTTCAATTGTTTTCAATTATTTTCAATTATTTATAATTATTTTCAATTATTTTAAATTATTTTCAATTATTTTCAATTATTTTCAATTATTTTCAATTATTTTCAATTATTTTCAATTATTTTCAATTATTTTCAATTATTTTCAATTATTTTCAATTATTTATAATTATTTTCAATTATTTATCAATTATTTTCAATTATTTATAATTATTTTCAATTATTTTCAATTATTTTCAATTATTTACAATTATTTACAACTATTTTCAATTATTTATCAATTATTTTCAATTATTTATAATTAATTTCAACTATTTTCAATTATTTATAATTATTTTCAATTATTTTCAATTATTTATCAATTATTTATAATTATTTATAATTATTTTCTATTATTTTCAATTATTTATAATTATTTTCAATTATTTATCAATTGTTTTCAATTATTTATAATTATTTTCAATTAGTTTAAATTATTTTCAATTATTTTCAATTATTTATAATTATTTTCAATTATTTTCAATTATTTTCAATTATTTTCAATTATTTTCAATTATTTTCAATTATTTATAATTATTTTCAATTATTTTCCATTATTTCCAATTATTTATAAATATTTTCAATTATTTATCAATTATTTTCAATTATTTTCAATTATTTTCCATTATTTATCAATTATTTTCAATTATTTATAATTATTTACAATTATTTTCAATTATTTTCAATTATTTTCAATTATTTTCAATTATTTATAATTATTTTCAATTATTTATCAATTATTTTCAATTATTCATAATTAATTTAAATTATTTTCAATTATTGTCAAATATTTTCAATTATTTATCAATTATTTTCCATTATTTTCAATTATTTATCAATTATTTTCAATTATTTATAATTATTATCAATTATTTTCAATTATTTATCAATTATTTATAAATTATTTTCAATTATTTATAATTAATTTACATTATTTTCAATTATTTTCAATTATTTTCAATTATTTTCAATTATTTATCAATTATTTTCAATTATTTATAATTATTTTCAATTATTTTCAATTATTTTCAATTATTTTCAATTATTTATAATTATCTTCAATTATTTTCAATTATTTTCAATTATTTTCAATTATTTATAATTATTTTCATTTATTTATCAATTCTCTATGAATAATTTAAATTATTTTCAATCATTTTCAATTATTTTCAATTATTTTCAATTATTGTCAATTATTTTCAATTATTTATAATTATTTTCAATTATCTATCAATTATTTTCAATTATTTATAATTATTTTCAATTATTTTCAATTATTTTCAATTATTTATCAATTATTTATAATTATTTTCAATTATTTATAATTGTTTTCAATTATTTTCAATTATTTTCAATTATTTTTAATTATTTTCCATTATTTTCAATTATTTATCAATTATTTTCAATTATTTATAATTATTTTCAATTATTTTCAATTATTTTCAATTATTTTCAATTATTTTCAATTATTTATAATTATTTTCAATTATTTTCAATTATTTCCAATTATTTTTAATTATTTTCAATTTATCAATTATTTTCAATTATTTTCAATTATTTTCAATTATTTTCCATTATTTATCAATTATTTTCAATTATTTATAATTATTTTCAATTATTTTAAATTATTTTCAATTATTTTCAATTATTTTCAATTATTTTCAATTATTTTCAATTATTTTCAATTATTTTCAATTATTTTCAATTATTTTCAATTATTTTAAATTATTTTCAATTATTTATAATTATTTTCTATTATTTATCAATTATTTTCAATTATTTATAATTATTTTCAATTATTTTCAATTATTTTCAATTATTTACAATTATTTACAACTATTTTCAATTATTTATCAATTATTTTCAATTATTTATAATTAATTTCAACTATTTTCAATTATTTATAATTATTTTCAATTATTTTCAATTCTTTATCAATTATTTATAATTATTTATAATTATTTTCAATTATTTTCAATTATTTATAATTATTTTCAATTATTTATCAATTATTTTCAATTATTTATAATTATTTTAAATTATTTTCAATTATTTTCAATTATTTATAATTATTGTCAATTATTTATCAATTATTTATCAATTATTTTCAATTATTTATAATTATTTTCAATTATTTTAAATTATTTTCAATTATTTATAATTATTTTCAATTATTTATAATTATTTATCAATTATTTGTAATTATGTTCAATTATTTTAAAATATTTTCAATTATTTTCAATTATTTTCAATTATTTTCAATTATTTTCAATTATTTTCAATTATTTATCAATTATTTATAATTATTTTCAATTATTTTCAATTATTTTCAATTATTTTCAATTATTTTCAATTATTTATCAATTATTTTCAATTATTTATAAATATTTTCAATTATTTATCAATTATTTTCAATTACTTATAATTATTTTCAATTATTTTCAATTATTTTCAATTATTTATAATTATTTTAAATTATTTATCAATTATTTTCTATTATTTATAATTATTTTCAATTATTTATCTATCATTTTCAATTACTTATAATTATTTTCAATTATTTTCAATTATTTTCAATTATTTATAATTATTTTCATTTATTTATCAATTATTTTCAATTATTTTCAATTATTTTCAATTATTTATAATTATTTTCAATTATTTTCAATTATTTTCAATTATTTTCAATTATTTTCAATTATTTATCAATTATTTATAATTATTTTCAATTATTTATAATTATGTTCAATTATTTTAAAATATTTTCAATTATTTTCAATTATTTATCAATTATTTTCAATTATTTATAATTAATTTAAATTATTTTCAATTATTTTCAACTATTTTCAATTATTTATCAATTATTTTCAATTATTTATAATTAATTTAAATTATTTTCAATTATTTTCAATTATTTTCAATTATTTTCAATTATTTTCAATCATTTTCAATTATTTCCAATTATTTTCAATTATTTATCAATTATTTTCTATTATTTATAATTATTTTCAATTATTTTCAATGATTTTCAATTATTAATAAATTATTTTCAATTGTTTATCAATTATTTATAATTAATTTCAATTATTTTCATTTATTTTCTATTATTTATCAATTATTTATCTGTTATTTTCAATTATTTATAATTATTTTCAATTATTTTCCATTATTTTCAATTATTTATAATTATTATCAATTATTTATAATTATTATCAATTATTTTCTATTATTTATAATTATTATCAATTATTTATCAATTATTTTCTATTATTTATAATTATTTTCAATTATTTTCAATTATTTTCAATTATTTTCCAATGATTTATCAATTATTTTCAATCATTTATAATTATTTTCAATTATTTTCAACTATTTTCAATTATTTATAAATTATTTACAATTATTTTCAATTATTTACAATTATTTTCAATTATTTTCAATTATTTTCAATTATTTTCAATTATTTTCAATTATTTTCAATTATTTATAATTATTTTCAATTATTTTCCATTATTTCCAATTATTTATAATTATTTTCAATTATTTATCAATTATTTTCAATTATTTTCAATTATTTTCCATTATTTATCAATTATTTTCAATTATTTATAATTATTTACAATTATTTTCAATTATTTTCAATTATTTTCAATTATTATCAATTATTTATAATTATTTTCAATTATTTATCAATTATTTTCAATTATTCATAATTAATTTAAATTATTTTCAATTATTGTCAAATATTTTCAATTATTTATCAATTATTTTCCATTATTTTCAATTATTTATCAATTATTTTCAATTATTTATAATTATTATCAATTATTTTCAATTATTTATCAATTATTTATAAATTATTTTCAATTATTTATAATTAATTTACATTATTTTCAATTATTTTCAATTATTTTCAATTATTTTCAATTATTTATCAATTATTTTCAATTATTTATAATTATTTTCAATTATTTTCAATTATTTTCAATTATTTTCAATTATTTATAATTATTTTCAATTATTTTCAATTATTTTCAATTATTTTCAATTATTTATAATTATTTTCATTTATTTATCAATTCTCTATGATTAATTTAAATTATTTTCAATCATTTTCAATTATTTTCAATTATTTTCAATTATTGTCAATTATTTTCAATTATTTATAATTATTTTCAATTATCTATCAATTATTTTCAATTATTTTCAATTATTTATAATTATTTTCAATTATTTTCAATTATTTATCAATTATTTATAATTATTTTCAATTATTTATAATTGTTTTCATTTATTTTCAATTATTTTCAATTATTTTCAATTATTTTTAATTATTTTCCATTATTTTTAATTATTTATCAATTATTTTCAAGTATTTTCTATTATTTATAATTATTTTCAATTATTTTCAATTATTTTCAATTATTTTCAATGATTTATCAATTATTTTCAATCATTTATAATTATTTTCAATTATTTTCAACTATTTTCAATTATTTATAAATTATTTATAATTATTTTCAATTATTTATAATTATTTTCAATTATTTTCAATTATTTTCAATTATTTTCAATTATTTATAATTATTTTCAATTATTTTCAATTATTTTCCATTATTTTCAATTATTTATAATTATTATCAATTATTTATAATTATTATCAATTATTTTCTATTATTTATAATTATTTTCAATTATTTTCAATTATTTTCAATTATTTTCAATTATTTTCAATGATTTATCAATTATTTTCAATTATTTACAATTATTTACAACTATTTTCAATTATTTATCAATTATTTTCAATTATTTATAATTAATTTCAGTTATTTTCATTTATTTTCAATTACTTATCAATTATTTGTCTGTTATTTTCAATTATTTATAATTATTTTCAATTATTTTCAATTATTTTCAATTAGTTATAATTATTATCAATTATTTATCAATTATTTTCTATTATTTATAATTATTTTCAATTATTTTCAATTATTTTCAATTATTTTCCAATGATTTATCAATTATTTTCAATCATTTATAATTATTTTCAATTATTTTCAATTATTTATAAATTATTTACAATTATTTTCAATTATTTTCAATTATTTTCAATTATTTTCAATTATTTTCAATTATTTTCAATTATTTATAATTATTTTCAATTATTTTCCATTATTTCCAATTATTTATAATTATTTTCAATTATTTATCAATTATTTTCAATTATTTTCAATTATTTTCCATTATTTATCAATTATTTTCAATTATTTATAATTATTTACAATTATTTTCAATTATTTTCAATTATTTTCAATTATTTTCAATTATTTATAATTATTTTCAATTATTTATCAATTATTTTCAATTATTCATAATTAATTTAAATTATTTTCAATTATTGTCAAATATTTTCAATTATTTATCCATTATTTTCCATTATTTTCAATTATTTATCAATTATTTTCAATTATTTATAATTATTATCAATTATTTTCAATTATTTATCAATTATTTATAAATTATTTTCAATTATTTATAATTAATTTACATTATTTTCAATTATTTTCAATTATTTTCAATTATTTTCAATTATTTTCAATTATTTTCAATTATTTATAATTATTTTCATTTATTTATCAATTCTCTATGATTAATTTAAATTATTTTCAATCATTTTCAATTATTTTCAATTATTTTCAATTATTGTCAATTATTTTCAATTATTTATAATTATTTTCAATTATCTATCAATTATTTTCAATTATTTTCAATTATTTATAATTATTTTCAATTATTTTCAATTATTTTCAATTATTTTCAATTATTTTCCATTATTTATCAATTATTTTCAATTATTTACAATTATTTACAATTATTTTCAATTATTTTCAATTATTTTCAATTATTTTCAATTATTTATAATTATTTTCAATTATTTATCAATTATTTTCAATTATTCATAATTAATTTAAATTATTTTCAATTATTGTCAAATATTTTCAATTATTTATCAATTATTTTCCATTATTTTCAATTATTTATCAATTATTTTCAATTATTTATAATTATTATCAATTATTTTCAATTATTTATCAATTATTTATAAATTATTTTCAATTATTTATAATTAATTTACATTATTTTCAATTATTTTCAATTATTTTCAATAATTTTCAATTATTTATCAATTATTTTCAATTATTTATAATTATTTTCAATTATTTTCAATTATTTTCAATTATTTTCAATTATTTTCAATTATTTTAAATTATTTTCAATTATTGTCAATTATTTTCAATTATTTATAATTATTTTCAATTATCTATCAATTATTTTCAATTATTTTCAATTATTTATAATTATTTTCAATTATTTTCAATTATTTTCAATTATTTATCAATTATTTATAATTATTTTCAATTATTTTCAATTATTTTCAATTATTTTCAATTATTTATAATTATTTTCAATTATTTTCAATTATTTCCAATTATTTATCAATTATTTTCAATTATTTATAATTATTATCAATTATTTTCAATTATTTATAAATTATTTATAATTGTTTTCAATTATTTATAATTATTTTTAATTATTTATCAATTATTTATCAATTATTTTCAATTATTTTCAATTATTTTCAATTATTTTCCATTATTTATAATTATTTTCAATTATTTATCAATTATTTTCAATTATTTTCAATTACTTTCAATTATTTTCAATTATTTTCCATTATTTATAATTATTTTCAATTATTTATCAATTATTTTCCATTATTTTCAATTATTTATCAATTATTTTCAATTATTTATAATTATTTTCAATTATTTTCAATTATTTATAATTTTTTTCAATTATTTATCAATTGTTTTCAATTATTTTCAAATATTTTCAATTATTTTCCATTATTTTCAATTATTTATCAATTATTTTCAATTATTTATAATTATTATAAATTATTTTCAATTATTTATCAATTATTTTCAATTATTTATAATTATTTTCAATTATTTATCAATTATTTTCAATTATTTATAATTATTTTCAATTATTTTCAATTATTTTCAATTATTTTCAATTATTTATCACTTATTTTCAATTATTTATAATTATTTTCAATTATTTTCAATTAGTTTAAATTATTTTCAATTATTTCAATTATTTATAATTATTTTCAATTATTTTCAATTATTTTCAATTATTTTCAATTGTTTTCAATTATTTATAATTATTTTCAATTATTTTCCATTATTTCCAATTATTTATAATTATTTTCAATTATTTATCAATTATTTATAATTAATTTCAATTATTTTCATTTATTTTCTATTATTTATCAATTATTTATCTGTTATTTTCAATTATTTATAATTATTTTCAATTATTTATAATTATTTTCAATTATTTTCCATTATTTTCAATTATTTATAATTATTATCAATTATTTATAATTATTATCAATTATTTTCTATTATTTATAATTATTTTCAATTATTTTCAATTATTTTCAATTATTTTCAATTATTTTCAATGATTTATCAATTATTTTCAATCATTTATAATTATTTTCAATTATTTTCAACTATTTTCAATTATTTATAAATTATTTATAATTATTTTCAATTATTTATAATTATTTTCAATTATTTTCAATTATTTTCAATTATTTTCAATTATTTATAATTATTTTCAATTATTTTCAATTATTTTCAATTATTTATAATTATTTTCAATTATTTATCAATTATTTATCAATTATTTTCAATTATTTATAATTATTTTCAATTATTTTAAATAATTTTCAATTATTTTCAATTATTTATAATTATTTTCAATTATTTATCAATTATTTTCATATATTTATAATTATTTTCAATTATTTTCAATTATTTTCAGTTATTTATAATTATTTTCACTTATTTATCAATTATTTTCTATTATTTATAATTATTTTCAATTATTTTCAATTATTTTCAATTATTTATCAATTATTTATCAATTATTTTCAATTATTTATAATTATTTTCAATTATTTTCAATTATTTTCAATTATTTATCAATTATTTTCAATTATTTTCGTTTATTTCCAATTATTTATTATTATTTTCGTTTATTTCCAATTATTTATTATTATTTTCAATTGTTTTCAATTATTTTCAATTATTAATAATTATTTTCAATTATTTTCAATTATTTTCAATTATTTTCAATTATTTTAAATTATTTTCAATTATTTTCAATTATTTTCAATTATTTTCAATTATTTATAATTATTTTCAATTATTTATCAATTATTTTCAATTATTTTCATTTATCTTCAATTATTTTCAATTATTTACAATTATTTACAACTATTTTCAATTATTTATCAATTATTTTCAATTATTTATAATTAATTTCAGTTATTTTCATTTATTTTCAATTACTTATCAATTATTTGTCTGTTATTTTCAATTATTTATAATTATTTTCAATTATTTTCAATTATTTTCAATTAGTTATAATTATTATCAATTATTTATCAATTATTTTCTATTATTTATAATTATTTTCAATTATTTTCAATTATTTTCAATTATTTTCCAATGATTTATCAGTTATTTTCAATCGTTTATAATTATTTTCAATTATTTTCAACTATTCTCAATTATTTATAAATTATTTATAATTATTTTCAATTATTTTCAATTATTTTAAATTATTTTCAATTATTTTCAATTATTTATAATTATTTTCAATTATTTTCCATTATTTCCAATTATTTAAAATTATTTTCAATTATTTATCAATTATTTTCAATTATTTTCAATTATTTTCCATTATTTATCAATTATTTTCAATTATTTATAATTATTTACAATTATTTTCAATTATTTTCAATTATTTTCAATTATTTTCAATTATTTATAATTATTTTCAATTATTTATCAATTATTTTCAATTATTCATAATTAATTTAAATTATTTTCAATTATTGTCAAATATTTTCAATTATTTATCAATTATTTTCCATTATTTGCAATTATTTATCAATTATTTTCAATTATTTATAATTATTATCAATTATTTTCAATTATTTATCAATTATTTATAAATTATTTTCAATTATTTATAATTAATTTACATTATTTTCAATTATTTTCAATTATTTTCAATTATTTATCAATTATTTTCAATTATTTATAATTATTTTCAATTATTTTCAATTATTTTCAATTATTTTCAATTATTTATAATTATTTTCAATTATTTTCAATTATTTTCAATTATTTTCAATTATTTATAATTATTTTCATTTATTTATCAATTCTCTATGAATAATTTAAATTATTTTCAATCATTTTCAATTATTTTCAATTATTTTCAATTATTGTCAATTATTTTCAATTATTTATAATTATTTTCAATTATCTATCAATTATTTTCAATTATTTTCAATTATTTATAATTATTTTCAATTATTTTCAATTATTTTCAATGATTTATCAATTATTTTCAATCATTTATAATTATTTTCAATTATTTTCAACTATTTTCAATTATTTATAAATTATTTATAATTATTTTCAATTATTTATAATTATTTTCAATTATGTTCAATTATTTTCAATTATTTTCAATTATTTATAATTATTTTCAATTATTTTCAATTATTTTCAATTATTTATAATTATTTTCAATTATTTATCAATTATTTATCAATTATTTTCAATTATTTATAATTATTTTCAATTATTTTAAATTATTTTCAATTATTTTCAATTATTTATAATTATTTTCAATTATTTATCAATTATTTTCATATATTTATAATTATTTTCAATTATTTTCAATTATTTTCAGTTATTTATAATTATTTTCACTTATTTATCAATTATTTTCTATTATTTATAATTATTTTCAATTATTTTCAATTATTTTCAATTATTTATCAATTATTTATCAATTATTTTCAATTATTTATAATTATTTTCAATTATTTTCAATTATTTTCAATTATTTATCAATTATTTTCAATTATTTTCGTTTATTTCCAATTATTTATTATTATTTTCGTTTATTTCCAATTATTTATTATTATTTTCAATTGTTTTCAATTATTTTCAATTATTAA
This sequence comes from Andrena bucephala, assembly GCA_947577245.1. Classification (NCBI taxonomy): domain Eukaryota; kingdom Metazoa; phylum Arthropoda; class Insecta; order Hymenoptera; family Andrenidae; genus Andrena; species Andrena bucephala. The sequence goes on along the minus strand of OX387719.1, from coordinate 16,139,837 downwards.
TAATTATTTTCAATTATTTTCAATTATTTTCAATTATTTTCAATTATTTTAAATTATTTTCAATTATTTTCAATTATTTTCAATTATTTTCAATTATTTTCAATTATTTATAATTATTTTCAATTATTTATCAATTATTTTCAATTATTTTCAATTATCTTCAATTATTTTCAATTATTTACAATTATTTACAACTATTTTCAATTATTTATCAATTATTTTCAATTATTTATAATTAATTTCAGTTATTTTCATTTATTTTCAATTACTTATCAATTATTTGTCTGTTATTTTCAATTATTTATAATTATTTTCAATTATTTTCAATTATTTTCAATTAGTTATAATTATTATCAATTATTTATCAATTATTTTCTATTATTTATAATTATTTTCAATTATTTTCAATTATTTTCAATTATTTTCCAATGATTTATCAGTTATTTTCAATCGTTTATAATTATTTTCAATTATTTTCAACTATTTTCAATTATTTATAAATTATTTTCAATTATTTTCAATTATTTATAATTATTTTCATTTATTTATCAATTCTCTATGAATAATTTAAATTATTTTCAATCATTTTCAATTATTTTCAATTATTTTCAATTATTGTCAATTATTTTCAATTATTTATAATTATTTTCAATTATCTATCAATTATTTTCAATTATTTTCAATTATCTTCAATTATTTTCAATTATTTACAATTATTTACAACTATTTTCAATTATTTATCAATTATTTTCAATTATTTATAATTATTTTCAATTATTTTCAATTATTTTCAATTATTTTCAATTATTTTCAATTATTTATAATTATTTTCAATTATTTTCAATTATTTCCAATTATTTTTAATTATTTTCAATTTATCAATTATTTTCAATTATTTTCAATTATTTTCAATTATTTTCCATTATTTATCAATTATTTTCAATTATTTATAATTATTTTCAATTATTTTAAATTATTTTCAATTATTTTCAATTATTTTCAATTATTTTCAATTATTTTCAATTATTTTCAATTATTTTCAATTATTTTCAATTATTTTCAATTATTTTAAATTATTTTCAATTATTTATAATTATTTTCTATTATTTATCAATTATTTTCAATTATTTATAATTATTTTCAATTATTTTCAATTATTTTCAATTATTTTCAATTATTTTCAATTATTTTCCATTATTTATCAATTATTTTCAATTATTTATAATTATTTTCAATTATTTTAAATTATTTTCAATTATTTTCAATTATTTTCAATTATTTTCAATTATTTTCAATTATTTTCAATTATTTTCAATTATTTTCAATTATTTTCAATTATTTTAAATTATTTTCAATTATTTATAATTATTTTCTATTATTTATCAATTATTTTCAATTATTTATAATTATTTTCAATTATTTTCAATTATTTTCAATTATTTACAATTATTTACAACTATTTTCAATTATTTATCAATTATTTTCAATTATTTATAATTAATTTCAACTATTTTCAATTATTTATAATTATTTTCAATTATTTTCAATTATTTATCAATTATTTATAATTATTTATAATTATTTTCAATTATTTTCAATTATTTATAATTATTTTCAATTATTTATCAATTATTTTCAATTATTTATAATTATTTTAAATTATTTTCAATTATTTTCAATTATTTATAATTATTGTCAATTATTTATCAATTATTTATCAATTATTTTCAATTATTTATAATTATTTTCAATTATTTTAAATTATTTTCAATTATTTATAATTATTTTCAATTATTTATAATTATTTATCAATTATTTGTAATTATGTTCAATTATTTTAAAATATTTTCAATTATTTTCAATTATTTTCAATTATTTTCAATTATTTTCAATTATTTTCAATTATTTTCAATTATTTATCAATTATTTATAATTATTTTCAATTATTTTCAATTATTTTCAATTATTTTCAATTATTTTCAATTATTTATCAATTATTTTCAATTATTTATAAATATTTTCAATTATTTATCAATTATTTTCAATTACTTATAATTATTTTCAATTATTTTCAATTATTTTCAATTATTTATAATTATTTTAAATTATTTATCAATTATTTTCTATTATTTATAATTATTTTCAATTATTTATCTATCATTTTCAATTACTTATAATTATTTTCAATTATTTTCAATTATTTTCAATTATTTATAATTATTTTCATTTATTTATCAATTATTTTCAATTATTTTCAATTATTTTCAATTATTTATAATTATTTTCAATTATTTTCAATTATTTTCAATTATTTTCAATTATTTTCAATTATTTATCAATTATTTATAATTATTTTCAATTATTTATAATTATGTTCAATTATTTTAAAATATTTTCAATTATTTTCAATTATTTATCAATTATTTTCAATTATTTATAATTAATTTAAATTATTTTCAATTATTTTCAACTATTTTCAATTATTTATCAATTATTTTCAATTATTTATAATTAATTTAAATTATTTTCAATTATTTTCAATTATTTTCAATTATTTTCAATTATTTTCAATTATTTCCAATTATTTTCAATTATTTATCAATTATTTTCTATTATTTATAATTATTTTCAATTATTTTCAATGATTTTCAATTATTAATAAATTATTTTCAATTATTTATCAATTATTTATAATTAATTTCAATTATTTTCATTTATTTTCTATTATTTATCAATTATTTATCTGTTATTTTCAATTATTTATAATTATTTTCAATTATTTTCCATTATTTTCAATTATTTATAATTATTATCAATTATTTATAATTATTATCAATTATTTTCTATTATTTATAATTATTTTCAATTATTTTCAATTATTTTCAATTATTTTCAATTATTTTCAATGATTTATCAATTATTTTCAATCATTTATAATTATTTTCAATTATTTTCAACTATTTTCAATTATTTATAAATTATTTATAATTATTTTCAATTATTTATAATTATTTTCAAAAATATTTTCAATTATTTTCAATTATTTTCAATTATTTATAATTATTTTCAATTATTTTCAATTATTTTCAATTATTTATAATTATTTTCAATTATTTATCAATTATTTATCAATTATTTTCAATTATTTATAATTATTTTCAATTATTTTAAATTATTTTCAATTATTTTCAATTATTTATAATTATTTTCAATTATTTATCAATTATTTTCAATTATTTATAATTATTTTCAATTATTTTCAATTATTTTCAGTTATTTATAATTATTTTCACTTATTTATCAATTATTTTCTATTATTTATAATTATTTTCAATTATTTTCAATTATTTTCAATTATTTATCAATTATTTATCAATTATTTTCAATTATTTATAATTATTTTCAATTATTTTCAATTATTTTCAATTATTTATCAATTATTTTCAATTATTTTCGTTTATTTCCAATTATTTATTATTATTTTCGTTTATTTCCAATTATTTATTATTATTTTCAATTGTTTTCAATTATTTTCAATTATTAATAATTATTTTCAATTATTTTCAATTATTTTAAATTATTTTAAATTATTTTCAATTATTTTCAATTATTTTCAATTATTTTCAATTATTTTCAATTATTTATAATTATTTTCAATTATTTATCAATTATTTTCAATTATTTTCAATTATTTATAATTATTTTCAATTATCTTCAATTATTTTCAATTATTTACAATTATTTACAACTATTTTCAATTATTTATCAATTATTTTCAATTATTTATAATTAATTTCAGTTATTTTCATTTATTTTCAATTACTTATCAATTATTTGTCTGTTATTTTCAATTATTTATAATTATTTTCAATTATTTTCAATTATTTTCAATTAGTTATAATTATTATCAATTATTTATCAATTATTTTCTATTATTTATAATTATTTTCAATTATTTTCAATTATTTTCAATTATTTTCCAATGATTTATCAATTATTTTCAATCATTTATAATTATTTTCAATTATTTTCAACTATTTTCAATTATTTATAAATTATTTACAATTATTTTCAATTATTTACAATTATTTTCAATTATTTTCAATTATTTTCAATTATTTTCAATTATTTTCAATTATTTTCAATTATTTATAATTATTTTCAATTATTTTCCATTATTTCCAATTATTTATAATTATTTTCAATTATTTATCAATTATTTTCAATTATTTTCAATTATTTTCCATTATTTATCAATTATTTTCAATTATTTATAATTATTTACAATTATTTTCAATTATTTTCAATTATTTTCAATTATTATCAATTATTTATAATTATTTTCAATTATTTATCAATTATTTTCAATTATTCATAATTAATTTAAATTATTTTCAATTATTGTCAAATATTTTCAATTATTTATCAATAATTTTCCATTATTTTCAATTATTTATCAATTATTTTCAATTATTTATAATTATTATCAATTATTTTCAATTATTTATCAATTATTTATAAATTATTTTCAATTATTTATAATTAATTTACATTATTTTCAATTATTTTCAATTATTTTCAATTATTTTCAATTATTTATCAATTATTTTCAATTATTTATAATTATTTTCAATTATTTTCAATTATTTTCAATTATTTTCAATTATTTATAATTATTTTCAATTATTTTCAATTATTTTCAATTATTTTCAATTATTTATAATTATTTTCATTTATTTATCAATTCTCTATGATTAATTTAAATTATTTTCAATCATTTTCAATTATTTTCAATTATTTTCAATTATTGTCAATTATTTTCAATTATATATAATTATTTTCAATTATCTATCAATTATTTTCAATTATTTTCAATTATTTATAATTATTTTCAATTATTTTCAATTATTTATCAATTATTTATAATTATTTTCAATTATTTATAATTGTTTTCATTTATTTTCAATTATTTTCAATTATTTTCAATTATTTTTAATTATTTTCCATTATTTTTAATTATTTATCAATTATTTTCAAGTATTTTCTATTATTTATAATTATTTTCAATTATTTTCAATTATTTTCAATTATTTTCAATGATTTATCAATTATTTTCAATCATTTATAATTATTTTCAATTATTTTCAACTATTTTCAATTATTTATAAATTATTTATAATTATTTTCAATTATTTATAATTATTTTCAATTATTTTCAATTATTTTCAATTATTTTCAATTATTTATAATTATTTTCAATTATTTTCAATTATTTTCCATTATTTTCAATTATTTATAATTATTATCAATTATTTATAATTATTATCAATTATTTTCTATTATTTATAATTATTTTCAATTATTTTCAATTATTTTCAATTATTTTCAATTATTTTCAATGATTTATCAATTATTTTCAATTATTTACAATTATTTACAACTATTTTCAATTATTTATCAATTATTTTCAATTATTTATAATTAATTTCAGTTATTTTCATTTATTTTCAATTACTTATCAATTATTTGTCTGTTATTTTCAATTATTTATAATTATTTTCAATTATTTTCAATTATTTTCAATTAGTTATAATTATTATCAATTATTTATCAATTATTTTCTATTATTTATAATTATTTTCAATTATTTTCAATTATTTTCAATTATTTTCCAATGATTTATCAATTATTTTCAATCATTTATAATTATTTTCAATTATTTTCAATTATTTATAAATTATTTACAATTATTTTCAATTATTTTCAATTATTTTCAATTATTTTCAATTATTTTCAATTATTTTCAATTATTTATAATTATTTTCAATTATTTTCCATTATTTCCAATTATTTATAATTATTTTCAATTATTTATCAATTATTTTCAATTATTTTCAATTATTTTCCATTATTTATCAATTATTTTCAATTATTTATAATTATTTACAATTATTTATAATTATTTACAATTATTTTCAATTATTTTCAATTATTTTCAATTATTTTCAATTATTTATAATTATTTTCAATTATTTATCAATTATTTTCAATTATTCATAATTAATTTAAATTATTTTCAATTATTGTCAAATATTTTCAATTATTTATCAATTATTTTCCATTATTTTCAATTATTTATCAATTATTTTCAATTATTTATAATTATTATCAATTATTTTCAATTATTTATCAATTATTTATAAATTATTTTCAATTATTTATAATTAATTTACATTATTTTCAATTATTTTCAATTATTTTCAATTATTTTCAATTATTTATCAATTATTTTCAATTATTTATAATTATTTTCAATTATTTTCAATTATTTTCAATTATTTTCAATTATTTATAATTATTTTCAATTATTTTCAATTATTTTCAATTATTTTCAATTATTTTCAATTATTTATAATTATTTTCAATTATCTATCAATTATTTTCAATTATTTTCAATTATTTATAATTATTTTCAATTATTTTCAATTATTTTCAATTATTTATCAATTATTTATAATTATTTTCAATTAGTTTAAATTATTTTCAATTATTTCAATTATTTATAATTATTTTCAATTATTTTCAATTATTTTCAATTATTTTCAATTGTTTTCAATTATTTATAATTATTTTCAATTATTTTCCATTATTTCCAATTATTTATAATTATTTTCAATTATTTATCAATTATTTATAATTAATTTCAATTATTTTCATTTATTTTCTATTATTTATCAATTATTTATCTGTTATTTTCAATTATTTATAATTATTTTCAATTATTTTCCATTATTTTCAATTATTTATAATTATTATCAATTATTTATAATTATTATCAATTATTTTCTATTATTTATAATTATTCTCAATTATTTTCAATTATTTTCAATTATTTTCAATTATTTTCAATGATTTATCAATTATTTTCAATCATTTATAATTATTTTCAATTATTTTCAACTATTTTCAATTATTTATAAATTATTTATAATTATTTTCAATTATTTATAATTATTTTCAATTATTTTCAATTATTTTCAATTATTTTCAATTATTTATAATTATTTTCAATTATTTTCAATTATTTTCAATTATTTATAATTATTTTCAATTATTTATCAATTATTTATCAATTATTTTCAATTATTTATAATTATTTTCAATTATTTTAAATTATTTTCAATTATTTTCAATTATTTATAATTATTTTCAATTATTTATCAATTATTTTCATATATTTATAATTATTTTCAATTATTTTCAATTATTTTCAGTTATTTATAATTATTTTCACTTATTTATCAATTATTTTCTATTATTTATAATTATTTTCAATTATTTTCAATTATTTTCAATTATTTATCAATTATTTATCAATTATTTTCAATTATTTATAATTATTTTCAATTATTTTCAATTATTTTCAATTATTTATCAATTATTTTCAATTATTTTCGTTTATTTCCAATTATTTATTATTATTTTCGTTTATTTCCAATTATTTATTATTATTTTCAATTGTTTTCAATTATTTTCAATTATTAATAATTATTTTCAATTATTTTCAATTATTTTCAATTATTTTCAATTATTTTAAATTATTTTCAATTATTTTCAATTATTTTCAATTATTTTCAATTATTTATAATTATTTTCAATTATTTATCAATTATTTTCAATTATTTTCAATTATCTTCAATTATTTTCAATTATTTACAATTATTTACAACTATTTTCAATTATTTATCAATTATTTTCAATTATTTATAATTAATTTCAGTTATTTTCATTTATTTTCAATTACTTATCAATTATTTGTCTGTTATTTTCAATTATTTATAATTATTTTCAATTATTTTCAATTATTTTCAATTAGTTATAATTATTATCAATTATTTATCAATTATTTTCTATTATTTATAATTATTTTCAATTATTTTCAATTATTTTCAATTATTTTCCAATGATTTATCAGTCATTTTCAATCGTTTATAATTATTTTCAATTATTTTCAACTATTTTCAATTATTTATAAATTATTTATAATTATTTTCAATTATTTTCAATTATTTTAAATTATTTTCAATTATTTTCAATTATTTATAATTATTTTCAATTATTTTCCATTATTTCCAATTATTTAAAATTATTTTCAATTATTTATCAATTATTTTCAATTATTTTCAATTATTTTCCATTATTTATCAATTATTTTCAATTATTTATAATTATTTACAATTATTTTCAATTATTTTCAATTATTTTCAATTATTTTCAATTATTTATAATTATTTTCAATTATTTATCAATTATTTTCAATTATTCATAATTAATTTAAATTATTTTCAATTATTGTCAAATATTTTCAATTATTTATCAATTATTTTCCATTATTTGCAATTATTTATCAATTATTTTCAATTATTTATAATTATTATCAATTATTTTCAATTATTTATCAATTATTTATAAATTATTTTCAATTATTTATAATTAATTTACATTATTTTCAATTATTTTCAATTATTTTCAATTATTTATCAATTATTTTCAATTATTTATAATTATTTTCAATTATTTTCAATTATTTTCAATTATTTTCAATTATTTATAATTATTTTCAATTATTTTCAATTATTTTCAATTATTTATCAATTATTTATCAATTATTTTCAATTATTTATAATTATTTTCAATTATTATCAATTATTTTCAATTATTTATCAATTATTTTCAATTATTTTCGTTTATTTCCAATTATTTATTATTATTTTCGTTTATTTCCAATTATTTATTATTATTTTCAATTGTTTTCAATTATTTTCAATTATTAATAATTATTTTCAATTATTTTCAATTATTTTCAATTATTTTCAACTATTTTAAATTATTTTCAATTATTTTCAATTATTTTCAATTATTTTCAATTATTTATAATTATTTTCAATTATTTATCAATTATTTTCAATTATTTTCAATTATTTATAATTATTATCAATTATTTTCAATTATTTATCAATTATTTATAAATTATTTTCAATTATTTATAATTAATTTACATTATTTTCAATTATTTTCAATTATTTTCAATTATTTATCAATTATTTTCAATTATTTATAATTATTTTCAATTATTTTCAATTATTTTCAATTATTTTCAATTATTTATAATTATTTTCAATTATTTTCAATTATTTTCAATTATTTTCAATTATTTATAATTATTTTCATTTATTTATCAATTCTCTATGAATAATTTAAATTATTTTCAATCATCTTCAATTATTTTCAATTATTTTCAATTATTGTCAATTATTTTCAATTATTTATAATTATTTTCAATTATCTATCAATTATTTTCAATTATTTTCAATTATTTATAATTATTTTCAATTATTTTCAATTATTTATCAATTATTTAATTATTTTCAATTATTTATAATTGTTTTCAATTATTTTCAATTATTTTCAATTATTTTTAATTATTTTCCATTATTTTCACTTATTTATCAATTATTTTCAATTATTTATAATTATTTTCAATTATTTTCAATTATTTTCAATTATTTTCAATTATTTTCAATTATTTATAATTATTTTCAATTATTTTCAATTATTTCCAATTATTTTTAATTATTTTCAATTTATCAATTATTTTCAATTATTTTCAATTATTTTCAATTATTTTCCATTATTTATCAATTATTTTCAATTATTTATAATTATTTTCAATTATTTTAAATTATTTTCAATTATTTTCAATTATTTTCAATTATTTTCAATTATTTTCAATTATTTTCAATTATTTTCAATTATTTTCAATTATTTTAAATTATTTTCAATTATTTATAATTATTTTCAATTATTTATCAATTATTTTCAATTATTTATAATTATTTTCAATTATTTTCAATTATTTTCAATTATTTACAATTATTTACAACTATTTTCAATTATTTATCAATTATTTTCAATTATTTATAATTAATTTCAACTATTTTCAATTATTTATAATTATTTTCAATTAGTTTCAATTATTTATCAATTATTTATAATTATTTATAATTATTTTCAATTATTTTCAATTATTTATAATTATTTTCAATTATTTATCAATTATTTACAATTATTTATAATTATTTTAAATTATTTTCAATTATTTTCAATTATTTATAATTATTGTCAATTATTTATCAATTATTTATCAATTATTTTCAATTATTTATAATTATTTTCAATTATTTTAAATTATTTTCAATTATTTATAATTATTTTCAATTATTTTAAATTATTTTCAATTATTTATAATTATTTTCAATTATTTATCAATTATTTATAATTATTTATCAATTATTTGTAATTATGTTCAATTATTTTAAATTATTTTCAATTATTTTCAATTATTTTCAATTATTTATCAATTATTTATAATTATTTTCAATTATTTTCAATTATTTTCAATTATTTTCAATTATTTTCAATTATTTATCAATTATTTTCAATTATTTATAAATATTTTCAATTATTTATCAATTATTTTCAATTACTTATAATTATTTTCAATTATTTTCAATTATTTTCAATTATTTATAATTATTTTAAATTATTTATCAATTATTTTCTATTATTTATAATTATTTTCAATTATTTATCAATTATTTTCAATTATTTATAATTAATTTAAAATATTTTCAATTATTTTCAATTATTTTCAATTATTTATCAATTATTTTCAATTATTTATAATTATTAACAATTATTTTCCATTATTTTCAATTATTTATAATTATTTTCAATTATTTATCAATTATTTATCAATTATTTTCAATTATTTATAATTATTTTAAATTATTTTAAATTATTTTCAATTATTTATAATTATTTTCAATTATTTATCAATTATTTATAATTATTTTCAATTATTTATAATTATGTTCAATTATTTTGAAATATTTTCAATTATTTTCAATTATTTTCAATTATTTATAATTATTTTCAATTATTTTCAATTATTTTCAATTATTTATAATTATTTTCAATTATTTTAAATTATTTTCAATTATTTATAATTATTTTCAATTATTTATCAATTATTTATAATTATTTATCAATTATTTGTAATTATGTTCAATTATTTTAAATTATTTTCAATTATTTTCAATTATTTTCAATTATTTATCAATTATTTATAATTATTTTCAATTATTTTCAATTATTTTCAATTATTTTCAATTATTTTCAATTATTTATCAATTATTTTCAATTATTTATAAATATTTTCAATTATTTATCAATTATTTTCAATTACTTATAATTATTTTCAATTATTTTCAATTATTTTCAATTATTTATAATTATTTTAAATTATTTATCAATTATTTTCTATTATTTATAATTATTTTCAATTATTTATCAATTATTTTCAATTATTTATAATTAATTTAAAATATTTTCAATTATTTTCAATTATTTTCAATTATTTATCAATTATTTTCAATTATTTTCCATTATTTTCAATTATTTATAATTATTTTCAATTATTTATCAATTATTTATCAATTATTTTCAATTATTTATAATTATTTTAAATTATTTTAAATTATTTTCAATTATTTATAATTATTTTCAATTATTTATCAATTATTTATAATTATTTTCAATTATTTATAATTATGTTCAATTATTTTGAAATATTTTCAATTATTTTCAATTATTTTCAATTATTTATAATTATTTTCAATTATTTTAAATTATTTTAAATTATTTATAATTATTTTCAATTATTTATCAATTATTTATAATTATTTTCAATTATTTATAATTATGTTCAATTATTTTAAAATATTTTCAATTATTTTCAATTATTTTCAATTATTTATCAATTATTTTCAATTATTTTCGTTTATTTCCAATTATTTATTATTATTTCCAATTGTTTTCAATTATTTTCAATTATTTATAATTATTTTCAATTATTTTAAATTATTTTCAATTATTTTCAATTATTTTCAATTATTTTCAATTATTTTCAATTATTTTCAATTATTTTCAATTATTTTCAATTATTTTCAATTATTTTCAATTATTTTCAATTATTTTAAATTATTTTCAATTATTTAGAATTATTTTCAATTATTTATCAATTATTTTCAATTATTTATAATTATTTTCAATTATTTTCAATTATTTTCAATTATTTACAATTATTTACAACTATTTTCAATTATTTATCAATTATTTTCAATTATTTATAATTAATTTCAACTATTTTCAATTATTTATAATTATTTTCAATTATTTTCAATTATTTATCAATTATTTATAATTATTTATAATTATTTTCAATTATTTTCAATTATTTATAATTATTTTCAATTATTTATCAATTATTTACAATTATTTATAATTATTTTAAATTATTTTCAATTATTTTCAATTATTTATAATTATTGTCAATTATTTATCAATTATTTATCAATTATTTTCAATTATTTATAATTATTTTCAATTATTTTAAATTATTTTCAATTATTTATAATTATTTTCAATTATTTATCAATTATTTTCAATTATTTATCAATTATTTATAATTATTTATCAATTATTTGTAATTATGTTCAATTATTTTAAATTATTTTCAATTATTTTCAATTATTTTCAATTATTTTCAATTATTTTCAATGATTTATCAATTATTTTCAATTATTTATAAATATTTTCAATTATTTATCAATTATTTTCAATTACTTATAATTATTTTCAATTATTTTCAATTATTTTCAATTATTTATAATTATTTTAAATTATTTATCAATTATTTTCTATTATTTATAATTATTTTCAATTATTTATCTATCATTTTCAATTACTTATAATTATTTTCAATTATTTTCAATTATTTTCAATTATTTATAATTATTTTCATTTATTTATCAATTATTTTCAATTTTTTTCAATTATTTTCAATTATTTATAATTATTTTCAATTATTTTCAATTATTTTCAATTTTTTTCAATTATTTTCAATTATTTATCAATTATTTATAATTATTTTCAATTATTTTCAATTATTTTCAATTATTTTCAATTATTTTCAATTATTTATCAATTATTTTCAATTATTTATAAATATTTTCAATTATTTATCAATTATTTTCAATTACTTATAATTATTTTCAATTATTTTCAATTATTTTCAATTATTTATAATTATTTTAAATTATTTATCAATTATTTTCTATTATTTATAATTATTTTCAATTATTTATCAATTATTTTCAATTATTTATAATTAATTTAAAATATTTTCAATTATTTTCAATTATTTTCAATTATTTATCAATTATTTTCAATTATTTATAATTATTAACAATTATTTTCCATTATTTTCAATTATTTATAATTATTTTCAATTATTTATCAATTATTTATCAATTATTTTCAATTATTTATAATTATTTTAAATTATTTTAAATTATTTTCAATTATTTATAATTATTTTCAATTATTTATCAATTATTTATAATTATTTTCAATTATTTATAATTATGTTCAATTATTTTGAAATATTTTCAATTATTTTCAATTATTTTCAATTATTTATAATTATTTTCAATTATTTTAAATTATTTTAAATTATTTATAATTATTTTCAATTATTTATCAATTATTTATAATTATTTTCAATTATTTATAATTATGTTCAATTATTTTAAAATATTTTCAATTATTTTCAATTATTTTCAATTATTTATCAATTATTTTCAATTATTTTCGTTTATTTCCAATTATTTATTATTATTTCCAATTGTTTTCAATTATTTTCAATTATTTATAATTATTTTCAATTATTTTAAATTATTTTCAATTATTTTCAATTATTTTCAATTATTTTCAATTATTTTCAATTATTTTCAATTATTTTCAATTATTTTCAATTATTTTCAATTATTTTAAATTATTTTCAATTATTTATAATTATTTTCAATTATTTATCAATTATTTTCAATTATTTATAATTATTTTCAATTATTTTCAATTATTTTCAATTATTTACAATTATTTACAACTATTTTCAATTATTTATCAATTATTTTCAATTATTTATAATTAATTTCAACTATTTTCAATTATTTATAATTATTTTCAATTATTTTCAATTATTTATCAATTATTTATAATTATTTATAATTATTTTCAATTATTTTCAATTATTTATAATTATTTTCAATTATTTATCAATTATTTTCAATTATTTATAATTATTTTAAATTATTTTCAATTATTTTCAATTATTTATAATTATTGTCAATTATTTATCAATTATTTATCAATTATTTTCAATTATTTATAATTATTTTCAATTATTTATAATTATTTTCAATTATTTTAAATTATTTTCAATTATTTATAATTATTTTCAATTATTTATCAATTATTTATAATTATTTATCAATTATTTGTAATTATGTTCAATTATTTTAAAATATTTTCAATTATTTTCAATTATTTTCAATTATTTTCAATTATTTTCAATTATTTATCAATTATTTTCAATTATTTATAAATATTTTCAATTATTAATCAATTATTTTCAATTACTTATAATTATTTTCAATTATTTTCAATTATTTTCAATTATTTATAATTATTTTAAATTATTTATCAATTATTTTCTATTATTTATAATTATTTTCAATTATTTATCTATCATTTTCAATTACTTATAATTATTTTCAATTATTTTCAATTATTTTCAATTATTTATAATTATTTTCATTTATTTATCAATTATTTTCAATTATTTTCAATTATTTTCAATTATTTATAATTATTTTCAATTATTTTCAATTATTTTCAATTATTTTCAATTATTTATAATTATTTTCAATTATTTCCAATTATTTTTAATTATTTTCAATTTATCAATTATTTTCAATTATTTTCAATTATTTTCAATTATTTTCAATTATTTTCCATTATTTATCAATTATTTTCAATTATTTATAATTATTTTCAATTATTTTCAATTATTTTCAATTATTTATAAATTATTTCTAATTATTTTCAATTATTTCTAATTAGTTTTAATTATTTTTAATTATTTTCAATTATTTTCTATTATTTTCAATTATTTATAATTATTTTCAATTATTTATCAATTATTTTCAATTATTTATAATTATTTTCAGTTATTTTCCATTATTTTCAATTATTTATCAATTATTTTCAATTATTTATAATTATTATCAATTATTTTCAATTATTTATCAATTATTTATCAATTATTTTCATTTATTTATAATTAATTTAAATTATTTTCAATTATTATCAATTATTTTCAATTATTTTCAATTATTTATCAATTATTTTCAATTATTTATAATTATTTTCAATTATTTTCAATTATTTTCAATTATTTATAAATATTTTCAATTATTTATCAATTATTTTCAATTACTTATAATTATTTTCAATTATTTTCAATTATTTTCAAATATTTGTAATTATTTTAAATTATTTATCAATTATTTTCTATTATTTATAATTATTTTCAATTATTTATCAATTATTTTCAATTATTTATAATTAATTTAAAATATTTTCAATTATTTTCAATTATTTTCAATTATTTATCAATTATTTTCAATTATTTATAATTATTAACAATTATTTTCCATTATTTTCAATTATTTATAATTATTTTCAATTATTTATCAATTATTTATCAATTATTTTCAATTATTTATAATTATTTTAAATTATTTTAAATTATTTTCAATTATTTATAATTATTTTCAATTATTTATCAATTATTTATAATTATTTTCAATTATTTATAATTATGTTCAATTATTTTGAAATATTTTCAATTATTTTCAATTATTTTCAATTATTTATAATTATTTTCAATTATTTTAAATTATTTTCAATTATTTATAATTATTTTCAATTATTTATCAATTATTTATAATTATTTTCAATTATTTATAATTATGTTCAATTATTTTAAAATATTTTCAATTATTTTCAATTATTTTCAATTATTTATCAATTATTTTCAATTATTTTCGTTTATTTCCAATTATTTATTATTATTTTCAATTGTTTTCAATTATTTTCAATTGTTTTCAATTATTTTCAATTATTTATAATTATTTTCAATTATTTTAAATTATTTTCAATTATTTTCAATTATTTTCAATTATTTTCAATTATTTTCAATTATTTTCAATTATTTTCAATTATTTTCAATTATTTTCAATTATTTTCAATTATTTATAATTATTTTCAATTATTTATCAATTATTTTCAATTATTTATAATTATTTTCAATTATTTTCAATTATTTTCAATTATTTACAATTATTTACAACTATTTTCATTTATTTATCAATTATTTTCAATTATTTATAATTAATTTCAACTATTTTCAATTATTTATAATTATTTTCAATTATTTTCAATTATTTATCAATTATTTATAATTATTTATAATTATTTTCTATTATTTTCAATTATTTATAATTATTTTCAATTATTTATCAATTGTTTTCAATTATTTATAATTATTTTCAATTAGTTTAAATTATTTTCAATTATTTTCAATTATTTATAATTATTTTCAATTATTTTCAATTATTTTCAATTATTTATAATTATTTTCAATTATTTTAAATTATTTTCAATTATTTATAATTATTTTCAATTATTTATAATTATTTATCAATTATTTGTAATTATGTTCAATTATTTTAAAATATTTTCAATTATTTTCAATTATTTTCAATTATTTTCAATTATTTTCAATTATTTTCAATTATTTATCAATTATTTATAATTATTTTCAATTATTTTAAATTATTTTCAATTATTTTCAATTATTTTCAATTATTTATCAATTATTTTCAATTATTTATAAATATTTTCAATTATTTATCAATTATTTTCAATTACTTATAATTATTTTCAATTATTTTCAATTATTTTCAATTATTTATAATTATTTTAAATTATTTATCAATTATTTATAATTATTTATAATTATTTTCAATTATTTTCAATTATTTATAATTATTTTCAATTATTTATCAATTATTTTCAATTATTTATAATTATTTTAAATTATTTTCAATTATTTTCAATTATTTATAATTATTGTCAATTATTTATCAATTATTTATCAATTATTTTCAATTATTTATAATTATTTTCAATTATTTTAAATTATTTTCAATTATTTATAATTATTTTCAATTATTTATCAATTATTTATAATTATTTATCAATTATTTGTAATTATGTTCAATTATTTTAAAATATTTTCAATTATTTTCAATTATTTTCAATTATTTTCAATTATTTTCAATTATTTATCAATTATTTTCAATTATTTATAAATATTTTCAATTATTAATCAATTATTTTCAATTACTTATAATTATTTTCAATTATTTTCAATTATTTTCAATTATTTATAATTATTTTAAATTATTTATCAATTATTTTCTATTATTTATAATTATTTTCAATTATTTATCTATCATTTTCAATTACTTATTATTATTTTCAATTATTTTCAATTATTTTCAATTATTTATAATTATTTTCATTTATTTATCAATTATTTTCAATTATTTTCAATTATTTTCAATTATTTATAATTATTTTCAATTATTTTCAATTATTTTCAATTATTTTCAATTATTTTCAATTATTTATAATTATTTTCAATTATTTCCAATTATTTTTAATTATTTTCAATTTATCAATTATTTTCAATTATTTTCAATTATTTTCAATTATTTTCAATTATTTTCAATTATTTTCCATTATTTATCAATTATTTTCAATTATTTATAATTATTTTCAATTATTTTCAATTATTTATAAATTATTTCTAATTATTTTCAATTATTTCTAATTAGTTTTAATTATTTTTAATTATTTTCAATTATTTTCAATTATTTTCTATTATTTTCAATTATTTATAATTATTTTCAATTATTTATCAATTATTTTCAATTATTTATAATTATTTTCAGTTATTTTCCATTATTTTCAATTATTTATCAATTATTTTCAATTATTTATAATTATTATCAATTATTTTCAATTATTTATCAATTATTTTCAATTATTTATAATTATTATCAATTATTTTCAATTATTTATCAATTATTTATCAATTATTTTCATTTATTTATAATTAATTTAAATTATTTTCAATTATTATCAATTATTTTCAATTATTTTCAATTATTTATCAATTATTTTCAATTATTTATAATTATTTTCAATTATTTTCAATTATTTTCAATTATTTATAATTATTTATAATTATTTTCAATTATTTATCAATTATTTTCAATTATTTTCAATTATTTTCAATTATTTTCAATTATTTTCCATTATTTATAATTATTTTCAATTATTTTCAATTATTTTCAATTATTTATAATTATTGTCAATTATTTATCAATTATTTATCAATTATTTTCAATTATTTATCTATCATTTTCAATTACTTATAATTATTTTCAATTATTTTCAATTATTTTCAATTATTTATAATTATTTTCATTTATTTATCAATTATTTTCAATTATTTTCAATTATTTTCAATTATTTATAATTATTTTCAATTATTTTCAATTATTTTCAATTATTTTCAATTATTTTCAATTATTTATCAATTATTTATAATTATTTTCAATTATTTTCAATTATTTTCAATTATTTTCAATTATTTTCAATTATTTATCAATTATTTTCAATTATTTATAAATATTTTCAATTATTTATCAATTATTTTCAATTACTTATAATTATTTTCAATTATTTTCAATTATTTTCAATTATTTGTAATTATTTTAAATTATTTATCAATTATTTTCTATTATTTATAATTATTTTCAATTATTTATCAATTATTTTCAATTATTTATAATTAATTTAAAATATTTTCAATTATTTTCAATTATTTTCAATTATTTATCAATTATTTTCAATTATTTATAATTATTAACAATTATTTTCCATTATTTTCAATTATTTATAATTATTTTCAATTATTTATCAATTATTTATCAATTATTTTCAATTATTTATAATTATTTTAAATTATTTTAAATTATTTTCAATTATTTATAATTATTTTCAATTATTTATCAATTATTTATAATTATTTTCAATTATTTATAATTATGTTCAATTATTTTGAAATATTTTCAATTATTTTCAATTATTTTCAATTATTTATAATTATTTTCAATTATTTTAAATTATTTTCAATTATTTATAATTATTTTCAATTATTTATCAATTATTTATAATTATTTTCAATTATTTATAATTATGTTCAATTATTTTAAAATATTTTCAATTATTTTCAATTATTTTCAATTATTTATCAATTATTTTCAATTATTTTCGTTTATTTCCAATTATTTATTATTATTTTCAATTGTTTTCAATTATTTTCAATTGTTTTCAATTATTTTCAATTATTTATAATTATTTTAAATTATTTTAAATTATTTTCAATTATTTATAATTATTTTCAATTATTTATCAATTATTTATAATTATTTTCAATTATTTATAATTATGTTCAATTATTTTGAAATATTTTCAATTATTTTCAATTATTTTCAATTATTTATAATTATTTTCAATTATTTTAAATTATTTTCAATTATTTATAATTATTTTCAATTATTTATCAATTATTTATAATTATTTTCAATTATTTATAATTATGTTCAATTATTTTAAAATATTTTCAATTATTTTCAATTATTTTCAATTATTTATCAATTATTTTCAATTATTTTCGTTTATTTCCAATTATTTATTATTATTTTCAATTGTTTTCAATTATTTTCAATTGTTTTCAATTATTTTCAATTATTTATAATTATTTTCAATTATTTTAAATTATTTTCAATTATTTTCAATTATTTTCAATTATTTTCAATTATTTTCAATTATTTTCAATTATTTTCAATTATTTTCAATTATTTTCAATTATTTTCAATTATTTATAATTATTTTCAATTATTTATCAATTATTTTCAATTATTTATAATTATTTTCAATTATTTTCAATTATTTTCAATTATTTACAATTATTTACAACTATTTTCATTTATTTATCAATTATTTTCAATTATTTATAATTAATTTCAACTATTTTCAATTATGTATAATTATTTTCAATTATTTTCAATTATTTATCAATTATTTATAATTATTTATAATTATTTTCTATTATTTTCAATTATTTATAATTATTTTCAATTATTTATCAATTGTTTTCAATTATTTATAATTATTTTCAATTAGTTTAAATTATTTTCAATTATTTTCAATTATTTATAATTATTTTCAATTATTTTCAATTATTTTCAATTATTTATAATTATTTTCAATTATTTTAAATTATTTTCAATTATTTATAATTATTTTCAATTATTTATAATTATTTATCAATTATTTGTAATTATGTTCAATTATTTTAAAATATTTTCAATTATTTTCAATTATTTTCAATTATTTTCAATTATTTTCAATTATTTTCAATTATTTTCAATTATTTATCAATTATTTATAATTATTTTCAATTATTTTCAATTATTTTCAATTATTTTCAATTATTTTCAATTATTTATCAATTATTTTCAATTATTTATAAATATTTTCAATTATTTATCAATTATTTTCAATTACTTATAATTATTTTCAATTATTTTCAATTATTTTCAATTATTTATAATTATTTTAAATTATTTATCAATTATTTTCTATTATTTATAATTATTTTCAATTATTTATCTATCATTTTCAATTACTTATAATTATTTTCAATTATTTTCAATTATTTTCAATTATTTATAATTATTTTCATTTATTTATCAATTATTTTCAATTATTTTCAATTATTTTCAATTATTTTCAATTATTTATAATTATTTTCAATTATTTTCAATTATTTTCAATTATTTTCAATTATTTTCAATTATTTTCAATTATTTATCAATTATTTATAATTATTTTCAATTATTTATAATTATGTTCAATTATTTTAAAATATTTTCAATTATTTTCAATTATTTATCAATTATTTTCAATTATTTATAATTAATTTAAATTATTTTCAATTATTTTCAACTATTTTCAATTATTTATCAATTATTTTCAATTATTTATAATTAATTTAAATTATTTTCAATTATTTTCAATTATTTTCAATTATTTTCAATTATTTTCAATTATTTCCAATTATTTTCAATTATTTATCAATTATTTTCTATTATTTATAATTATTTTCAATTATTTTCAATGATTTTCAATTATTAATAAATTATTTTCAATTATTTATCAATTATTTATAATTAATTTCAATTATTTCCATCTATTTTCTATTATTTATCAATTATTTATCTGTTATTTTCAATTATTTATAATTATTTTCAATTATTTTCCATTATTTTCAATTATTTATAATTATTATCAATTATTTATAATTATTATCAATTATTTTCTATTATTTATAATTATTTTCAATTATTTTCAATTATTTTCAATTATTTTCAATTATTTTCAATGATTTATCAATTATTTTCAATCATTTATAATTATTTTCAATTATTTTCAACTATTTTCAATTATTTATAAATTATTTATAATTATTTTCAATTATTTATAATTATTTTCAAAAATATTTTCAATTATTTTCAATTATTTTCAATTATTTATAATTATTTTCAATTATTTTCAATTATTTTCAATTATTTATAATTATTGTCAATTATTTATCAATTATTTATCAATTATTTTCAATTATTTATAATTATTTTCAATTATTTTAAATTATTTTCAATTATTTATAATTATTTTCAATTATTTATCAATTATTTATAATTATTTATCAATTATTTGTAATTATGTTCAATTATTTTAAAATATTTTCAATTATTTTCAATTATTTTCAATTATTTTCAATTATTTTCAATTATTTATCAATTATTTTCAATTATTTATAAATATTTTCAATTATTAATCAATTATTTTCAATTACTTATAATTATTTTCAATTATTTTCAATTATTTTCAATTATTTATAATTATTTTAAATTATTTATCAATTATTTTCTATTATTTATAATTATTTTCAATTATTTATCTATCATTTTCAATTACTTATAATTATTTTCAATTATTTTCAATTATTTTCAATTATTTATAATTATTTTCATTTATTTATCAATTATTTTCAATTATTTTCAATTATTTTCAATTATTTATAATTATTTTCAATTATTTTCAATTATTTTCAATTATTTTCAATTATTTTCAATTATTTATAATTATTTTCAATTATTTCCAATTATTTTTAATTATTTTCAATTTATCAATTATTTTCAATTATTTTCAATTATTTTCAATTATTTTCAATTATTTTCCATTATTTATCAATTATTTTCAATTATTTATAATTATTTTCAATTATTTTCAATTATTTTCAATTATTTATAAATTATTTCTAATTATTTTCAATTATTTCTAATTAGTTTTAATTATTTTTAATTATTTTCAATTATTTTCAATTATTTTCTATTATTTTCAATTATTTATAATTATTTTCAATTATTTATCAATTATTTTCAATTATTTATAATTATTTTCAGTTATTTTCCATTATTTTCAATTATTTATCAATTATTTTCAATTATTTATAATTATTATCAATTATTTTCAATTATTTATCAATTATTTATCAATTATTTTCATTTATTTATAATTAATTTAAATTATTTTCAATTATTATCAATTATTTTCAATTATTTTCAATTATTTATCAATTATTTTCAATTATTTATAATTATTTTCAATTATTTTCAATTATTTTCAATTATTTATAATTATTTATAATTATTTTCAATTATTTATCAATTATTTTCAATTATTTTCAATTATTTTCAATTATTTTCAATTATTTTCCATTATTTATAATTATTTTCAATTATTTTCAATTATTTTCAATTATTTATAATTATTGTCAATTATTTATCAATTATTTATCAATTATTTTCAATTATTTATCTATCATTTTCAATTACTTATAATTATTTTCAATTATTTTCAATTATTTATAATTATTTTCATTTATTTATCAATTATTTTCAATTATTTTCAATTATTTTCAATTATTTATAATTATTTTCAATTATTTTCAATTATTTTCAATTATTTTCAATTATTTTCAATTATTTATCAATTATTTATAATTATTTTCAATTATTTTCAATTATTTTCAATTATTTTCAATTATTTTCAATTATTTATCAATTATTTTCAATTATTTATAAATATTTTCAATTATTTATCAATTATTTTCAATTACTTATAATTATTTTCAATTATTTTCAATTATTTTCAATTATTTGTAATTATTTTAAATTATTTATCAATTATTTTCTATTATTTATAATTATTTTCAATTATTTATCAATTATTTTCAATTATTTATAATTAATTTAAAATATTTTCAATTATTTTCAATTATTTTCAATTATTTATCAATTATTTTCAATTATTTATAATTATTAACAATTATTTTCCATTATTTTCAATTATTTATAATTATTTTCAATTATTTATCAATTATTTATCAATTATTTTCAATTATTTATAATTATTTTAAATTATTTTAAATTATTTTCAATTATTTATAATTATTTTCAATTATTTATCAATTATTTATAATTATTTTCAATTATTTATAATTATGTTCAATTATTTTGAAATATTTTCAATTATTTTCAATTATTTTCATTTATTTATAATTATTTTCAATTATTTTAAATTATTTTCAATTATTTATAATTATTTTCAATTATTTATCAATTATTTATAATTATTTTCAATTATTTATAATTATGTTCAATTATTTTAAAATATTTTCAATTATTTTCAATTATTTTCAATTATTTATCAATTATTTTCAATTATTTTCGTTTATTTCCAATTATTTATTATTATTTTCAATTGTTTTCAATTATTTTCAATTGTTTTCAATTATTTTCAATTATTTATAATTATTTTCAATTATTTTAAATTATTTTCAATTATTTTCAATTATTTTCAATTATTTATAAATTATTTCTAATTATTTTCAATTATTTCTAATTAGTTTTAATTATTTTTAATTATTTTCAATTATTTTCAATTATTTTCTATTATTTTCAATTATTTATAATTATTTTCAATTATTTATCAATTATTTTCAATTATTTATAATTATTTTCAGTTATTTTCCATTATTTTCAATTATTTATCAATTATTTTCAATTATTTATAATTATTATCAATTATTTTCAATTATTTATCAATTATTTATCAATTATTTTCATTTATTTATAATTAATTTAAATTATTTTCAATTATTATCAATTATTTTCAATTATTTTCAATTATTTATCAATTATTTTCAATTATTTATAATTATTTTCAATTATTTTCAATTATTTTCAATTATTTATAATTATTTATAATTATTTTCAATTATTTATCAATTATTTTCAATTATTTTCAATTATTTTCAATTATTTTCAATTATTTTCCATTATTTATAATTATTTTCAATTATTTTCAATTATTTTCAATTATTTATAATTATTGTCAATTATTTATCAATTATTTATCAATTATTTTCAATTATTTATCTATCATTTTCAATTACTTATAATTATTTTCAATTATTTTCAATTATTTTCAATTATTTATAATTATTTTCATTTATTTATCAATTATTTTCAATTATTTTCAATTATTTTCAATTATTTATAATTATTTTCAATTATTTTCAATTATTTTCAATTATTTTCAATTATTTTCAATTATTTATCAATTATTTATAATTATTTTCAATTATTTTCAATTATTTTCAATTATTTTCAATTATTTTCAATTATTTATCAATTATTTTCAATTATTTATAAATATTTTCAATTATTTATCAATTATTTTCAATTACTTATAATTATTTTCAATTATTTTCAATTATTTTCAATTATTTGTAATTATTTTAAATTATTTATCAATTATTTTCTATTATTTATAATTATTTTCAATTATTTATCAATTATTTTCAATTATTTATAATTAATTTAAAATATTTTCAATTATTTTCAATTATTTTCAATTATTTATCAATTATTTTCAATTATTTATAATTATTAACAATTATTTTCCATTATTTTCAATTATTTATAATTATTTTCAATTATTTATCAATTATTTATCAATTATTTTCAATTATTTATAATTATTTTAAATTATTTTAAATTATTTTCAATTATTTATAATTATTTTCAATTATTTATCAATTATTTATAATTATTTTCAATTATTTATAATTATGTTAAATTATTTTGAAATATTTTCAATTATTTTCAATTATTTTCATTTATTTATAATTATTTTCAATTATTTTAAATTATTTTCAATTATTTATAATTATTTTCAATTATTTATCAATTATTTATAATTATTTTCAATTATTTATAATTATGTTCAATTATTTTAAAATATTTTCAATTATTTTCAATTATTTTCAATTATTTATCAATTATTTTCAATTATTTTCGTTTATTTCCAATTATTTATTATTATTTTCAATTGTTTTCAATTATTTTCAATTGTTTTCAATTATTTTCAATTATTTATAATTATTTTCAATTATTTTAAATTATTTTCAATTATTTTCAATTATTTTCAATTATTTTCAATTATTTTCAATTATTTTCAATTATTTTCAATTATTTTCAATTATTTTCAATTATTTTCAATTATTTATAATTATTTTCAATTATTTATCAATTATTTTCAATTATTTATAATTATTTTCAATTATTTTCAATTATTTTCAATTATTTACAATTATTTACAACTATTTTCATTTATTTATCAATTATTTTCAATTATTTATAATTAATTTCAACTATTTTCAATTATTTATAATTATTTTCAATTATTTTCAATTATTTATAATTATTTTAAATTATTTATCAATTATTTTCTATTATTTATAATTATTTTCAATTATTTATCTATCATTTTCAATTACTTATAATTATTTTCAATTATTTTCAATTATTTTCAATTATTTATAATTATTTTCATTTATTTATCAATTATTTTCAATTATTTTCAATTATTTTCAATTATTTATAATTATTTTCAATTATTTTCAATTATTTTCAATTATTTTCAATTATTTTCAATTATTTATCAATTATTTATAATTATTTTCAATTATTTATAATTATGTTCAATTATTTTAAAATATTTTCAATTATTTTCAATTATTTATCAATTATTTTCAATTATTTATAATTAATTTAAATTATTTTCAATTATTTTCAACTATTTTCAATTATTTATCAATTATTTTCAATTATTTATAATTAATTTAAATTATTTTCAATTATTTTCAATTATTTTCAATTATTTTCAATTATTTTCAATTATTTCCAATTATTTTCAATTATTTATCAATTATTTTCTATTATTTATAATTATTTTCAATTATTTTCAATGATTTTCAATTATTAATAAATTATTTTCAATTATTTATCAATTATTTATAATTAATTTCAATTATTTCCATTTATTTTCTATTATTTATCAATTATTTATCTGTTATTTTCAATTATTTATAATTATTTTCAATTATTTTCCATTATTTTCAATTATTTATAATTATTATCAATTATTTATAATTATTATCAATTATTTTCTATTATTTATAATTATTTTCAATTATTTTCAATTATTTTCAATTATTTTCAATTATTTTCAATGATTTATCAATTATTTTCAATCATTTATAATTATTTTCAATTATTTTCAACTATTTTCAATTATTTATAAATTATTTATAATTATTTTCAATTATTTATAATTATTTTCAAAAATATTTTCAATTATTTTCAATTATTTTCAATTATTTATAATTATTTTCAATTATTTTCAATTATTTTCAATTATTTATAATTATTTTCAATTATTTATCAATTATTTATCAATTATTTTCAATTATTTATAATTATTTTCAATTATTTTAAATTATTTTCAATTATTTTCAATTATTTATAATTATTTTCAATTATTTATCAATTATTTTCAATTATTTATAATTATTTTCAATTATTTTCAATTATTTTCAGTTATTTATAATTATTTTCACTTATTTATCAATTATTTTCTATTATTTATAATTATTTTCAATTATTTTCAATTATTTTCAATTATTTATCAATTATTTATCAATTATTTTCAATTATTTATAATTATTTTCAATTATTTTCAATTATTTTCAATTATTTATCAATTATTTTCCATTATTTTCGTTTATTTCCAATTATTTATTATTATTTTCGTTTATTTCCAATTATTTATTATTATTTTCAATTGTTTTCAATTATTTTCAATTATTAATAATTATTTTCAATTATTTTAAATTATTTTAAATTATTTTAAATTATTTTCAATTATTTTCAATTATTTTCAATTATTTTCAATTATTTTCAATTATTTATAATTATTTTCAATTATTTATCAATTATTTTCAATTATTTTCAATTATTTATAATTATTTTCAATTATCTTCAATTATTTTCAATTATTTACAATTATTTACAACTATTTTCAATTATTTATCAATTATTTTCAATTATTTATAATTAATTTCAGTTATTTTCATTTATTTTCAATTACTTATCAATTATTTGTCTGTTATTTTCAATTATTTATAATTATTTTCAATTATTTTCAATTATTTTCAATTAGTTATAATTATTATCAATTATTTATCAATTATTTTCTATTATTTATAATTATTTTCAATTATTTTCAATTATTTTCAATT
The DNA here is from genome assembly GCA_947577245.1 of Andrena bucephala. Lineage (NCBI taxonomy): Eukaryota > Metazoa > Arthropoda > Insecta > Hymenoptera > Andrenidae > Andrena > Andrena bucephala. Next base: position 16,111,903 of record OX387719.1, on the reverse strand, counting down.
ATTTTCCAATGATTTATCAATTATTTTCAATCATTTATAATTATTTTCAATTATTTTCAACTATTTTCAATTATTTATAAATTATTTACAATTATTTTCAATTATTTACAATTATTTTCAATTATTTTCAATTATTTTCAATTATTTTCAATTATTTTCAATTATTTTCAATTATTTATAATTATTTTCAATTATTTTCCATTATTTCCAATTATTTATAATTATTTTCAATTATTTATCAATTATTTTCAATTATTTTCAATTATTTTCCATTATTTATCAATTATTTTCAATTATTTATAATTATTTACAATTATTTTCAATTATTTTCAATTATTTTCAATTATTATCAATTATTTATAATTATTTTCAATTATTTATCAATTATTTTCAATTATTCATAATTAATTTAAATTATTTTCAATTATTGTCAAATATTTTCAATTATTTATCAATTATTTTCCATTATTTTCAATTATTTATCAATTATTTTCAATTATTTATAATTATTATCAATTATTTTCAATTATTTATCAATTATTTATAAATTATTTTCAATTATTTATAATTAATTTACATTATTTTCAATTATTTTCAATTATTTTCAATTATTTTCAATTATTTATCAATTATTTTCAATTATTTATAATTATTTTCAATTATTTTCAATTATTTTCAATTATTTTCAATTATTTATAATTATTTTCAATTATTTTCAATTATTTTCAATTATTTTCAATTATTTATAATTATTTTCATTTATTTATCAATTCTCTATGATTAATTTAAATTATTTTCAATCATTTTCAATTATTTTCAATTATTTTCAATTATTGTCAATTATTTTCAATTATTTATAATTATTTTCAATTATCTATCAATTATTTTCAATTATTTTCAATTATTTATAATTATTTTCAATTATTTTCAATTATTTATCAATTATTTATAATTATTTTCAATTATTTATAATTGTTTTCAATTATTTTCAATTATTTTCAATTATTTTTAATTATTTTCCATTATTTTTAATTATTTATCAATTATTTTCAAGTATTTTCTATTATTTATAATTATTTTCAATTATTTTCAATTATTTTCAATTATTTTCAATGATTTATCAATTATTTTCAATCATTTATAATTATTTTCAATTATTTTCAACTATTTTCAATTATTTATAAATTATTTATAATTATTTTCAATTATTTATAATTATTTTCAATTATTTTCAATTATTTTCAATTATTTTCAATTATTTATAATTATTTTCAATTATTTTCAATTATTTTCCATTATTTTCAATTATTTATAATTATTTTCAATTATTTATAATTATTTTCAATTATTTTCAATTATTTTCAATTATTTTCAATTATTTATAATTATTTTCAATTATTTTCAATTATTTTCCATTATTTTCAATTATTTATAATTATTTTCAATTATTTATAATTATTTTCAATTATTTTCAATTATTTTCAATTATTTTCAATTAGTTATAATTATTATCAATTATTTATCAATTATTTTCTATTTTTTATAATTATTTTCAATTATTTTCAATTATTTTCAATTATTTTCCTATGATTTATCAATTATTTTCAATCATTTATAATTATTTTCAATTATTTTCAATTATTTATAAATTATTTACAATTATTTTCAATTATTTTCAATTATTTTCAATTATTTTCAATTATTTTCAATTATTTTCAATTATTTATAATTATTTTCAATTATTTTCCATTATTTCCAATTATTTATAATTATTTTCAATTATTTATCAATTATTTTCAATTATTTTCAATTATTTTCCATTATTTATCAATTATTTTCAATTATTTATAATTATTTACAATTATTTTCAATTATTTTCAATTATTTTCAATTATTTTCAATTATTTATAATTATTTTCAATTATTTATCAATTATTTTCAATTATTCATAATTAATTTAAATTATTTTCAATTATTGTCAAATATTTTCAATTATTTATCAATTATTTTCCATTATTTTCAATTATTTATCAATTATTTTCAATTATTTATAATTATTATCAATTATTTTCAATTATTTATCAATTATTTATAAATTATTTTCAATTATTTATAATTAATTTACATTATTTTCAATTATTTTCAATTATTTTCAATTATTTTCAATTATTTATCAATTATTTTCAATTATTTATAATTATTTTCAATTATTTTCAATTATTTTCAATTATTTTCAATTATTTATAATTATTTTCAATTATTTTCAATTATTTTCAATTATTTTCAATTATTTATAATTATTTTCATTTATTTATCAATTCTCTATGATTAATTTAAATTATTTTCAATCATTTTCAATTATTTTCAATTATTTTCAATTATTGTCAATTATTTTCAATTATTTATAATTATTTTCAATTATCTATCAATTATTTTCAATTATTTTCATTTATTTATAATTATTTTCAATTATTTTCAATTATTTTCAATTATTTATCAATTATTTATAATTATTTTCAATTATTTATAATTGTTTTCAATTATTTTCAATTATTTTCAATTATTTTCAATTATTTTTAATTATTTTCCATTATTTTTAATTATTTATCAATTATTTTCAATTATTTTCAATTATTTTCATTTATTTTCAATTATTTATCAATTATTTATCTGTAATTTTCAATTATTTATAATTATTTTCAATTATTTTCCATTATTTTCAATTATTTATAATTATTATCAATTATTTATAATTATTATCAATTATTTTCTATTATTTATAATTATTTTCAATTATTTTCAATTATTTTCAATTATTTTCAATGATTTATCAATTATTTTCAATCATTTATAATTATTTTCAATTATTTTCAACTATTTTCAATTATTTATAAATTATTTATAATTATTTTCAATTATTTATAATTATTTTCAATTATTTTCAATTATTTTCAATTATTTTCAATTATTTATAATTATTTTCGATTATTTTCAATTATTTTCCATTATTTTCAATTATTTATAATTATTATCAATTATTTATAATTATTATCAATTATTTTCTATTATTTATAATTATTTTCAATTATTTTCAATTATTTTCAATTATTTTCAATGATTTATCAATTATTTTCAATTATTTACAATGATTTACAACTATTTTCAATTATTTATCAATTATTTTCAATTATTTATAATTAATTTCAGTTATTTTCATTTATTTTCAATTACTTATCAATTATTTGTCTGTTATTTTCAATTATTTATAATTATTTTCAATTATTTTCAATTATTTTCAATTAGTTATAATTATTATCAATTATTTATCAATTATTTTCTATTATTTATAATTATTTTCAATTATTTTCAATTATTTTCAATTATTTTCCAATGATTTATCAATTATTTTCAATCATTTATAATTATTTTCAACTATTTTCAATTATTTATAAATTATTTATAATTATTTTCAATTATTTTCAATTATTTTCAATTATTTTCAATTATTTTCAATTATTTTCAATTATTTATAATTATTTTCAATTATTTTCCATTATTTCCAATTATTTATAATTATTTTCAATTATTTATCAATTATTTTCAATTATTTTCAATTATTTTCCATTATTTATCAATTATTTTCAATTATTTACAATTATTTACAATTATTTTCAATTATTTTCAATTATTTTCAATTATTTTCAATTATTTATAATTATTTTCAATTATTTATCAATTATTTTCCATTATTTTCAATTATTTATCAATTATTTTCAATTATTTATAATTATTTTCAATTATTTTCAATTATTTATAATTTTTTTCAATTATTTATCAATTGTTTTCAATTATTTTCAAATATTTTCAATTATTTTCCATTATTTTCAATTATTTATCAATTATTTTCAATTATTTATAATTATTATAAATTATTTTCAATTATTTATCAATTATTTTCAATTATTTATAATTATTTTCAATTATTTATCAATTATTTTCAATTATTTATAATTATTTTCAATTATTTTCAATTATTTTCAATTATTTTCAATTATTTATCACTTATTTTCAATTATTTATAATTATTTTCAATTATTTTCAATTAGTTTAAATTATTTTCAATTATTTCAATTATTTATAATTATTTTCAATTATTTTCAATTATTTTCAATTGTTTTCAATTATTTATAATTATTTTCAATTATTTTCCATTATTTCCAATTATTTATAATTATTTTCAATTATTTATCAATTATTTTCAATTATTTTCAATTATTTTCCATTATTTATCAATTATTTTCAATTATTTATAATTATTTACAATTATTTTCAATTATTTTCAATTATTTTCAATTATTTTCAATTATTTATAATTATTTTCAATTATTTATCAATTATTTTCAATTATTCATAATTAATTTAAATTATTTTCAATTATTGTCAAATATTTTCAATTATTTATCAATTATTTTCCATTATTTTCAATTATTTATCAATTATTTTCAATTATTTATAATTATTATCAATTATTTTCAATTATTTATCAATTATTTATAAATTATTTTCAATTATTTATAATTAATTTACATTATTTACAATTATTTTCAATTATTTACAATTATTTTCAATTATTTCCAATTATTTTCAATTATTTATCAATTATTTTCAATTATTTATAATTATTTTCAATTATTTTCAATTATTTTCAATTATTTTCCATTATTTATCAATTATTTTCAATTATTTATAATTATTATCAATTATTTTCAATTATTTATCAATTATTTATCAATTATTTTCATTTATTTATAATGAATTTAAATTATTTCAATTATAATCAATTATTTTCAATTATTTTCAATTATTTATCAATTATTTTCAATTATTTATAATTATTTTCAATTATTTTCAATTATTTTCAATTATTTATAATTATTTATAATTATTTTCAATTATTTATCAATTATTTTCAATTATTTTCAATTATTTTCAATTATTTTCAATTATTTTCAATTATTTTCAATTATTTTCCATTATTTATAATTATTTTCAATTATTTATCAATTATTTTCCATTATTTTCAATTATTTATCAATTATTTTCAATTATTTATAATTATTTTCAATTATTTATAATTATTTTCAATTATTTTCAATAATTTTCAATTATTTTCAATTATTTATAATTATTTTCAATTATTTTCAATTATTTTCAATTATTTTCAATTATTTTCAATTATTTATAATTATTTTCATTTATTTATGAATTCTTTATAATTAATTTAAATTATTTTCAATCATTTTCAATTATTTTCAATTATTTTCAATTATTGTCAATTATTTATCAATTATTTTCAATTATTTATAATTATTTTCAATTATTTTCTATTATTTTCAATTATTTATAATTATTTTCAATTATTTATCAATTATTTATTAATTATTTTCAATTATTTTCAATTATTTTCAATTATTTTCAATTATTTTCCATTATTTATAATTATTTTCAATTATTTATCAATTATTTTCCATTATTTTCAATTATTTATCAATTATTTTCAATTATTTATAATTATTTTCAATTATTTTCAATTATTTATAATTATTTTCAATTATTTATTAATTATATTCAATTATTTTCAAATATTTTCAATTATTTTCCATTATTTTCAATTATTTATCAATTATTTTCAATTATTTATAATTATTATAAATTATTTTCAATTATTTTCAATTATTTATAATTATTTTCAATTATTTATCAATTATTTATCAATTATTTTCTATTATTTTCAATTATTTTCAATTATTTTCAATTATTTTCAATTATTTATCACTTATTTTCAATTATTTATAATTATTTTCAATCATTTTCAATTATTTTCAATTATTTTCAATTATTGTCAATTATTTATAATTATTTTCAATTATTTATAATTATTTTCAATTATTTTCAATTGTTTTCAATTATTTATAATTATTTTCAATTATTTTCCATTATTTCCAATTATTTATAATTATTTTCAATTATTTTCAATTATTTTCAATTATTTTCAATTATTTTCAATTATTTTCCATTATTTTCAATTATTTTCAATTATTTATAATTATTTTGAATTATTTATAATTATTTTCAATTATTTTCAATAATTTTCAATTATTTTCAATTATTTATAATTATTTTCAATTATTTTCAATTATGTATAATTATTTTCAATTATTTTCAATTATTTTCAATTATTTCCAATTATTTATCAATTATTTTCAATTATTTATAATTATTATCAATTATTTTCAATTATTTTCAATTATTTATAATTATTTTCAATTATTCATCAATTATTTATCAATTATTTTCAATTATTTTCAATTATTTTCAATTATTTTCAATTATTTTCCATTATTTATAATTATTTTCAATTATTTATCAATTATTTTCCATTATTTTCAATTATTTATCAATTATTTTCAATTATTTATAATTATTTTCAATTATTTTCAATTATTTATAATTTTTTTCAATTATTTATCAATTATTTTCAATTATTTTCAAATATTTTCAATTATTTTCCATTATTTTCAATTATTTATCAATTATTTTCAATTATTTATAATTATTATAAATTATTTTCAATTATTTATCAATTATTTTCAATTATTTATAATTATTTTCAATTATTTATCAATTATTTTCAATTATTTATAATTATTTTCAATTATTTTCAATTATTTTCAATTATTTTCAATTATTTTCAATTATTTATAATTATTTTCAATTATTTCCAATTATTTTTAATTATTTTCAATTTATCAATTATTTTCAATTATTTTCAATTATTTTCAATTATTTATAAATTATTTCTAATTATTTTCAATTATTTCTAATTAATTTTAATTATTTTTAATTATTTTCAATTATTTTCAATTATTTTCTATTATTTTCAATTATTTATAATTATTTTCAATTATTTATCAATTATTTTCAATTATTTATAATTATTTTCAATTATTTTCAATTATTTATCAATTATTTTCAATTATTTATAATTATTATAAATTATTTTCAATTATTTATCAATTATTTATCAATTATTTTCATTTATTTATAATTAATTTAAATTATTTCAATTATTATCAATTATTTTCAATTATTTTCAATTATTTATCAATTATTTTCAATTATTTATAATTATTTTCAATTATTTTCAATTATTTTCAATTATTTATAATTATTTATAATTATTTTCAATTATTTATCAATTATTTTCAATTATTTTCAATTATTTTCAATTATTTTCAATTATTTTCCATTATTTATAATTATTTTCAATTATTTATCAATTATTTTCCATTATTTTCAATTATTTATCAATTATTTTCAATTATTTATAATTATTTTCAATTATTTATAATTATTTTCAATTATTTTCAATAATTTTCAATTATTTTCAATTATTTATAATTATTTTCAATTATTTTCAATAATTTTCAATTATTTTCAATTATTTATAATTATTTTCAATTATTTTCAATTATTTTCAATTATGTATAATTATTTTCATTTATTTATCAATTCTTTATAATTAATTTAAATTATTTTCAATCATTTTCAATTATTTTCAATTATTTTCAATTATTGTCAATTATTTATCAATTATTTTCAATTATTTATAATTATTTTCAATTATTTTCAATTATTTTCAATTATTTATAATTATTTTCAATTATTTATCAATTATTTATCAATTATTTTCAATTATTTTCAATTATTTTCAATTATTTTCAATTATTTTCAATTATTTTCAATTATTTTCCATTATTTATAATTATTTTCAATTATTTATCAATTATTTTCCATTATTTTCAATTATTTATCAATTATTTTCAATTATTTATAATTATTTTCAATTATTTTCAATTATTTATAATTATTTTCAATTATTTATTAATTATATTCAATTATTTTCAAATATTTTCAATTATTTTCCATTATTTTCAATTATTTATCAATTATTTTCAATTATTTATAATTATTATAAATTATTTTCAATTATTTTCAATTATTTATAATTATTTTCAATTATTTATCAATTATTTATCAATTATTTTCTATTATTTTCAATTATTTTCAATTATTTTCAATTATTTATCACTTATTTTCAATTATTTATAATTATTTTCAATTATTTTCAATTAGTTTAAATTATTTATCAATTATTTTCAATTATTTATAATTATTTTCAATTATTTTCAATTATTTTCAATTATTTATAATTATTTATAATTATTTTCAATTATTTATCAATTATTTTCAATTATTTTCAATTATTTTCAATTATTTTCAATTATTTTCAATTATTTTCCATTATTTATAATTATTTTCAATTATTTATCAATTATTTTCCATTATTTTCAATTATTTATCAATTATTTTCAATTATTTATAATTATTTTCAATTATTTATAATTATTTTCAATTATTTTCAATAATTTTCAATTATTTTCAATTATTTATTATTATTTTCAATTATTTTCAATTATTTTCAATTATTTATAATTATTTTCATTTATTTATGAATTCTTTATAATTAATTTAAATTATTTTCAATCATTTTCAATTATTTTCAATTATTTTCAATTATTGTCAATTATTTATCAATTATTTTCAATTATTTATAATTATTTTCAATTATTTTCTATTATTTTCAATTATTTATAATTATTTTCAATTATTTATCAATTATTTATTAATTATTTTCAATTATTTTCAATTATTTTCAATTATTTTCAATTATTTTCCATTATTTATAATTATTTTCAATTATTTATCAATTATTTTCCATTATTTTCAATTATTTATCAATTATTTTCAATTATTTATAATTATTTTCAATTATTTTCAATTATTTATAATTATTTTCAATTATTTATTAATTATATTCAATTATTTTCAAATATTTTCAATTATTTTCCATTATTTTCAATTATTTATCAATTATTATCAATTATTTATAATTATTATAAATTATTTTCAATTATTTTCAATTATTTATAATTATTTTCAATTATTTATCAATTATTTATCAATTATTTTCTATTATTTTCAATTATTTTCAATTATTTTCAATTATTTTCAATTATTTATCACTTATTTTCAATTATTTATAATTATTTATCAATTATTTTCAATTATTTTCAATTATTTTCAATTATTTTCAATTATTTTCAATTATTTTCAATTATTTTCCATTATTTATAATTATTTTCAATTATTTATCAATTATTTTCCATTATTTTCAATTATTTATCAATTATTTTCAATTATTTATAATTATTTTCAATTATTTTCAATTATTTATAATTATTTTCAATTATTTATTAATTATATTCAATTATTTTCAAATATTTTCAATTATTTTCCATTATTTTCAATTATTTATCAATTATTTTCAATTATTTATAATTATTATAAATTATTTTCAATTATTTTCAATTATTTATAATTATTTTCAATTATTTATCAATTATTTATCAATTATTTTCTATTATTTTCAATTATTTTCAATTATTTTCAATTATTTATCACTTATTTTCAATTATTTATAATTATTTTCAATTATTTTCAATTAGTTTAAATTATTTATCAATTATTTTCAATTATTTATAATTATTTTCAATTATTTTCAATTATTTTCAATTATTTATAATTATTTATAATTATTTTCAATTATTTATCAATTATTTTCAATTATTTTCAATTATTTTCAATTATTTTCAATTATTTTCAATTATTTTCCATTATTTATAATTATTTTCAATTATTTATCAATTATTTTCCATTATTTTCAATTATTTATCAATTATTTTCAATTATTTATAATTATTTTCAATTATTTTCAATTATTTTCAATTATTTTCAATTATTTTCAATTATTTATAATTATTTTCAATTATTTTCAATTATTTCCAATTATTTTTAATTATTTTCAATTTATCAATTATTTTCAATTATTTTCAATTATTTTCAATTATTTTCCATTATTTATCAATTATTTTCAATTATTTATAATTATTTTCAATTATTTTCAATTATTTTCAATTATTTATAAATTATTTCTAATTATTTTCAATTATTTCTAATTAATTTTAATTATTTTCAATTATTTTCAATTATTTTCTATTATTTTCAATTATTTTCAATTATTTTCAATTATTTTCATTTATTTATAATTAATTTAAATTATTTTCAATTATTTTCAATTATTTTCAATTATTTTCAATTATTTATCAATTATTTTCAATTATTTATAATTATTTTCAATTATTTATAATTCTTTTAAATTATTTTCAATTATTTTCAATTATTTTCAATTATTTATCAATTATTTTCAATTATTTATCATTATTTTCAATTATTTTCAATTATTTTGAATTATTTTCAATTTTTTATCAATTATTTATAATTATTTACAATTATTTATAATTATTTCAATTATTTTCAATTATTTTCAATTATTAATAATTATTTTCAATTATTTTCAATTATTTTCAATTATTTTAAATTATTTTCAATTATTTTCAATTATTTTCAATTATTTTCAATTATTTTCAATTATTTATAATTATTTTCAATTATTTATCAATTATTTTCAATTATTTTCAATTATTTATAATTATTTTCAATTATCTTCAATTATTTTCAATTATTTACAATTATTTACAACTATTTTCAATTATTTATCAATTATTTTCAATTATTTATAATTAATTTCAATTATTTTCAACTATTTTCAATTATTTATAAATTATTTATAATTATTTTCAATTATTTTCAATTATTTTCAATTATTTTCAATTATTTTCAATTATTTTCAATTATTTATAATTATTTTCAATTATTTTCCATTATTTCCAATTATTTATAATTATTTTCAATTATTTATCAATTATTTTCAATTATTTTCAATTATTTTCCATTATTTATCAATTATTTTCAATTATTTATAATTATTTACAATTATTTTCAATTATTTTCAATTATTTTCAATTATTTTCAATTATTTATAATTATTTTCAATTATTTATCAATTATTTTCAATTATTCATAATTAATTTAAATTATTTTCAATTATTGTCAAATATTTTCAATTATTTATCAATTATTTTCCATTATTTTCAATTATTTATCAATTATTTTCAATTATTTATAATTATTATCAATTATTTTCAATTATTTATCAATTATTTATAAATTATTTTCAATTATTTATAATTAATTTACATTATTTTCAATTATTTTCAATTATTTTCAATTATTTATAATTATTTTCATTTATTTATCAATTCTCTATGATTAATTTAAATTATTTTCAATCATTTTCAATTATTTTCAATTATTGTCAATTATTTTCAATTATTTATAATTATTTTCAATTATCTATCAATTATTTTCAATTATTTATAATTAATTTACATTATTTTCAATTATTTTCAATTATTTTCAATTATTTTCAATTATTTTCAATTATTTTCAATTATTTTCAATTATTTTCATTTATTTTCATTTATTTTCAATTATTTATCAATTATTTATCTGTTATTTTCAATTATTTATAATTATTTTCAATTATTTTCCATTATTTTCAATTATTTATAATTATTATCAATTATTTATAATTATTATCAATTATTTTCTATTATTTATAATTATTTTCAATTATTTTCAATTATTTTCAATTATTTTCAATTATTATCAATGATTTATCAATTATTTTCAATCATTTATAATTATTTTCAATTATTTTCAACTATTTTCAATTATTTATAATTATTTTCAATTATTTATAATTATTTTCAATTATTTTCAATTATTTTCAATTATTTTCAATTATTTATAATTATTTTCAATTATTTTCAATTATTTTCCATTATTTTCAATTATTTATAATTATTATCAATTATTTATAATTATTATCAATTATTTTCTATTATTTATAATTATTTTCAATTATTTTCAATTATTTTCAATTATTTTCAATTATTTTCAATGATTTATCAATTATTTTCAATTATTTACAATTATTTACAACTATTTTCAATTATTTATCAATTATTTTCAATTATTTATAATTAATTTCAGTTATTTTCATTTATTTTCAATTACTTATCAATTATTTGTCTGTTATTTTCAATTATTTATAATTATTTTCAATTATTTTCAATTATTTTCAATTAGTTATAATTATTATCAATTATTTATCAATAATTTTCTATTATTTATAATTATTTTCAATTATTTTCAATTATTTTCAACTATTTTCAATTATTTATAAATTATTTATAATTATTTTCAATTATTTTCAATTATTTTCAATTATTTTCAATTATTTTCAATTATTTTCAATTATTTATCAATTATTTTCAATTATTTATAATTATTTTCAATTATTTTCAATTATTTTCAATTATTTTCAATTATTTATAATTATTTTCAATTATTTTCAATTATTTTCAATTATTTTCAATTATTTATAATTATTTTTATTTATTTATCAATTCTCTATGATTAATTTAAATTATTTTCAATCATTTTCAATTATTTTCAATTATTTTCAATTATTGTCAATTATTTTCAATTATTTATAATTATTTTCAATTATCTATCAATTATTTTCAATTATTTTCAATTATTTATAATTATTTTCAATTATTTTCAATTAGTTTAAATTATTTTCAATTATTTCAATTATTTATAATTATTTTCAATTATTTTCAATTATTTTCAATTATTTATAATTATTTTCATTTATTTATGAATTCTTTATAATTAATTTAAATTATTTTCAATCATTTTCAATTATTTTCAATTATTTTCAATTATTGTCAATTATTTATCAATTATTTTCAATTATTTATAATTATTTTCAATTATTTTCTATTATTTTCAATTATTTATAATTATTTTCAATTATTTATCAATTATTTATTAATTATTTTCAATTATTTTCAATTATTTTCAATTATTTTCAATTATTTTCCATTATTTATAATTATTTTCAATTATTTATCAATTATTTTCCATTATTTTCAATTATTTATCAATTATTTTCAATTATTTATAATTATTTTCAATTATTTTCAATTATTTATAATTATTTTCAATTATTTATTAATTATATTCAATTATTTTCAAATATTTTCAATTATTTTCCATTATTTTCAATTATTTATCAATTATTATCAATTATTTATAATTATTATAAATTATTTTCAATTATTTTCAATTATTTATAATTATTTTCAATTATTTATCAATTATTTATCAATTATTTTCTATTATTTTCAATTATTTTCAATTATTTTCAATTATTTTCAATTATTTATCACTTATTTTCAATTATTTATAATTATTTTCAATTATTTTCAATTAGTTTAAATTATTTTCAATTATTTCAATTATTTATAATTATTTTCAATTATTTTCAATTATTTTCAATTATTTTCAATTGTTTTCAATTATTTATAATTATTTTCAATTATTTTCCATTATTTCCAATTATTTATAATTATTTTCAATTATTTATCAATTATTTTCAATTATTTTCAATTATTTTCCATTATTTATCAATTATTTTCAATTATTTATAATTATTTACAATTATTTTCAATTATTTTCAATTATTTATAATTATTTTCAATTATTTATCAATTATTTTCAATTATTCATAATTAATTTAAATTATTTTCAATTATTGTCAAATATTTTCAATTATTGTCAAATATTTTCAATTATTTATCAATTATTTTCCATTATTTTCAATTATTTATCAATTATTTTCAATTATTTATAATTATTATCAATTATTTTCAATTATTTATAATTATTTACAATTATTTTCAATTATTTATAATTATTTTCAATTATTCATCAATTATTTATCAATTATTTATCAATTATTTTCAATTATTTATAATTATTTTCAATTATTTATCAATTATTTTCAATTATTTATAATTATTTTCAATTATTTTCAATTATTTTCAATTATTTTCAATTATTTTCAATTATTTATAATTATTTTCAATTATTTTCAATTATTTCCAATTATTTATCAATTATTTTCAATTATTTATAATTATTATCAATTATTTTCAATTATTTTCAATTATTTATAATTATTTTCAATTATTCATCAATTATTTATCAATTATTTTCAATTATTTTCAATTATTTTCAATTATTTTCAATTATTTTCCATTATTTATAATTATTTTCAATTATTTATCAATTATTTTCCATTATTTTCAATTATTTATCAATTATTTTCAATTATTTATAATTATTTTCAATTATTTTCAATTATTTATAATTTTTTTCAATTATTTATCAATTATTTTCAATTATTTTCAAATATTTTCAATTATTTTCCATTATTTTCAATTATTTATCAATTATTTTCAATTATTTATAATTATTATAAATTATTTTCAATTATTTATCAATTATTTTCAATTATTTATAATTATTTTCAATTATTTATCAATTATTTTCAATTATTTATAATTATTTTCAATTATTTTCAATTATTTTCAATTATTTTCAATTATTTTCAATTATTTATAATTATTTTCAATTATTTCCAATTATTTTTAATTATTTTCAATTTATCAATTATTTTCAATTATTTTCAATTATTTTCAATTATTTTCAATTATTTTCCATTATTTATCAATTATTTTCAATTATTTATAATTATTTTCAATTATTTTCAATTATTTTCAATTATTTATAAATTATTTCTAATTATTTTCAATTATTTCTAATTAATTTTAATTATTTTTAATTATTTTCAATTATTTTCAATTATTTTCTATTATTTTCAATTATTTATAATTATTTTCAATTATTTATCAATTATTTTCAATTATTTATAATTATTTTCAATTATTTTCAATTATTTATCAATTATTTTCAATTATTTATAATTATTATAAATTATTTTCAATTATTTATCAATTATTTATCAATTATTTTCATTTATTTATAATTAATTTAAATTATTTCAATTATTATCAATTATTTTCAATTATTTTCAATTATTTATCAATTATTTTCAATTATTTATAATTATTTTCAATTATTTTCAATTATTTTCAATTATTTATTATTATTTATAATTATTTTCAATTATTTATCAATTATTTTCAATTATTTTCAATTATTTTCAATTATTTTCAATTATTTTCCATTATTTATAATTATTTTCAATTATTTATCAATTATTTTCCATTATTTTCAATTATTTATCAATTATTTTCAATTATTTATAATTATTTTCAATTATTTATAATTATTTTCAATTATTTTCAATAATTTTCAATTATTTTCAATAATTTTCAATTATTTTCAATTATTTATAATTATTTTCAATTATTTTCAATTATTTTCAATTATGTATAATTATTTTCATTTATTTATCAATTCTTTATAATTAATTTAAATTATTTTCAATCATTTTCAATTATTTTCAATTATTTTCAATTATTGTCAATTATTTATCAATTATTTTCAATTATTTATAATTATTTTCAATTATTTTCAATTATTTTCAATTATTTATAATTATTTTCAATTATTTATCAATTATTTATCAATTATTTTCAATTATTTTCAATTATTTTCAATTATTTTCAATTATTTTCAATTATTTTCAATTATTTTCAATTATTTTCCATTATTTATAATTATTTTCAATTATTTATCAATTATTTTCCATTATTTTCAATTATTTATCAATTATTTTCAATTATTTATAATTATTTTCAATTATTTTCAATTATTTATAATTATTTTCAATTATTTATTAATTATATTCAATTATTTTCAAATATTTTCAATTATTTTCCATTATTTTCAATTATTTATCAATTATTTTCAATTATTTATAATTATTATAAATTATTTTCAATTATTTTCAATTATTTATAATTATTTTCAATTATTTATCTATTATTTATCAATTATTTTCTATTATTTTCAATTATTTTCAATTATTTTCAATTATTTATCACTTATTTTCAATTATTTATAATTATTTTCAATTATTTTCAATTAGTTTAAATTATTTTCAATTATTTCAATTATTTATAATTATTTTCAATTATTTTCAATTATTTTCAATTATTTTCAATTGTTTTCAATTATTTATAATTATTTTCAATTATTTTCCATTATTTCCAATTATTTATAATTATTTTCAATTATTTATCAATTATTTTCAATTATTTTCAATTATTTTCCATTATTTATCAATTATTTTCAATTATTTATAATTATTTTCAATTATTTTCAATTATTTTCAATTATTTTCAATTATTTATAATTATTTTCATTTATTTATCAATTCTCTATGATTAATTTAAATTATTTTCAATCATTTTCAATTATTTTCAATTATTTTCAATTATTGTCAATTATTTTCAATTATTTATAATTATTTTCAATTATCTATCAATTATTTTCAATTATTTTCAATTATTTATAATTATTTTCAATTATTTATAATTATTTTCAATTATTTATAATTATTTTCAATTATTTTCAATTATTTTCAATTATTTATCAATTATTTATAATTATTTTCAATTATTTATAATTGTTTTCAATTATTTTCAATTATTTTCAATTATTTTTAATAATTTTCCATTTTTTTCAATTATTTATCAATTATTTTCAATTATTTATAATTATTTTCAATTATTTTCAATTATTTTCAATTGTTTTCAATTATTTTCAATTATTTATAATTATTTTCAATTATTTTCAATTATTTCCAATTATTTTTAATTATTTTCAATTTATCAATTATTTTCAATTATTTTCAATTATTTTCAATTATTTTCCATTATTTATCAATTATTTTCAATTATTTATAATTATTTTCAATTATTTTCAATTATTTTCAATTATTTATAAATTATTTCTAA
Organism: Andrena bucephala; assembly: GCA_947577245.1. Taxonomy (NCBI): domain Eukaryota; kingdom Metazoa; phylum Arthropoda; class Insecta; order Hymenoptera; family Andrenidae; genus Andrena; species Andrena bucephala. The sequence goes on along the minus strand of OX387719.1, from coordinate 16,094,918 downwards.
TTATTTTCAATTATTTCTAATTAATTTTAATTATTTTCAATTATTTTCAATTATTTTCTATTATTTTCAATTATTTTCAATTATTTTCAATTATTTTCATTTATTTATAATTAATTTAAATTATTTTCAATTATTTTCAATTATTTTCAATTATTTTCAATTATTTATCAATTATTTTCAATTATTTATCAATTATTTTCAATTATTTATAATTATTTTCAATTATTTTCAATTATTTTCAATTATTTTCAATTATTTTCAATTATTTATAATTATTTTCAATTATTTTCAATTATTTCCAATTATTTTTAATTATTTTCAATTTATCAATTATTTTCAATTATTTTCAATTATTTTCAATTATTTTCCATTATTTATCAATTATTTTCAATTATTTATAATTATTTTCAATTATTTTCAATTATTTTCAATTATTTATAAATTATTTCTAATTATTTTCAATTATTTCTAATTAATTTTAATTATTTTTAATTATTTTCAATTATTTTCTATTATTTTCTATTATTTTCAATTATTTATAATTATTTTCAATTATTTATCAATTATTTTCAATTATTTATAATTATTTTCAATTATTTTCCATTATTTTCAATTATTTATCAATTATTTTCAATTATGTATAATTATTATCAATTATTTTCAATTATTTATCAATTATTTATCAATTATTTTCATTTATTTATAATTAATTTAAATTATTTTCAATTATTATCAATTATTTTCTATTATTTTCAATTATTTATCAATTATTTTCAATTATTTTCAATTATTTTCAATTATTTTCAATTATTTTCAATTATTTATATTTATTTTCAATTATTTATCAATTATTTTCAATTATTTATAATTAATTTAAAATATTTTCAATTATTTTCAATTATTTTCAATTATTTATCAATTATTTTCAATTATTTATAATTATTAACAATTATTTTCCATTATTTTCAATTATTTATAATTATTTTCAATTATTTATCAATTATTTATCAATTATTTTCAATTATTTATAATTATTTTAAATTATTTTAAATTATTTTCAATTATTTATAATTATTTTCAATTATTTATCAATTATTTATTATTATTTTCAATTATTTATAATTATGTTCAATTATTTTGAAATATTTTCAATTATTTTCAATTATTTTCAATTATTTATAATTATTTTAAATTATTTTAAATTATTTTCAATTATTTATAATTATTTTCAATTATTTATCAATTATTTATAATTATTTTCAATTATTTATAATTATGTTCAATTATTTTAAAATATTTTCAATTATTTTCAATTATTTTCAATTATTTATCAATTATTATCAATTATTTTCGTTTATTTCCAATTATTTATTATTATTTTCAATTGTTTTCAATTATTTTCAATTATTTATAATTATTTTCAATTATTTTAAATTATTTTCAATTATTTTCAATTATTTATAATTATGTTCAATTATTTTAAAATATTTTCAATTATTTTCAATTATTTTCAATTATTTATCAATTATTATCAATTATTTTCGTTTATTTCCAATTATTTATTATTATTTTCAATTGTTTTCAATTATTTTCAATTATTTATAATTATTTTCAATTATTTTAAATTATTTTCAATTATTTTCAATTATTTTCAATTATTTTCAATTATTTTCAATTATTTTAAATTATTTTCAATTATTTATAATTATTTTCAATTATTTTCCATTATTTTCAATTATTTATCAATTATTTTCAATTATGTATAATTATTATCAATTATTTTCAATTATTTATCAATTATTTATCAATTATTTTCATTTATTTATAATTAATTTAAATTATTTTCAATTATTATCAATTATTTATAATTATTTTCAATTATTTTCAATTAGTTTAAATTATTTTCAATTATTTTCAATTATTTATAATTATTTTCAATTATTTTCAATTATTTTCAATTATTTTCAATTATTTTCAATTATTTATAATTATTTTCAATTATTTATCAATTATTTTCAATTATTCATATTTAATTTAAATTATTTTCAATTATTGTCAAATATTTTCAATTATTTATCAATTATTTTCCATTATTTTCAATTATTTATCAATTATTTTCAATTATTTATAATTATTATCATTTATTTTCAATTATTTATCAATTATTTATAAATTATTTTCAATTATTTATAATTAATTTACATTATTTTCAATTATTTTCAATTATTTTCAATTATTTTCAATTATTTATCAATTATTTTCAATTATTTATAATTATTTTCAATTATTTTCAATTATTTTCAATTATTTTCAATTATTTTCAATTATTTATAATTATTTTCAATTATTTTCAATTATTTTCAATTATTTTCAATTATTTATAATTATTTTCATTTATTTATCAATTCTCTATGAATAATTTAAATTATTTTCAATCATTTTCAATTATTTTCAATTATTTTCAATTATTGTCAATTATTTTCAATTATTTATAATTATTTTCAATTATCTATCAATTATTTTCAATTATTTTCAATTATTTATAATTATTTTCAATTATTTTCAATTATTTTCAATTATTTATCAATTATTTATAATTATTTTCAATTATTTATAATTGTTTTCAATTATTTTCAATTATTTTCAATTATTTTTAATTATTTTCCATTATTTTCAATTATTTATCAATTATTTTCAATTATTTATAATTATTTTCAATTATTTTCAATTATTTTCAATTATTTATAATTATTTTCAATTATTTTCAATTATTTCCAATTATTTTTAATTATTTTCAATTTATCAATTATTTTCAATTATTTTCAATTATTTTCCATTATTTATCAATTATTTTCAATTATTTATAATTATTTTCAATTATTTTAAATTATTTTCAATTATTTTCAATTATTTTCAATTATTTTCAATTATTTTCAATTATTTTCAATTATTTTCAATTATTTTCAATTATTTTCAATTATTTTAAATTATTTTCAATTATTTATAATTATTTTCAATTATTTATCAATTATTTTCAATTATTTATAATTATTTTCAATTATTTTAAATTATTTTCAATTATTTTCAATTATTTTCAATTATTTTCAATTATTTTCAATTATTTTCAATTATTTTCAATTATTTTCAATTATTTTCAATTATTTTCAATTATTTTCAATTATTTTCAATTATTTATAATTATTTTCAATTATTTATCAATTATTTTCAATTATTTATAATTATTTTCAATTATTTTCAATTATTTTCAATTATTTACAATTATTTACAACTATTTTCAATTATTTATCAATTATTTTCAATTATTTATAATTAATTTCAACTATTTTCAATTATTTATAATTATTTTCTATTATTTTCAATTATTTATCAATTATTTATAATTATTTATAATTATTTTCAATTATTTTCAATTATTTATAATTATTTTCAATTATTTATCAATTATTTTCAATTATTTATAATTATTTTAAATTATTTTCAATTATTTTCAATTATTTATAATTATTGTCAATTATTTATCAATTATTTATCAATTATTTTCAATTATTTATAATTATTTTCAATTATTTTAAATTATTTTCAATTATTTATAATTATTTTCAATTATTTATCAATTATTTATAATTATTTATCAATTATTTGTAATTATGTTCAATTATTTTAAAATATTTTCAATTATTTTCAATTATTTTCAATTATTTTCAATTATTTTCAATTATTTTCAATTATTTATCAATTATTTATAATTATTTTCAATTATTTTCAATTATTTTCAATTATTTTCAATTATTTTCAATTATTTATCAATTATTTTCAATTATTTATAAATATTTTCAATTATTTTCAATTACTTATAATTATTTTCAATTATTTTCAATTATTTTCAATTATTTATAATTATTTTAAATTATTTATCAATTATTTTCTATTATTTATAATTATTTTCAATTATTTATCTATCATTTTCAATTACTTATAATTATTTTCAATTATTTTCAATTATTTTCAATTATTTCCAATTATTTATCAATTATTTTCAATTATTTATAATTATTTTCAATTATTTTCAATTATTTTCAATTATTTTCAATTATTTTCAATTATTATAATTATTTTCAATTATTTTCAATTATTTCCAATTATTTTTAATTATTTTCAATTTATCAATTATTTTCAATTATTTTCAATTATTTTCAATTATTTTCAATTATTTTCCATTATTTATCAATTATTTTCAATTATTTATAATTATTTTCAATTATTTTCAATTATTTTCAATTATTTATAAATTATTTCTAATTATTTTCAATTATTTCTAATTAATTTTAATTATTTTTAATTATTTTCAATTATTTTCTATTATTTTCTATTATTTTCAATTATTTATAATTATTTTCAATTATTTATCAATTATTTTCAATTATTTATAATTATTTTCCATTATTTTCAATTATTTATCAATTATTTTCAATTATGTATAATTATTATCAATTATTTTCAATTATTTATCAATTATTTATCAATTATTTTCATTTATTTATAATTAATTTAAATTATTTTCAATTATTATCAATTATTTTCAATTATTTTCAATTATTTATCAATTATTTTCAATTATTTTCAATTATTTTCAATTATTTTCAATTATTTTCAATTATTTATATTTATTTTCAATTATTTATCAATTATTTTCAATTATTTATAATTAATTTAAAATATTTTCAATTATTTTCAATTATTTTCAATTATTTATCAATTATTTTCAATTATTTATAATTATTAACAATTATTTTCCATTATTTTCAATTATTTATAATTATTTTCAATTATTTATCAATTATTTATCAATTATTTTCAATTATTTATAATTATTTTAAATTATTTTAAATTATTTTAAATTATTTTAAATTATTTTCAATTATTTATAATTATTTTCAATTATTTATCAATTATTTATTATTATTTTCAATTATTTATAATTATGTTCAATTATTTTGAAATATTTTCAATTATTTTCAATTATTTTCAATTATTTATAATTATTTTAAATTATTTTAAATTATTTTCAATTATTTATAATTATTTTCAATTATTTATCAATTATTTATAATTATTTTCAATTATTTATAATTATGTTCAATTATTTTAAAATATTTTCAATTATTTTCAATTATTTTCAATTATTTATCAATTATTATCAATTATTTTCGTTTATTTCCAATTATTTATTATTATTTTCAATTGTTTTCAATTATTTTCAATTATTTATAATTATTTTCAATTATTTTAAATTATTTTCAATTATTTTCAATTATTTATAATTATGTTCAATTATTTTAAAATATTTTCAATTATTTTCAATTATTTTCAATTATTTATCAATTATTATCAATTATTTTCGTTTATTTCCAATTATTTATTATTATTTTCAATTGTTTTCAATTATTTTCAATTATTTATAATTATTTTCAATTATTTTAAATTATTTTCAATTATTTTCAATTATTTTCAATTATTTTCAATTATTTTCAATTATTTTAAATTATTTTCAATTATTTATAATTATTTTCAATTATTTTCCATTATTTTCAATTATTTATCAATTATTTTCAATTATGTATAATTATTATCAATTATTTTCAATTATTTATCAATTATTTATCAAATATTTTCATTTATTTATAATTAATTTAAATTATTTTCAATTATTATCAATTATTTTCAATTATTTTCAATTATTTATCAATTATTTTCAATTATTTTCAATTATTTTCAATTATTTTCAATTATTTTCAATTATTTATAATTATTTTCAATTATTTATCAATTATTTTCAATTATTTATAATTATTTTCAATTATTTTCAATTATTTTCAATTATTTATAATTATTTTCAATTATTTTCAATTAGTTTAAATTATTTTCAATTATTTTCAATTATTTATAATTATTTTCAATTATTTTCAATTATTTTCAATTATTTTCAATTATTTTCAATTATTTTCAATTATTTATAATTATTTTCAATTATTTCCCATTATTTCCAATTATTTATAATTATTTTCAATTATTTATCAATTATTTTCAATTATTTTCAATTATTTTCCATTATTTATCAATTATTTTCAATTATTTATAATTATTTACAATTATTTTCAATTATTTTCAATTATTTTCAATTATTTTCAATTATTTTCAATTATTTTCAATTATTTATAATTATTTTCAATTATTTATCAATTATTTTCAATTATTCATAATTAATTTAAATTATTTTCAATTATTGTCAAATATTTTCAATTATTTATCAATTATTTTCCATTATTTTCAATTATTTATCAATTATTTTCAATTATTTATAATTATTATCATTTATTTTCAATTATTTATCAATTATTTATAAATTATTTTCAATTATTTATAATTAATTTACATTATTTTCAATTATTTTCAATTATTTTCAATTATTTTCAATTATTTATCAATTATTTTCAATTATTTATAATTATTTTCAATTATTTTCAATTATTTTCAATTATTTTCAATTATTTATAATTATTTTCAATTATTTTCAATTATTTTCAATTATTTTCAATTATTTATAATTATTTTCATTTATTTATCAATTCTCTATGAATAATTTAAATTATTTTCAATCATTTTCAATTATTTTCAATTATTTTCAATTATTGTCAATTATTTTAAATTATTTATAATTATTTTCAATTATCTATCAATTATTTTCAATTATTTTCAATTATTTATAATTATTTTCAATTATTTTCAATTATTTTCAATTATTTATCAATTATTTATAATTATTTTCAATTATTTATAATTGTTTTCAATTATTTTCAATTATTTTCAATTATTTTTAATTATTTTCCATTATTTTCAATTATTTATCAATTATTTTCAATTATTTATAATTATTTTCAATTATTTTCAATTATTTTCAATTATTTTCAATTATTTTCAATTATTTATAATTATTTTCAATTATTTTCAATTATTTCCAATTATTTTTAATTATTTTCAATTTATCAATTATTTTCAATTATTTTCAATTATTTTCCATTATTTATCAATTATTTTCAATTATTTATAATTATTTTCAATTATTTTAAATTATTTTCAATTATTTTAAATTATTTTCAATTATTTTCAATTATTTTCAATTATTTTCAATTATTTTCAATTATTTTCAATTATTTTCAATTATTTTCAATTATTTTAAATTATTTTCAATTATTTATAATTATTTTCAATTATTTATCAATTATTTTCAATTATTTATAATTATTTTCAATTATTTTAAATTATTTTCAATTATTTTCAATTATTTTCAATTATTTTCAATTATTTTCAATTATTTTCAATTATTTTCAATTATTTATCAATTATTTTCAATTATTTATAAATATTTTCAATTATTTTCAATTACTTATAATTATTTTCAATTATTTTCAATTATTTTCAATTATTTATAATTATTTTAAATTATTTATCAATTATTTTCTATTATTTATAATTATTTTCAATTATTTATCTATCATTTTCAATTACTTATAATTATTTTCAATTATTTTCAATTATTTTCAATTATTTCCAATTATTTATCAATTATTTTCAATTATTTATAATTATTTTCAATTATTTTCAATTATTTTCAATTATTTTCAATTATTTTCAATTATTTATAATTATTTTCAATTATTTTCAATTATTTCCAATTATTTTTAATTATTTTCAATTTATCAATTATTTTCAATTATTTTCAATTATTTTCAATTATTTTCAATTATTTTCCATTATTTATCAATTATTTTCAATTATTTATAATTATTTTCAATTATTTTCAATTATTTTCAATTATTTATAAATTATTTCTAATTATTTTCAATTATTTCTAATTAATTTTAATTATTTTTAATTATTTTCAATTATTTTCTATTATTTTCTATTATTTTCAATTATTTATAATTATTTTCAATTATTTATCAATTATTTTCAATTATTTATAATTATTTTCAATTATTTTCCATTATTTTCAATTATTTATCAATTATTTTCAATTATGTATAATTATTATCAATTATTTTCAATTATTTATCAATTATTTATCAATTATTTTCATTTATTTATAATTAATTTAAATTATTTTCAATTATTATCAATTATTTTCAATTATTTTCAATTATTTATCAATTATTTTCAATTATTTTCAATTATTTTCAATTATTTTCAATTATTTTCAATTATTTATATTTATTTTCAATTATTTATCAATTATTTTCAATTATTTATAATTAATTTAAAATATTTTCAATTATTTTCAATTATTTTCAATTATTTATCAATTATTTTCAATTATTTATAATTATTAACAATTATTTTCCATTATTTTCAATTATTTATAATTATTTTCAATTATTTATCAATTATTTATCAATTATTTTCAATTATTTATAATTATTTTAAATTATTTTAAATTATTTTAAATTATTTTAAATTATTTTCAATTATTTATAATTATTTTCAATTATTTATCAATTATTTATTATTATTTTCAATTATTTATAATTATGTTCAATTATTTTGAAATATTTTCAATTATTTTCAATTATTTTCAATTATTTATAATTATTTTAAATTATTTAAATTATTTTCAATTATTTATAATTATTTTCAATTATTTATCAATTATTTATAATTATTTTCAATTATTTATAATTATGTTCAATTATTTTAAAATATTTTCAATTATTTTCAATTATTTTCAATTATTTATCAATTATTATCAATTATTTTCGTTTATTTCCAATTATTTATTATTATTTTCAATTGTTTTCAATTATTTTCAATTATTTATAATTATTTTCAATTATTTTAAATTATTTTCAATTATTTTCAATTATTTATAATTATGTTCAATTATTTTAAAATATTTTCAATTATTTTCAATTATTTTCAATTATTTATCAATTATTATCAATTATTTTCGTTTATTTCCAATTATTTATTATTATTTTCAATTGTTTTCAATTATTTTCAATTATTTATAATTATTTTCAATTATTTTAAATTATTTTCAATTATTTTCAATTATTTTCAATTATTTTCAATTATTTTCAATTATTTTAAATTATTTTCAATTATTTATAATTATTTTCAATTATTTTCCATTATTTTCAATTATTTATCAATTATTTTCAATTATGTATAATTATTATCAATTATTTTCAATTATTTATCAATTATTTATCAATTATTTTCATTTATTTATAATTAATTTAAATTATTTTCAATTATTATCAATTATTTTCAATTATTTTCAATTATTTATCAATTATTTTCAATTATTTTCAATTATTTTCAATTATTTTCAATTATTTTCAATTATTTATAATTATTTTCAATTATTTATCAATTATTTTCAATTATTTATAATTATTTTCAATTATTTTCAATTATTTTCAATTATTTATAATTATTTTCAATTATTTTCAATTAGTTTAAATTATTTTCAATTATTTTCAATTATTTATAATTATTTTAAATTATTTTAAATTATTTTCAATTATTTATAATTATTTTCAATTATTTATCAATTATTTATAATTATTTTCAATTATTTATAATTATGTTCAATTATTTTAAAATATTTTCAATTATTTTCAATTATTTTCAATTATTTATCAATTATTATCAATTATTTTCGTTTATTTCCAATTATTTATTATTATTTTCAATTGTTTTCAATTATTTTCAATTATTTATAATTATTTTCAATTATTTTAAATTATTTTCAATTATTTTCAATTATTTATAATTATGTTCAATTATTTTAAAATATTTTCAATTATTTTCAATTATTTTCAATTATTTATCAATTATTATCAATTATTTTCGTTTATTTCCAATTATTTATTATTATTTTCAATTGTTTTCAATTATTTTCAATTATTTATAATTATTTTCAATTATTTTAAATTATTTTCAATTATTTTCAATTATTTTCAATTATTTTCAATTATTTTCAATTATTTTAAATTATTTTCAATTATTTATAATTATTTTCAATTATTTTCCATTATTTTCAATTATTTATCAATTATTTTCAATTATGTATAATTATTATCAATTATTTTCAATTATTTATCAATTATTTATCAATTATTTTCATTTATTTATAATTAATTTAAATTATTTTCAATTATTATCAATTATTTTCAATTATTTTCAATTATTTATCAATTATTTTCAATTATTTTCAATTATTTTCAATTATTTTCAATTATTTTCAATTATTTATAATTATTTTCAATTATTTATCAATTATTTTCAATTATTTATAATTATTTTCAATTATTTTCAATTATTTTCAATTATTTATAATTATTTTCAATTATTTTCAATTAGTTTAAATTATTTTCAATTATTTTCAATTATTTATAATTATTTTCAATTATTTTCAATTATTTTCAATTATTTTCAATTATTTTCAATTATTTTCAATTATTTATAATTATTTTCAATTATTTTCCATTATTTCCAATTATTTATAATTATTTTCAATTATTTATCAATTATTTTCAATTATTTTCAATTATTTTCCATTATTTATCAATTATTTTCAATTATTTATAACTATTTACAATTATTTTCAATTATTTTCAATTATTATCAATTATTTTCAATTATTTTCAATTATTTATAATTATTTTCAATTATTTATCAATTATTTTCAATTATTCATAATTAATTTAAATTATTTTCAATTATTGTCAAATATTTTCAATTATTTATCAATTATTTTCCATTATTTTCAATTATTTATCAATTATTTTCAATTATTTATAATTATTATCATTTATTTTCAATTATTTATCAATTATTTATAAATTATTTTCAATTATTTATAATTAATTTACATTATTTTCAATTATTTTCAATTATTTTCAATTATTTTCAATTATTTTCAATTATTTATCAATTATTTTCAATTATTTATAATTATTTTCAATTATTTTCAATTATTTTCAATTATTTTCAATTATTTATAATTATTTTCAATTATTTTCAATTATTTTCAATTATTTTCAATTATTTATAATTATTTTCATTTATTTATCAATTCTCTATGAATAATTTAAATTATTTTCAATCACTTTCAATTATTTTCAATTATTTTCAATTATTGTCAATTATTTTCAATTATTTATAATTATTTTCAATTATCTCTCAATTATTTTCAATTATTTTCAATTATTTATAATTATTTTCAATTATTTTCAATTATTTTCAATTATTTATCAATTATTTATAATTATTTTCAATTATTTATAATTGTTTTCAATTATTTTCAATTATTTTCAATTATTTTTAATTATTTTCCATTATTTTCAATTATTTATCAATTATTTTCAATTATTTATAATTATTTTCAATTATTTTCAATTATTTTCAATTATTTTCAATTATTTTCAATTATTTATAATTATTTTCAATTATTTTCAATTATTTCCAATTATTTTTAATTATTTTCAATTTATCAATTATTTTCAATTATTTTCAATTATTTTCCATTATTTATCAATTATTTTCAATTATTTATAATTATTTTCAATTATTTTAAATTATTTTCAATTATTTTCAATTATTTTCAATTATTTTCAATTATTTTCAATTATTTTCAATTATTTTCAATTATTTTCAATTATTTTCAATTATTTTCAATTATTTTAAATTATTTTCAATTATTTATAATTATTTTCAATTATTTATCAATTATTTATAATTATTTTCAATTATTTTAAATTATTTTCAATTATTTTCAATTATTTTCAATTATTTTCAATTATTTTCAATTATTTTCAATTATTTTCAATTACTTTCAATTATTTTCAATTATTTTAAATTATTTTCAATTATTTATAATTATTTTCAATTATTTTCAATTATTTATCAATTATTTTCAATTATTTATAATTATTTTCAATTATTTTCAATTATTTTCAATTATTTACAATTATTTACAACTATTTTCAATTATTTATCAATTATTTTCAATTATTTATAATTAATTTCAACTATTTTCAATTATTTATAATTATTTTCTATTATTTTCAATTATTTATCAATTATTTATAATTATTTATAATTATTTTCAATTATTTTCAATTATTTATAATTATTTTCAATTATTTATCAATTATTTACAATTATTTATAATTATTTTAAATTATTTTCAATTATTTTCAATTATTTATAATTATTGTCAATTATTTATCAATTATTTATCAATTATTTTCAATTATTTATAATTATTTTCAATTATTTTAAATTATTTTCAATTATTTATAATTATTTTCAATTATTTATCAATTATTTATAATTATTTATCAATTATTTGTAATTATGTTCAATTATTTTAAAATATTTTCAATTATTTTCAATTATTTTCAATTATTTTCAATTATTTTCAATTATTTTCAATTATTTATCAATTATTTATAATTATTTTCAATTATTTTCAATTATTTTCAATTATTTTCAATTATTTTCAATTATTTATCAATTATTTTCAATTATTTATAAATATTTTCAATTATTTTCAATTACTTATAATTATTTTCAATTATTTTCAATTATTTTCAATTATTTATAATTATTTTAAATTATTTATCAATTATTTTCTATTATTTATAATTATTTTCAATTATTTATCTATCATTTTCAATTACTTATAATTATTTTCAATTATTTTCAATTATTTTCAATTATTTATAATTATTTTCATTTATTTATCAATTATTTTCAATTATTTTCAATTATTTTCAATTATTTATAATTATTTTCAATTATTTTCAATTATTTTCAATTATTTTCAATTATTTTCAATTATTTATCAATTATTTATAATTATTTTCAATTATTTATAATTATGTTCAATTATTTTAAAATATTTTCAATTATTTATCAATTATTTTCAATTATTTATAATTAATTTAAATTATTTTCAATTATTTTCAATTATTTTCAATTATTTTCAATTATTTTCAATTATTTTCAATTATTTCCAATTATTTTCAATTATTTATCAATTATTTTCAATTATTTATAATTATTTTCAATTATTTTCAATGATTTTCAATTATTAATAAATTATTTTCAATTATTTATAATTATTTTCAATTATTTATAATTCTTTTAAATTATTTTCAATTATTTTCAATTATTTTCAATTATTTTCAATTATTTTCAATTATTTCCAATTATTTTCAATTATTTATCAATTATTTTCAATTATTTATAATTATTTTCAATTATTTTCAATGATTTTCAATTATTAATAAATTATTTTCAATTATTTATAATTATTTTCAATTATTTATAATTCTTTTAAATTATTTTCAATTATTTTCAATTATTTTCAATTATTTATCAATTATTTTCAATTATTTATCATTATTTTCAATTATTTTCAATTATTTTGAATTATTTTCAATTTTTTATCAATTATTTATAATTATTTTCAATTATTTATAATTATTTCAATTATTTTCAATTATTTTCAATTATTAATAATTATTTTCAATTATTTTCAATTATTTTCAATTATTTTAAATTATTTTCAATTATTTTCAATTATTTTCAATTATTTTCAATTATTTTCAATTATTTATAATTATTTTCAATTATTTATCAATTATTTTCAATTATTTTCAATTATTTATAATTATTTTCAATTATCTTCAATTATTTTCAATTATTTACAATTATTTACAACTATTTTCAATTATTTATCAATTATTTTCAATTATTTATAATTAATTTCAGTTATTTTCATTTATTTTCAATTACTTATCAATTATTTGTCTGTTATTTTCAATTATTTATAATTATTTTCAATTATTTTCAATTATTTTCAATTAGTTATAATTATTATCAATTATTTATCAATTATTTTCTATTATTTATAATTATTTTCAATTATTTTCAATTATTTTCAATTATTTTCCAATGATTTATCAATTATTTTCAATCATTTATAATTATTTTCAATTATTTTCAACTATTTTCAATTATTTATAAATTATTTATAATTATTTTCAATTATTTTCAATTATTTTCAATTATTTTCAATTATTTTCAATTATTTTCAATTATTTTCAATTATTTTCAATTATTTATAATTATTTTCAATTATTTTCCATTATTTCCAATTATTTATAATTATTTTCAATTATTTATCAATTATTTTCAATTATTTTCAATTATTTTCCATTATTTATCAATTATTTTCAATTATTTATAATTATTTACAATTATTTTCAATTATTTTCAATTATTTTCAATTATTTTCAATTATTTATAATTATTTTCAATTATTTATCAATTATTTTCAATTATTCATAATTAATTTAAATTATTTTCAATTATTGTCAAATATTTTCAATTATTTATCAATTATTTTCCATTATTTTCAATTATTTATCAATTATTTTCAATTATTTATAATTATTATCAATTATTTTCAATTATTTATCAATTATTTATAAATTATTTTCAATTATTTATAATTAATTTACATTATTTTCAATTATTTGCAATTATTTTCAATTATTTTCAATTATTTATCAATTATTTTCAATTATTTATAATTATTTTCAATTATTTTCAATTATTTTCAATTATTTTCAATTATTTATAATTATTTTCAATTATTTTCAATTATTTTCAATTATTTTCAATTATTTTCAATTATTTATAATTATTTTCAATTATTTTCAATTATTTTCCATTATTTTCAATTATTTATAATTATTATCAATTATTTATAATTATTATCAATTATTTTCTATTATTTATAATTATTTTCAATTATTTTCAATTATTTTCAATTATTTTCAATTATTTTCAATGATTTATCAATTATTTTCAATTATTTACAATTATTTACAACTATTTTCAATTATTTATCAATTATTTTCAATTATTTATAATTAATTTCAGTTATTTTCATTTATTTTCAATTACTTATCAATTATTTGTCTGTTATTTTCAATTATTTATAATTATTTTCAATTATTTTCAATTATTTTCAATTAGTTATAATTATTATCAATTATTTATCAATAATTTTCTATTATTTATAATTATTTTCAATTATTTTCAATTATTTTCAACTATTTTCAATTATTTATAAATTATTTATAATTATTTTCAATTATTTTCAATTATTTTCAATTATTTTCAATTATTTTCAATTATTTTCAATTATTTTCAATTATTTATAATTATTTTCAATTATTTTCCATTATTTCCAATTATTTATAATTATTTTCAATTATTTATCAATTATTTTCAATTATTTTCAATTATTTTCCATTATTTATCAATTATTTTCAATTATTTATAATTATTTACAATTATTGTCAATTATTTTCAATTATTTTCAATTATTTTCAATTATTTATAATTATTTTCAATTATTTATCAATTATTTTCAATTATTTTCAATTATTTATCAATTATTTTCAATTATTTATAATTATTTTCAATTATTTTCAATTATTTTCAATTATTTTCAATTATTTATAATTATTTTCAATTATTTTCAATTATTTTCAATTATTTTCAATTATTTATAATTATTTTCATTTATTTATCAATTCTCTATGATTAATTTAAATTATTTTCAATCATTTTCAATTATTTTCAATTATTTTCAATTATTGTCAATTATTTTCAATTATTTATAATTATTTTCAATTATCTATCAATTATTTTCAATTATTTTCAATTATTTATAATTATTTTCAATTATTTTCAATTATTTTCAATTATTTATAATTATTTTCATTTATTTATCAATTCTCTATGATTAATTTAAATTATTTTCAATCATTTTCAATTATTTTCAATTATTTTCAATTATTGTCAATTATTTTCAATTATTTATAATTATTTTCAATTATCTATCAATTGTTTTCAATTATTTTCAATTATTTTCAATTATTTTTAATTATTTTCCATTATTTTCAATTATTTATCAATTATTTTCAATTATTTTCAATTATTTTCAATTATTTTCAATTATTTTCAATTATTTATCAATTATTTTCAATTATTTATAATTATTTTCAATTATTTTCAATTATTTTCAATTATTTATAATTATTTTCAATTATTTATCAATTATTTATCAATTATTTTCAATTATTTTCAATTATTTTCAATTATTTTCAATTATTTTCCATTATTTATAATTATTTTCAATTATTTATCAATTATTTTCCATTATTTTCAATTATTTATCAATTATTTTCAATTATTTATAATTATTTTCAATTATTTTCAATTATTTATAATTTTTTTCAATTATTTATCAATTATTTTCAATTATTTTCAAATATTTTCAATTATTTTCCATTATTTTCAATTATTTATCAATTATTTTCAATTATTTATAATTATTATAAATTATTTTCAATTATTTATCAATTATTTTCAATTATTTATAATTATTTTCAATTATTTATCAATTATTTTCAATTATTTATACTTATTTTCAATTATTTTCAATTATTTTCAATTATTTTCAATTATTTTCAATTATTTATAATTATTTTCAATTATTTTCAATTATTTCCAATTATTTATCAATTATTTTCAATTATTTATAATTATTATCAATTATTTTCAATTATTTTCAATTATTTATAAATTATTTATAATTGTTTTCAATTATTTATAATTATTTTCAATTATTTATCAATTATTTATCAATTATTTTCAATTATTTTCAATTATTTTCAATTATTTTCAATTATTTTCCATTATTTATAATTATTTTCAATTACTTATCAATTATTTTCCATTATTTTCAATTATTTATGAATTATTTTCAATTATTTATAATTATTTTCAATTATTTTCAATTATTTATAATTTTTTTCAATTATTTATCAATTATTTTCAATTATTTTCAAATATTTTCAATTATTTTCCATTATTTTCAATTATTTATCAATTATTTTCAATTATTTATAATTATTATAAATTATTTTCAATTATTTATCAATTATTTTCAATTATTTATAATTATTTTCAATTATTTATCAATTATTTTCAATTATTTATAATTATTTTCAATTATTTTCAATTATTTTCAATTATTTTCAATTATTTTCAATTATTTATAATTAATTTCAATTATTTCCAATTATTTTTAATTATTTTCAATTTATCAATTATTTTCAATTATTTTCAATTATTTTCAATTATTTTCAATTATTTTCAATTATTTTCAATTATTTTCCATTATTTATCAATTATTTTCAATTATTTATAATTATTTTCAATTATTTTCAGTTATTTTCAATTATTTATAAATTATTTCTAATTATTTTCAATTATTTCTAATTAATTTTAATTATTTTTAATTATTTTCAATTATTTTCAATTATTTTCTATTATTTTCAATTATTTATAATTATTTGCAATTATTTATCAATTATTTTCAATTATTTATAATTATTTTCAATTATTTTCCATTATTTATCAATTATTTTCAATTATTTATAATTATTATCAATTATTTTCAATTATTTTCAATTATTTATCAATTATTTATCAATTATTTTCATTTATTTATAATTAATTTAAATTATTTCAATTATTATCAATTATTTTCAATTATTTTCAATTATTTATCAATTATTTTCAATTATTTATAATTATTTTCAATTATTTTCAATTATTTTCAATTATTTATAATTATTTATAATTATTTTCAATTATTTATCAATTATTTTCAATTATTTTCAATTATTTTCAATTATTTTCAATTATTTTCCATTATTTATAATTATTTTCAATTATTTATCAATTATTTTCCATTATTTTCAATTATTTATTAATTATTTTCAATTATTTATAATTATTTTCAATTATTTATAATTATTTTCAATTATTTTCAATAATTTTCAATTATTTTCAATTATTTATAATTATTTTCAATTATTTTCAATTATTTTCAATTATTTATAATTATTTTCATTTATTTATCAATTCTTTATAATTAATTTAAATTATTTTCAATCATTTTCAATTATTTTCAATTATTTTCAATTATTGTCAATTATTTATCAATTATTTTCAATTATTTATAATTATTTTCAATTATTTTCAATTATTTTCAATTATTTATAATTATTTTCAATTATTTATCAATTATTTATCAATTATTTTCAATTATTTTAAATTATTTTCAATTATTTTCAATTATTTTCCATTATTTATAATTATTTTCAATTATTTATCAATTATTTTCCATTATTTTCAATTATTTATCAATTATTTTCAATTATTTATAATTATTTTCAATTATTTATCAATTATTTATCAATTATTTTCTATTATTTTCAATTATTTTCAATTATTTTCAATTATTTTCAATTGTTTTCAATTATTTATAATTATTTTCAATTATTTTCCCTTTTTCCAATTATTTATAATTATTTCCAATTATTTATAATTATTTTCAATTATTTATCAATTATTTTCAATTATTTTCAATTATTTTCCATTATTTATCAATTATTTTCAATTATTTATAATTATTTACAATTATTTTCAATTATTTTCAATTATTTTCAATTATTTTCAATTATTTATAATTATTTTCAATTATTTATCAATTATTTTCAATTATTCATAATTAATTTAAATTATTTTCAATTATTGTCAAATATTTTCAATTATTTATCAATTATTTTCCATTATTTTCAATTATTTATCAATTATTTTCAATTATTTATAATTATTTTCAATTATTTTCAATTATTTTCAATTATTTTCAATTATTTATAATTATTTTCATTTATTTATCAATTCTCTATGATTAATTTAAATTATTTTCAATCATTTTCAATTATTTTCAATTATTTTCAATTATTGTCAATTATTTTCAATTATTTATAATTATTTTCAATTATCTATCAATTATTTTCAATTATTTTCAATTATTTATAATTATTTTCAATTATTTTCAATTATTTTCAATTATTTATCAATTATTTATAATTATTTTCAATTATTTATAATTGTTTTCAATTATTTTCAATTATTTTCAATTATTTTTAATTATTTTCCATTATTTTCAATTATTTATCAATTATTTTCAATTATTTATAATTATTTTCAATTATTTTCAATTATTTTCAATTATTTTCAATTATTTTCAATTATTTATAATTATTTTCAATTATTTTCAATTATTTCCAATTATTTTTAATTATTTTCAATTTATCAATTATTTTCAATTATTTTCAATTATTTTCAATTATTTTCCATTATTTATCAATTATTTTCAATTATTTATAATTATTTTCAATTATTTTCAATTATTTTCAATTATTTATAAATTATTTCTAATTATTTTCAATTATTTCTAATTAATTTTAATTATTTTCAATTATTTTCAATTATTTTCTATTATTTTCAATTATTTTCAATTATTTTCAATTATTTTCATTTATTTATAATTAATTTAAATTATTTTCAATTATTTTCAATTATTTTCAATTATTTTCAATTATTTATCAATTATTTTCAATTATTTATAATTATTTTCAATTATTTATAATTCTTTTAAATTATTTTCAATTATTTTCAATTATTTTCAATTATTTATCAATTATTTTCAATTATTTATCATTATTTTCAATTATTTTCAATTATTTTGAATTATTTTCAATTTTTTATCAATTATTTATAATTATTTACAATTATTTATAATTATTTCAATTATTTTCAATTATTTTCAATTATTAATAATTATTTTCAATTATTTTCAATTATTTTCAATTATTTTAAATTATTTTCAATTATTTTCAATTATTTTCAATTATTTTCAATTATTTTCAATTATTTATAATTATTTTCAATTATTTATCAATTATTTTCAATTATTTTCAATTATTTATAATTATTTTCAATTATCTTCAATTATTTTCAATTATTTACAATTATTTACAACTATTTTCAATTATTTATCAATTATTTTCAATTATTTATAATTAATTTCAATTATTTTCAACTATTTTCAATTATTTATAAATTATTTATAATTATTTTCAATTATTTTCAATTATTTTCAATTATTTTCAATTATTTTCAATTATTTTCAATTATTTATAATTATTTTCAATTATTTTCCATTATTTCCAATTATTTATAATTATTTTCAATTATTTATCAATTATTTTCAATTATTTTCAATTATTTTCCATTATTTATCAATTATTTTCAATTATTTATAATTATTTACAATTATTTTCAATTATTTTCAATTATTTTCAATTATTTTCAATTATTTATAATTATTTTCAATTATTTATCAATTATTTTCAATTATTCATAATTAATTTAAATTATTTTCAATTATTGTCAAATATTTTCAATTATTTATCAATTATTTTCCATTATTTTCAATTATTTATCAATTATTTTCAATTATTTATAATTATTATCAATTATTTTCAATTATTTATCAATTATTTATAAATTATTTTCAATTATTTATAATTAATTTACATTATTTTCAATTATTTTCAATTATTTTCAATTATTTATAATTATTTTCATTTATTTATCAATTCTCTATGATTAATTTAAATTATTTTCAATCATTTTCAATTATTTTCAATTATTGTCAATTATTTTCAATTATTTATAATTATTTTCAATTATCTATCAATTATTTTCAATTATTTATAATTAATTTACATTATTTTCAATTATTTTCAATTATTTTCAATTATTTTCAATTATTTTCAATTATTTTCAATTATTTTCAATTATTTTCATTTATTTTCATTTATTTTCAATTATTTATCAATTATTTATCTGTTATTTTCAATTATTTATAATTATTTTCAATTATTTTCCATTATTTTCAATTATTTATAATTATTATCAATTATTTATAATTATTATCAATTATTTTCTATTATTTATAATTATTTTCAATTATTTTCAATTATTTTCAATTATTTTCAATTATTATCAATGATTTATCAATTATTTTCAATCATTTATAATTATTTTCAATTATTTTCAACTATTTTCAATTATTTATAATTATTTTCAATTATTTATAATTATTTTCAATTATTTTCAATTATTTTCAATTATTTTCAATTATTTATAATTATTTTCAATTATTTTCAATTATTTTCCATTATTTTCAATTATTTATAATTATTATCAATTATTTATAATTATTATCAATTATTTTCTATTATTTATAATTATTTTCAATTATTTTCAATTATTTTCAATTATTTTCAATTATTTTCAATGATTTATCAATTATTTTCAATTATTTACAATTATTTACAACTATTTTCAATTATTTATCAATTATTTTCAATTATTTATAATTAATTTCAGTTATTTTCATTTATTTTCAATTACTTATCAATTATTTGTCTGTTATTTTCAATTATTTATAATTATTTTCAATTATTTTCAATTATTTTCAATTAGTTATAATTATTATCAATTATTTATCAATAATTTTCTATTATTTATAATTATTTTCAATTATTTTCAATTATTTTCAACTATTTTCAATTATTTATAAATTATTTATAATTATTTTCAATTATTTTCAATTATTTTCAATTATTTTCAATTATTTTCAATTATTTTCAATTATTTATCAATTATTTTCAATTATTTATAATTATTTTCAATTATTTTCAATTATTTTCAATTATTTTCAATTATTTATAATTATTTTCAATTATTTTCAATTATTTTCAATTATTTTCAATTATTTATAATTATTTTTATTTATTTATCAATTCTCTATGATTAATTTAAATTATTTTCAATCATTTTCAATTATTTTCAATTATTTTCAATTATTGTCAATTATTTTCAATTATTTATAATTATTTTCAATTATCTATCAATTATTTTCAATTATTTTCAATTATTTATAATTATTTTCAATTATTTTCAATTATTTTCAATTATTTATCAATTATTTATAATTATTTTCAATTATTTATAATTGTTTTCAATTATTTTCAATTATTTTCAATTATTTTTAATTATTTTCCATTATTTTCAATTATTTATCAATTATTTTCAATTATTTTCAATTATTTTCAATTATTTTCAATTATTTTCAATTATTTATCAATTATTTTCAATTATTTATAATTATTTTCAATTATTTTCAATTATTTTCAATTATTTATAATTATTTTCAATTATTTATCAATTATTTATCAATTATTTTCAATTATTTTCAATTATTTTCAATTATTTTCAATTATTTTCCATTATTTATAATTATTTTCAATTATTTATCAATTATTTTCCATTATTTTCAATTATTTATCAATTATTTTCAATTATTTATAATTATTTTCAATTATTTTCAATTATTTATAATTTTTTTCAATTATTTATCAATTATTTTCAATTATTTTCAAATATTTTCAATCATTTTCCATTATTTTCAATTATTTATCAATTATTTTCAATTATTTATAATTATTATAAATTATTTTCAATTATTTATCAATTATTTTCAATTATTTATAATTATTTTCAATTATTTATCAATTATTTTCAATTATTTATAATTATTTTCAATTATTTTCAATTATTTTCAATTATTTTCAATTATTTTCAATTATTTATAATTATTTTCAATTATTTTCAATTATTTCCAATTATTTATCAATTATTTTCAATTATTTATAATTATTATCAATTATTTTCAATTATTTTCAATTATTTATAAATTATTTATAATTGTTTTCAATTATTTATAATTATTTTCAATTATTTATCAATTATTTATCAATTATTTTCAATTATTTTCAATTATTTTCAATTATTTTCAATTATTTTCCATTATTTATAATTATTTTCAATTATTTATCAATTATTTTCCATTATTTTCAATTATTTATCAATTATTTTCAATTATTTATAATTATTTTCAATTATTTTCAATTATTTATAATTTTTTTCAATTATTTATCAATTATTTTCAATTATTTTCAAATATTTTCAATTATTTTCCATTATTTTCAATTATTTATCAATTATTTTCAATTATTTATAATTATTATAAATTATTTATAATTATTATAAATTATTTATAATTATTATAAATTATTTTCAATTATTTATCAAT
The DNA here is from genome assembly GCA_947577245.1 of Andrena bucephala. Lineage (NCBI taxonomy): Eukaryota > Metazoa > Arthropoda > Insecta > Hymenoptera > Andrenidae > Andrena > Andrena bucephala. The sequence continues at coordinate 16,071,667 of OX387719.1, read as the reverse complement.
TATTTTCAATTATTTATAATTATTTTCAATTATTTATCAATTATTTTCAATTATTTATAATTATTTTCAATTATTTTCAATTATTTTCAATTATTTTCAATTATTTATAATTAATTTCAATTATTTCCAATTATTTTTAATTATTTTCAATTTATCAATTATTTTCAATTATTTTCAATTATTTTCAATTATTTTCAATTATTTTCCATTATTTATCAATTATTTTCAATTATTTATAATTATTTTCAATTATTTTCAATTATTTTCAATTATTTATAAATTATTTCTAATTATTTTCAATTATTTCTAATTAATTTTAATTATTTTTAATTATTTTCAATTATTTTCAATTATTTTCTATTATTTTCAATTATTTATAATTATTTTCAATTATTTATCAATTATTTTCAATTATTTATAATTATTTTCAATTATTTTCCATTATTTATCAATTATTTTCAATTATTTATAATTATTATCAATTATTTTCAATTATTTTCAATTATTTATCAATTATTTATCAATTATTTTCATTTATTTATAATTAATTTAAATTATTTCAATTATTATCAATTATTTTCAATTATTTTCAATTATTTATCAATTATTTTCAATTATTTATAATTATTTTCAATTATTTTCAATTATTTTCAATTATTTATAATTATTTATAATTATTTTCAATTATTTATCAATTATTTTCAATTATTTTCAATTATTTTCAATTATTTTCAATTATTTTCAATTATTTTCCATTATTTATAATTATTTTCAATTATTTATCAATTATTTTCCATTATTTTCAATTATTTATCAATTATTTTCAATTATTTATAATTATTTTCAATTATTTATAATTATTTTCAATTATTTTCAATAATTTTCAATTATTTTCAATTATTTTTAATTATTTTCAATTATTTTCAATTATTTTCAATTATTTATAATTATTTTCATTTATTTATCAATTCTTTATAATTAATTTAAATTATTTTCAATCATTTTCAATTATTTTCAATTATTTTCAATTATTGTCAATTATTTATCAATTATTTTCAATTATTTATAATTATTTTCAATTATTTTCAATTATTTTCATTTATTTATAATTATTTTCAATTATTTATCAATTATTTATCAATTATTTTCAATTATTTTCAATTATTTTCAATTATTTTCAATTATTTTCCATTATTTATAATTATTTTCAATTATTTATCAATTATTTTCCATTATTTTCAATTATTTATCAATTATTTTCAATTATTTATAATTATTTTCAATTATTTATCAATTATTTATCAATTATTTTCTATTATTTTCAATTATTTTCAATTATTTTCAATTATTTTCAATTGTTTTCAATTATTTATAATTATTTTCAATTATTTTCCCTTTTTCCAATTATTTATAATTATTTTCAATTATTTATCAATTATTTTCAATTATTTTCAATTATTTTCCATTATTTATCAATTATTTTCAATCATTTTCAATTATTTTCATTTATTTTCAATTATTGTCAATTATTTTCAATTATTTATAATTATTTTCAATTATTTTCAATTATTTATAAATTATTTCTAATTATTTTCAATTATTTCTAATTAATTTTAATTATTTTCAATTATTTTCAATTATTTTCTATTATTTTCAATTATTTTCAATTATTTTCAATTATTTTCATTTATTTATAATTAATTTAAATTATTTTCAATTATTTTCAATTATTTTCAATTATTTTCAATTATTTATCAATTATTTTCAATTATTTATAATTATTTTCAATTATTTTCAATTATTTTCAATTATTTATAGTTATTTTCAATTATTTATCAATTATTTATCAATTATTTTCAATTATTTTCAATTATTTTCAATTATTTTCAATTATTTTCCATTATTTATAATTATTTTCAATTATTTATCAATTATTTTCCATTATTTTCAATTATTTATCAATTATTTTCAATTATTTATAACTATTTTCAATTATTTTCAATTATTTATAATTTTTTTCAATTATTTATAAATTATTTTCAATTATTTTCAAATATTTTCAATTATTTTCCATTATTTTCAATTATTTATCAATTATTTTCAATTATTTATAATTATTATAAATTATTTTCAATTATTTATCAATTATTTTCAATTATTTATAATTATTTTCAATTATTTATCAATTATTTTCAATTATTTATAATTATTTTCAATTATTTTCAATTATTTTCAATTATTTTCAATTATTTTCAATTATTTATAATTATTTTCTATTATTTTCAATTATTTCCAATTATTTTTAATTATTTTCAATTTATCAATTATTTTCAATTATTTTCAATTATTTTCAATTATTTTCCATTATTTATCAATTATTTTCAATTATTTATAAATTATTTCTAATTATTTTCAATTATTTCTAATTAATTTTAATTATTTTTAATTATTTTCAATTATTTTCTATTATTATCTATTATTTTCAATTATTTATAATTATTTTAAATTATTTATCAATTATTTTCAATTATTTATAATTATTTTCAATTATTTTCCATTATTTTCAATTATTTATCAATTATTTTCAATTATGTATAATTATTATCAATTATTTTTAATTATTTATCAATTATTTATCAATTATTTTCATTTATTTATAATTAATTTAAATTATTTTCAATTATTATCAATTATTTTCAATTATTTTCAATTATTTATCAATTATTTTCAATTATTTTCAATTATTTTCAATTATTTTCAATTATTTTCAATTATTTTCAATTATTTTCAATTATTTATAATTATTTTCAATTATTTATCAATTATTTTCAATTATTTATAATTAATTTAAAATATTTTCAATTATTTTCAATTATTTTCAATTATTTATCAATTATTTTCAATTATTTATAATTATTAACAATTATTTTCCATTATTTTCAATTATTTATAATTATTTTCAATTATTTATCAATTATTTATCAATTATTTTCAATTATTTATAATTATTTTAAATTATTTTAAATTATTTTCAATTATTTATAATTATTTTCAATTATTTATCAATTATTTATAATTATTTTCAATTATTTATAATTATGTTCAATTATTTTGAAATATTTTCAATTATCTTCAATTATTTTCAATTATTTATAATTATTTTCCATTATTTTAAATTATTTTCAATTATTTATAGTTATTTTCAATTATTTATCAATTATTTATAATTATTTTCAATTATTTATAATTATGTTCAATTATTTTAAAATATTTTCAATTATTTTCAATTATTTTCAATTATTTATCAATTATTTTCAATTATTTTCGTTTATTTCCAATTATTTATTATTATTTTCAATTGTTTTCAATTATTTTCAATTATTTATAATTATTTTCAATTATTTTAAATTATTTTCAATTATTTTCAATTATTTTCAATTATTTTCAATTATTTTAAATTATTTTAAATTATTTTCAATTATTTTCAATTATTTTAAATTATTTTCAATTATTTTAAATTATTTTCAATTATTTATAATTATTTTCAATTATTTTCCATTATTTTCAATTATTTATCAATTATTTTCAATTATGTATAATTATTATCAATTATTTTCAATTATTTATCAATTATTTATCAATTATTTTCATTTATTTATAATTAATTTAAATTATTTTCAATTATTATCAATTATTTTCAATTATTTTCAGTTATTTATCAATTATTTTCAATTATTTTCAATTATTTTCAATTATTTTCAATTATTTTCAATTATTTATAATTATTTTCAATTATTTATCAATTATTTTCAATTATTTATAATTAATTTAAAATATTTTCAATTATTTTCAATTATTTATCCATTATTTTCAATTATTTATAATTATTAACAATTATTTCCATTATTTTCAATTATTTATAATTATTTTCAATTATTTATCAATTATTTATCAATTATTTTCAATTATTTATAATTATTTTAAATTATTTTAAATTATTTTCAATTATTTAAAATTATTTTCAATTATTTATCAATTATTTATAATTATTTTCAATTATTTATAATTATGCTCAATTATTTTGAAATATTTTCAATTATTTTCAATTATTTTCAATTATTTATAATTATTTTCAATTATTTTCAATTATTTTCAATTATTTATAATTATTTTCAATTATTTATCAATTATTTATAATTATTTTCAATTATTTATAATTATGTTCAATTATTTTAAAATATTTTCAATTATTTTCAATTATTTTCAATTATTTATCAATTATTTTCAATTATTTATCAATTATTTTCAATTATTTTCGTTTATTTCCAATTATTTATTATTATTTTCAATTGTTTTCAATTATTTTCAATTATTTATAATTATTTTCAATTATTTTAAATTATTTTCAATTATTTTCAATTATTTTCAATTATTTTCAATTATTTTCAATTATTTTCAATTATTTTCAATTATTTTCAATTATTTATTATTATTTTCAATTATTTATCAATTATTTTCAATTATTTATAATTATTTTCAATTATTTTCAATTATTTTCAATTATTTACAATTATTTACAACTATTTTCAATTATTTATCAATTATTTTCAATTATTTATAATTAATTTCAACTATTTTCAATTATTTATAATTATTTTCAATTATTTTCAATTATTTATCAATTATTTATAATTATTTATAATTATTTTCAATTATTTTCAATTATTTATAATTATTTTCAAATATTTATCAATTATTTTCAATTATTTATAATTATTTTAAATTATTTTCAATTATTTTCAATTATTTATAATTATTGTCAATTATTTATCAATTATTTATCAATTATTTTCAATTATTTTCAATTATTTTCAATTATTTTCAATTATTTTCAATTATTTTCAATTATTTATAATTATTTTCAATTATTTTCAATTATTTTCAATTATTTTCAATTATTTTCAATTATTTTCAATTATTTATCAATTATTTATAAATATTTTCAATTATTTATCAATTATTTTCAATTACTTATAATTATTTTCAATTATTTTCAATTATTTTCAATTATTTATAATTATTTTAAATTATTTATCAATTATTTTCTATTATTTATAATTATTTTCAATTATTTATCTATCATTTTCAATTACTTATAATTATTTTCAATTATTTTCAATTATTTTCAATTATTTTCAAATATTTTCAATTATTTTCCATTATTTTCAATTATTTATCAATTATTTTCAATTATTTATAATTATTATAAATTATTTTCAATTATTTTCAATTATTTATAATTTTTTTCAATTATTTATCAATTATTTTCAATTATTTTCAAATATTTTCAATTATTTTCCATTATTTTCAATTATTTATCAATTATTTTCAATTATTTATAATTATTATAAATTATTTTCAATTATTTATCAATTATTTTCAATTATTTATAATTATTTTCAATTATTTATCAATTATTTTCAATTATTTATACTTATTTTCAATTATTTTCAATTATTTTCAATTATTTTCAATTATTTTCAATTATTTATAATTATTTTCAATTATTTTCAATTATTTCCAATTATTTATCAATTATTTTCAATTATTTATAATTATTATCAATTATTTTCAATTATTTTCAATTATTTATAAATTATTTATAATTGTTTTCAATTATTTATAATTATTTTCAATTATTTATCAATTATTTATCAATTATTTTCAATTATTTTCAATTATTTTCAATTATTTTCAATTATTTTCCATTATTTATCAATTATTTTCAATCATTTTCAATTATTTTCATTTATTTTCAATTATTGTCAATTATTTTCAATTATTTATAATTATTTTCAATTATTTTCAATTATTTATAAATTATTTCTAATTATTTTCAATTATTTCTAATTAATTTTAATTATTTTCAATTATTTTCAATTATTTTCTATTATTTTCAATTATTTTCAATTATTTTCAATTATTTTCATTTATTTATAATTAATTTAAATTATTTTCAATTATTTTCAATTATTTTCAATTATTTTCAATTATTTATCAATTATTTTCAATTATTTATAATTATTTTCAATTATTTTCAATTATTTTCAATTATTTATAGTTATTTTCAATTATTTATCAATTATTTATCAATTATTTTCAATTATTTTCAATTATTTTCAATTATTTTCAATTATTTTCCATTATTTATAATTATTTTCAATTATTTATCAATTATTTTCCATTATTTTCAATTATTTATCAATTATTTTCAATTATTTATAACTATTTTCAATTATTTTCAATTATTTATAATTTTTTTCAATTATTTATAAATTATTTTCAATTATTTTCAAATATTTTCAATTATTTTCCATTATTTTCAATTATTTATCAATTATTTTCAATTATTTATAATTATTATAAATTATTTTCAATTATTTATCAATTATTTTCAATTATTTATAATTATTTTCAATTATTTATCAATTATTTTCAATTATTTATAATTATTTTCAATTATTTTCAATTATTTTCAATTATTTTCAATTATTTTCAATTATTTATAATTATTTTCTATTATTTTCAATTATTTCCAATTATTTTTAATTATTTTCAATTTATCAATTATTTTCAATTATTTTCAATTATTTTCAATTATTTTCCATTATTTATCAATTATTTTCAATTATTTATAAATTATTTCTAATTATTTTCAATTATTTCTAATTAATTTTAATTATTTTTAATTATTTTCAATTATTTTCTATTATTATCTATTATTTTCAATTATTTATAATTATTTTAAATTATTTATCAATTATTTTCAATTATTTATAATTATTTTCAATTATTTTCCATTATTTTCAATTATTTATCAATTATTTATCTGTTATTTTCAATTATTTATAATTATTTTCAATTATTTTCCATTATTTTCAATTATTTATAATTATTATCAATTATTTATAATTATTATCAATTATTTTCTATTATTTATAATTATTTTCAATTATTTTCAATTATTTTCAATTATTTTCAATTATTATCAATGATTTATCAATTATTTTCAATCATTTATAATTATTTTCAATTATTTTCAACTATTTTCAATTATTTATAATTATTTTCAATTATTTATAATTATTTTCAATTATTTTCAATTATTTTCAATTATTTTCAATTATTTATAATTATTTTCAATTATTTTCAATTATTTTCCATTATTTTCAATTATTTATAATTATTATCAATTATTTATAATTATTATCAATTATTTTCTATTATTTATAATTATTTTCAATTATTTTCAATTATTTTCAATTATTTTCAATTATTTTCAATGATTTATCAATTATTTTCAATTATTTACAATTATTTACAACTATTTTCAATTATTTATCAATTATTTTCAATTATTTATAATTAATTTCAGTTATTTTCATTTATTTTCAATTACTTATCAATTATTTGTCTGTTATTTTCAATTATTTATAATTATTTTCAATTATTTTCAATTATTTTCAATTAGTTATAATTATTATCAATTATTTATCAATAATTTTCTATTATTTATAATTATTTTCAATTATTTTCAATTATTTTCAACTATTTTCAATTATTTATAAATTATTTATAATTATTTTCAATTATTTTCAATTATTTTCAATTATTTTCAATTATTTTCAATTATTTTCAATTATTTATCAATTATTTTCAATTATTTATAATTATTTTCAATTATTTTCAATTATTTTCAATTATTTTCAATTATTTATAATTATTTTCAATTATTTTCAATTATTTTCAATTATTTTCAATTATTTATAATTATTTTTATTTATTTATCAATTCTCTATGATTAATTTAAATTATTTTCAATCATTTTCAATTATTTTCAATTATTTTCAATTATTGTCAATTATTTTCAATTATTTATAATTATTTTCAATTATCTATCAATTATTTTCAATTATTTTCAATTATTTATAATTATTTTCAATTATTTTCAATTATTTTCAATTATTTATCAATTATTTATAATTATTTTCAATTATTTATAATTGTTTTCAATTATTTTCAATTATTTTCAATTATTTTTAATTATTTTCCATTATTTTCAATTATTTATCAATTATTTTCAATTATTTTCAATTATTTTCAATTATTTTCAATTATTTTCAATTATTTATCAATTATTTTCAATTATTTATAATTATTTTCAATTATTTTCAATTATTTTCAATTATTTATAATTATTTTCAATTATTTATCAATTATTTATCAATTATTTTCAATTATTTTCAATTATTTTCAATTATTTTCAATTATTTTCCATTATTTATAATTATTTTCAATTATTTATCAATTATTTTCCATTATTTTCAATTATTTATCAATTATTTTCAATTATTTATAATTATTTTCAATTATTTTCAATTATTTATAATTTTTTTCAATTATTTATCAATTATTTTCAATTATTTTCAAATATTTTCAATCATTTTCCATTATTTTCAATTATTTATCAATTATTTTCAATTATTTATAATTATTATAAATTATTTTCAATTATTTATCAATTATTTTCAATTATTTATAATTATTTTCAATTATTTATCAATTATTTTCAATTATTTATAATTATTTTCAATTATTTTCAATTATTTTCAATTATTTTCAATTATTTTCAATTATTTATAATTATTTTCAATTATTTTCAATTATTTCCAATTATTTATCAATTATTTTCAATTATTTATAATTATTATCAATTATTTTCAATTATTTTCAATTATTTATAAATTATTTATAATTGTTTTCAATTATTTATAATTATTTTCAATTATTTATCAATTATTTATCAATTATTTTCAATTATTTTCAATTATTTTCAATTATTTTCAATTATTTTCCATTATTTATAATTATTTTCAATTATTTATCAATTATTTTCCATTATTTTCAATTATTTATCAATTATTTTCAATTATTTATAATTATTTTCAATTATTTTCAATTATTTATAATTTTTTTCAATTATTTATCAATTATTTTCAATTATTTTCAAATATTTTCAATTATTTTCCATTATTTTCAATTATTTATCAATTATTTTCAATTATTTATAATTATTATAAATTATTTATAATTATTATAAATTATTTATAATTATTATAAATTATTTTCAATTATTTATCAATTATTTTCAATTATTTATAATTATTTTCAATTATTTATCAATTATTTTCAATTATTTATAATTATTTTCAATTATTTTCAATTATTTTCAATTATTTTCAATTATTTATAATTAATTTCAATTATTTCCAATTATTTTTAATTATTTTCAATTTATCAATTATTTTCAATTATTTTCAATTATTTTCAATTATTTTCAATTATTTTCCATTATTTATCAATTATTTTCAATTATTTATAATTATTTTCAATTATTTTCAATTATTTTCAATTATTTATAAATTATTTCTAATTATTTTCAATTATTTCTAATTAATTTTAATTATTTTTAATTATTTTCAATTATTTTCAATTATTTTCTATTATTTTCAATTATTTATAATTATTTTCAATTATTTATCAATTATTTTCAATTATTTATAATTATTTTCAATTATTTTCCATTATTTATCAATTATTTTCAATTATTTATAATTATTATCAATTATTTTCAATTATTTTCAATTATTTATCAATTATTTATCAATTATTTTCATTTATTTATAATTAATTTAAATTATTTCAATTATTATCAATTATTTTCAATTATTTTCAATTATTTATCAATTATTTTCAATTATTTATAATTATTTTCAATTATTTTCAATTATTTTCAATTATTTATAATTATTTATAATTATTTTCAATTATTTATCAATTATTTTCAATTATTTTCAATTATTTTCAATTATTTTCAATTATTTTCAATTATTTTCCATTATTTATAATTATTTTCAATTATTTATCAATTATTTTCCATTATTTTCAATTATTTATCAATTATTTTCAATTATTTATAATTATTTTCAATTATTTATAATTATTTTCAATTATTTTCAATAATTTTCAATTATTTTCAATTATTTTTAATTATTTTCAATTATTTTCAATTATTTTCAATTATTTATAATTATTTTCATTTATTTATCAATTCTTTATAATTAATTTAAATTATTTTCAATCATTTTCAATTATTTTCAATTATTTTCAATTATTGTCAATTATTTATCAATTATTTTCAATTATTTATAATTATTTTCAATTATTTTCAATTATTTTCATTTATTTATAATTATTTTCAATTATTTATCAATTATTTATCAATTATTTTCAATTATTTTCAATTATTTTCAATTATTTTCAATTATTTTCCATTATTTATAATTATTTTCAATTATTTATCAATTATTTTCCATTATTTTCAATTATTTATCAATTATTTTCAATTATTTATAATTATTTTCAATTATTTATCAATTATTTATCAATTATTTTCTATTATTTTCAATTATTTTCAATTATTTTCAATTATTTTCAATTGTTTTCAATTATTTATAATTATTTTCAATTATTTTCCCTTTTTCCAATTATTTATAATTATTTTCAATTATTTATCAATTATTTTCAATTATTTTCAATTATTTTCCATTATTTATCAATTATTTTCAATCATTTTCAATTATTTTCATTTATTTTCAATTATTGTCAATTATTTTCAATTATTTATAATTATTTTCAATTATTTTCAATTATTTATAAATTATTTCTAATTATTTTCAATTATTTCTAATTAATTTTAATTATTTTCAATTATTTTCAATTATTTTCTATTATTTTCAATTATTTTCAATTATTTTCAATTATTTTCATTTATTTATAATTAATTTAAATTATTTTCAATTATTTTCAATTATTTTCAATTATTTTCAATTATTTATCAATTATTTTCAATTATTTATAATTATTTTCAATTATTTTCAATTATTTTCAATTATTTATAGTTATTTTCAATTATTTATCAATTATTTATCAATTATTTTCAATTATTTTCAATTATTTTCAATTATTTTCAATTATTTTCCATTATTTATAATTATTTTCAATTATTTATCAATTATTTTCCATTATTTTCAATTATTTATCAATTATTTTCAATTATTTATAACTATTTTCAATTATTTTCAATTATTTATAATTTTTTTCAATTATTTATAAATTATTTTCAATTATTTTCAAATATTTTCAATTATTTTCCATTATTTTCAATTATTTATCAATTATTTTCAATTATTTATAATTATTATAAATTATTTTCAATTATTTATCAATTATTTTCAATTATTTATAATTATTTTCAATTATTTATCAATTATTTTCAATTATTTATAATTATTTTCAATTATTTTCAATTATTTTCAATTATTTTCAATTATTTTCAATTATTTATAATTATTTTCTATTATTTTCAATTATTTCCAATTATTTTTAATTATTTTCAATTTATCAATTATTTTCAATTATTTTCAATTATTTTCAATTATTTTCCATTATTTATCAATTATTTTCAATTATTTATAAATTATTTCTAATTATTTTCAATTATTTCTAATTAATTTTAATTATTTTTAATTATTTTCAATTATTTTCTATTATTATCTATTATTTTCAATTATTTATAATTATTTTAAATTATTTATCAATTATTTTCAATTATTTATAATTATTTTCAATTATTTTCCATTATTTTCAATTATTTATCAATTATTTTCAATTATGTATAATTATTATCAATTATTTTTAATTATTTATCAATTATTTATCAATTATTTTCATTTATTTATAATTAATTTAAATTATTTTCAATTATTATCAATTATTTTCAATTATTTTCAATTATTTATCAATTATTTTCAATTATTTTCAATTATTTTCAATTATTTTCAATTATTTTCAATTATTTTCAATTATTTTCAATTATTTATAATTATTTTCAATTATTTATCAATTATTTTCAATTATTTATAATTAATTTAAAATATTTTCAATTATTTTCAATTATTTTCAATTATTTATCAATTATTTTCAATTATTTATAATTATTAACAATTATTTTCCATTATTTTCAATTATTTATAATTATTTTCAATTATTTATCAATTATTTATCAATTATTTTCAATTATTTATAATTATTTTAAATTATTTTAAATTATTTTCAATTATTTATAATTATTTTCAATTATTTATCAATTATTTATAATTATTTTCAATTATTTATAATTATGTTCAATTATTTTGAAATATTTTCAATTATCTTCAATTATTTTCAATTATTTATAATTATTTTCCATTATTTTAAATTATTTTCAATTATTTATAGTTATTTTCAATTATTTATCAATTATTTATAATTATTTTCAATTATTTATAATTATGTTCAATTATTTTAAAATATTTTCAATTATTTTCAATTATTTTCAATTATTTATCAATTATTTTCAATTATTTTCGTTTATTTCCAATTATTTATTATTATTTTCAATTGTTTTCAATTATTTTCAATTATTTATAATTATTTTCAATTATTTTAAATTATTTTCAATTATTTTCAATTATTTTCAATTATTTTCAATTATTTTAAATTATTTTAAATTATTTTCAATTATTTTCAATTATTTTAAATTATTTTCAATTATTTTAAATTATTTTCAATTATTTATAATTATTTTCAATTATTTTCCATTATTTTCAATTATTTATCAATTATTTTCAATTATGTATAATTATTATCAATTATTTTCAATTATTTATCAATTATTTATCAATTATTTTCATTTATTTATAATTAATTTAAATTATTTTCAATTATTATCAATTATTTTCAATTATTTTCAGTTATTTATCAATTATTTTCAATTATTTTCAATTATTTTCAATTATTTTCAATTATTTTCAATTATTTATAATTATTTTCAATTATTTATCAATTATTTTCAATTATTTATAATTAATTTAAAATATTTTCAATTATTTTCAATTATTTATCCATTATTTTCAATTATTTATAATTATTAACAATTATTTCCATTATTTTCAATTATTTATAATTATTTTCAATTATTTATCAATTATTTATCAATTATTTTCAATTATTTATAATTATTTTAAATTATTTTAAATTATTTTCAATTATTTAAAATTATTTTCAATTATTTATCAATTATTTATAATTATTTTCAATTATTTATAATTATGCTCAATTATTTTGAAATATTTTCAATTATTTTCAATTATTTTCAATTATTTATAATTATTTTCAATTATTTTCAATTATTTTCAATTATTTATAATTATTTTCAATTATTTATCAATTATTTATAATTATTTTCAATTATTTATAATTATGTTCAATTATTTTAAAATATTTTCAATTATTTTCAATTATTTTCAATTATTTATCAATTATTTTCAATTATTTATCAATTATTTTCAATTATTTTCGTTTATTTCCAATTATTTATTATTATTTTCAATTGTTTTCAATTATTTTCAATTATTTATAATTATTTTCAATTATTTTAAATTATTTTCAATTATTTTCAATTATTTTCAATTATTTTCAATTATTTTCAATTATTTTCAATTATTTTCAATTATTTTCAATTATTTATTATTATTTTCAATTATTTATCAATTATTTTCAATTATTTATAATTATTTTCAATTATTTTCAATTATTTTCAATTATTTACAATTATTTACAACTATTTTCAATTATTTATCAATTATTTTCAATTATTTATAATTAATTTCAACTATTTTCAATTATTTATAATTATTTTCAATTATTTTCAATTATTTATCAATTATTTATAATTATTTATAATTATTTTCAATTATTTTCAATTATTTATAATTATTTTCAAATATTTATCAATTATTTTCAATTATTTATAATTATTTTAAATTATTTTCAATTATTTTCAATTATTTATAATTATTGTCAATTATTTATCAATTATTTATCAATTATTTTCAATTATTTTCAATTATTTTCAATTATTTTCAATTATTTTCAATTATTTTCAATTATTTATAATTATTTTCAATTATTTTCAATTATTTTCAATTATTTTCAATTATTTTCAATTATTTTCAATTATTTATCAATTATTTATAAATATTTTCAATTATTTATCAATTATTTTCAATTACTTATAATTATTTTCAATTATTTTCAATTATTTTCAATTATTTATAATTATTTTAAATTATTTATCAATTATTTTCTATTATTTATAATTATTTTCAATTATTTATCTATCATTTTCAATTACTTATAATTATTTTCAATTATTTTCAATTATTTTCAATTATTTTCAAATATTTTCAATTATTTTCCATTATTTTCAATTATTTATCAATTATTTTCAATTATTTATAATTATTATAAATTATTTTCAATTATTTTCAATTATTTATAATTTTTTTCAATTATTTATCAATTATTTTCAATTATTTTCAAATATTTTCAATTATTTTCCATTATTTTCAATTATTTATCAATTATTTTCAATTATTTATAATTATTATAAATTATTTTCAATTATTTATCAATTATTTTCAATTATTTATAATTATTTTCAATTATTTATCAATTATTTTCAATTATTTATACTTATTTTCAATTATTTTCAATTATTTTCAATTATTTTCAATTATTTTCAATTATTTATAATTATTTTCAATTATTTTCAATTATTTCCAATTATTTATCAATTATTTTCAATTATTTATAATTATTATCAATTATTTTCAATTATTTTCAATTATTTATAAATTATTTATAATTGTTTTCAATTATTTATAATTATTTTCAATTATTTATCAATTATTTATCAATTATTTTCAATTATTTTCAATTATTTTCAATTATTTTCAATTATTTTCCATTATTTATCAATTATTTTCAATCATTTTCAATTATTTTCATTTATTTTCAATTATTGTCAATTATTTTCAATTATTTATAATTATTTTCAATTATTTTCAATTATTTATAAATTATTTCTAATTATTTTCAATTATTTCTAATTAATTTTAATTATTTTCAATTATTTTCAATTATTTTCTATTATTTTCAATTATTTTCAATTATTTTCAATTATTTTCATTTATTTATAATTAATTTAAATTATTTTCAATTATTTTCAATTATTTTCAATTATTTTCAATTATTTATCAATTATTTTCAATTATTTATAATTATTTTCAATTATTTTCAATTATTTTCAATTATTTATAGTTATTTTCAATTATTTATCAATTATTTATCAATTATTTTCAATTATTTTCAATTATTTTCAATTATTTTCAATTATTTTCCATTATTTATAATTATTTTCAATTATTTATCAATTATTTTCCATTATTTTCAATTATTTATCAATTATTTTCAATTATTTATAACTATTTTCAATTATTTTCAATTATTTATAATTTTTTTCAATTATTTATAAATTATTTTCAATTATTTTCAAATATTTTCAATTATTTTCCATTATTTTCAATTATTTATCAATTATTTTCAATTATTTATAATTATTATAAATTATTTTCAATTATTTATCAATTATTTTCAATTATTTATAATTATTTTCAATTATTTATCAATTATTTTCAATTATTTATAATTATTTTCAATTATTTTCAATTATTTTCAATTATTTTCAATTATTTTCAATTATTTATAATTATTTTCTATTATTTTCAATTATTTCCAATTATTTTTAATTATTTTCAATTTATCAATTATTTTCAATTATTTTCAATTATTTTCAATTATTTTCCATTATTTATCAATTATTTTCAATTATTTATAAATTATTTCTAATTATTTTCAATTATTTCTAATTAATTTTAATTATTTTTAATTATTTTCAATTATTTTCTATTATTATCTATTATTTTCAATTATTTATAATTATTTTAAATTATTTATCAATTATTTTCAATTATTTATAATTATTTTCAATTATTTTCCATTATTTTCAATTATTTATCAATTATTTTCAATTATGTATAATTATTATCAATTATTTTTAATTATTTATCAATTATTTATCAATTATTTTCATTTATTTATAATTAATTTAAATTATTTTCAATTATTATCAATTATTTTCAATTATTTTCAATTATTTATCAATTATTTTCAATTATTTTCAATTATTTTCAATTATTTTCAATTATTTTCAATTATTTTCAATTATTTTCAATTATTTATAATTATTTTCAATTATTTATCAATTATTTTCAATTATTTATAATTAATTTAAAATATTTTCAATTATTTTCAATTATTTTCAATTATTTATCAATTATTTTCAATTATTTATAATTATTAACAATTATTTTCCATTATTTTCAATTATTTATAATTATTTTCAATTATTTATCAATTATTTATCAATTATTTTCAATTATTTATAATTATTTTAAATTATTTTAAATTATTTTCAATTATTTATAATTATTTTCAATTATTTATCAATTATTTATAATTATTTTCAATTATTTATAATTATGTTCAATTATTTTGAAATATTTTCAATTATCTTCAATTATTTTCAATTATTTATAATTATTTTCCATTATTTTAAATTATTTTCAATTATTTATAGTTATTTTCAATTATTTATCAATTATTTATAATTATTTTCAATTATTTATAATTATGTTCAATTATTTTAAAATATTTTCAATTATTTTCAATTATTTTCAATTATTTATCAATTATTTTCAATTATTTTCGTTTATTTCCAATTATTTATTATTATTTTCAATTGTTTTCAATTATTTTCAATTATTTATAATTATTTTCAATTATTTTAAATTATTTTCAATTATTTTCAATTATTTTCAATTATTTTCAATTATTTTAAATTATTTTAAATTATTTTCAATTATTTTCAATTATTTTAAATTATTTTCAATTATTTTAAATTATTTTCAATTATTTATAATTATTTTCAATTATTTTCCATTATTTTCAATTATTTATCAATTATTTTCAATTATGTATAATTATTATCAATTATTTTCAATTATTTATCAATTATTTATCAATTATTTTCATTTATTTATAATTAATTTAAATTATTTTCAATTATTATCAATTATTTTCAATTATTTTCAGTTATTTATCAATTATTTTCAATTATTTTCAATTATTTTCAATTATTTTCAATTATTTTCAATTATTTATAATTATTTTCAATTATTTATCAATTATTTTCAATTATTTATAATTAATTTAAAATATTTTCAATTATTTTCAATTATTTATCCATTATTTTCAATTATTTATAATTATTAACAATTATTTCCATTATTTTCAATTATTTATAATTATTTTCAATTATTTATCAATTATTTATCAATTATTTTCAATTATTTATAATTATTTTAAATTATTTTAAATTATTTTCAATTATTTAAAATTATTTTCAATTATTTATCAATTATTTATAATTATTTTCAATTATTTATAATTATGCTCAATTATTTTGAAATATTTTCAATTATTTTCAATTATTTTCAATTATTTATAATTATTTTCAATTATTTTCAATTATTTTCAATTATTTATAATTATTTTCAATTATTTATCAATTATTTATAATTATTTTCAATTATTTATAATTATGTTCAATTATTTTAAAATATTTTCAATTATTTTCAATTATTTTCAATTATTTATCAATTATTTTCAATTATTTATCAATTATTTTCAATTATTTTCGTTTATTTCCAATTATTTATTATTATTTTCAATTGTTTTCAATTATTTTCAATTATTTATAATTATTTTCAATTATTTTAAATTATTTTCAATTATTTTCAATTATTTTCAATTATTTTCAATTATTTTCAATTATTTTCAATTATTTTCAATTATTTTCAATTATTTATTATTATTTTCAATTATTTATCAATTATTTTCAATTATTTATAATTATTTTCAATTATTTTCAATTATTTTCAATTATTTACAATTATTTACAACTATTTTCAATTATTTATCAATTATTTTCAATTATTTATAATTAATTTCAACTATTTTCAATTATTTATAATTATTTTCAATTATTTTCAATTATTTATCAATTATTTATAATTATTTATAATTATTTTCAATTATTTTCAATTATTTATAATTATTTTCAAATATTTATCAATTATTTTCAATTATTTATAATTATTTTAAATTATTTTCAATTATTTTCAATTATTTATAATTATTGTCAATTATTTATCAATTATTTATCAATTATTTTCAATTATTTTCAATTATTTTCAATTATTTTCAATTATTTTCAATTATTTTCAATTATTTATAATTATTTTCAATTATTTTCAATTATTTTCAATTATTTTCAATTATTTTCAATTATTTTCAATTATTTATCAATTATTTATAAATATTTTCAATTATTTATCAATTATTTTCAATTACTTATAATTATTTTCAATTATTTTCAATTATTTTCAATTATTTATAATTATTTTAAATTATTTATCAATTATTTTCTATTATTTATAATTATTTTCAATTATTTATCTATCATTTTCAATTACTTATAATTATTTTCAATTATTTTCAATTATTTTCAATTATTTTCAAATATTTTCAATTATTTTCCATTATTTTCAATTATTTATCAATTATTTTCAATTATTTATAATTATTATAAATTATTTTCAATTATTTTCAATTATTTATAATTTTTTTCAATTATTTATCAATTATTTTCAATTATTTTCAAATATTTTCAATTATTTTCCATTATTTTCAATTATTTATCAATTATTTTCAATTATTTATAATTATTATAAATTATTTTCAATTATTTATCAATTATTTTCAATTATTTATAATTATTTTCAATTATTTATCAATTATTTTCAATTATTTATACTTATTTTCAATTATTTTCAATTATTTTCAATTATTTTCAATTATTTTCAATTATTTATAATTATTTTCAATTATTTTCAATTATTTCCAATTATTTATCAATTATTTTCAATTATTTATAATTATTATCAATTATTTTCAATTATTTTCAATTATTTATAAATTATTTATAATTGTTTTCAATTATTTATAATTATTTTCAATTATTTATCAATTATTTATCAATTATTTTCAATTATTTTCAATTATTTTCAATTATTTTCAATTATTTTCCATTATTTATAATTATTTTCAATTACTTATCAATTATTTTCCATTATTTTCAATTATTTATGAATTATTTTCAATTATTTATAATTATTTTCAATTATTTTCAATTATTTATAATTTTTTTCAATTATTTATCAATTATTTTCAATTATTTTCAAATATTTTCAATTATTTTCCATTATTTTCAATTATTTATCAATTATTTTCAATTATTTATAATTATTATAAATTATTTTCAATTATTTATCAATTATTTTCAATTATTTATAATTATTTTCAATTATTTATCAATTATTTTCAATTATTTATAATTATTTTCAATTATTTTCAATTATTTTCAATTATTTTCAATTATTTTCAATTATTTATAATTAATTTCAATTATTTCCAATTATTTTTAATTATTTTCAATTTATCAATTATTTTCAATTATTTTCAATTATTTTCAATTATTTTCAATTATTTTCAATTATTTTCAATTATTTTCCATTATTTATCAATTATTTTCAATTATTTATAATTATTTTCAATTATTTTCAGTTATTTTCAATTATTTATAAATTATTTCTAATTATTTTCAATTATTTCTAATTAATTTTAATTATTTTTAATTATTTTCAATTATTTTCAATTATTTTCTATTATTTTCAATTATTTATAATTATTTGCAATTATTTATCAATTATTTTCAATTATTTATAATTATTTTCAATTATTTTCCATTATTTATCAATTATTTTTAATTATTTATAATTATTATCAATTATTTTCAATTATTTTCAATTATTTATCAATTATTTATCAATTATTTTCATTTATTTATAATTAATTTAAATTATTTCAATTATTATCAATTATTTTCAATTATTTTCAATTATTTATCAATTATTTTCAATTATTTATAATTATTTTCAATTATTTTCAATTATTTTCAATTATTTATAATTATTTATAATTATTTTCAATTATTTATCAATTATTTTCAATTATTTATAATTATTTTCAATTATTTATCAATTATTTATCAATTATTTTCTATTATTTTCAATTATTTTCAATTATTTTCAATTATTTTCAATTGTTTTCAATTATTTATAATTATTTTCAATTATTTTCCCTTTTTCCAATTATTTATAATTATTTCCAATTATTTATAATTATTTTCAATTATTTATCAATTATTTTCAATTATTTTCAATTATTTTCCATTATTTATCAATTATTTTCAATTATTTATAATTATTTACAATTATTTTCAATTATTTTCAATTATTTTCAATTATTTTCAATTATTTATAATTATTTTCAATTATTTATCAATTATTTTCAATTATTCATAATTAATTTAAATTATTTTCAATTATTGTCAAATATTTTCAATTATTTATCAATTATTTTCCATTATTTTCAATTATTTATCAATTATTTTCAATTATTTATAATTATTATCAATTATTTTCAATTATTTATCAATTATTTATAAATCATTTTCAATTATTTATAATTAATTTACATTATTTTCAATTATTTTCAATTATTTCCAATTATTTTCAATTATTTATCAATTATTTTCAATTATTTATAATTATTTTCAATTA
This sequence comes from Andrena bucephala, assembly GCA_947577245.1. Lineage (NCBI taxonomy): Eukaryota > Metazoa > Arthropoda > Insecta > Hymenoptera > Andrenidae > Andrena > Andrena bucephala. The sequence goes on along the minus strand of OX387719.1, from coordinate 16,050,800 downwards.
TTTTCAATTATTTTCAATTATTTTCAATTATTTATAATTATTTTCAATTATTTTCAATTATTTTCAATTATTTTCAATTATTTATAATTATTTTCATTTATTTATCAATTCTCTATGATTAATTTAAATTATTTTCAATCATTTTCAATTATTTTCAATTATTTTCAATTATTGTCAATTATTTTCAATTATTTATAATTATTTTCAATTATCTATCAATTATTTTCAATTATTTTCAATTATTTATAATTATTTTCAATTATTTTCAATTATTTTCAATTATTTATCAATTATTTATAATTATTTTCAATTATTTATAATTGTTTTCAATTATTTTCAATTATTTTCAATTATTTTTAATTATTTTCCATTATTTTCAATTATTTATCAATTATTTTCAATTATTTATAATTATTTTCAATTATTTTCAATTATTTTCAATTATTTTCAATTATTTTCAATTATTTATAATTATTTTCAATTATTTTCAATTATTTCCAATTATTTTTAATTATTTTCAATTTATCAATTATTTTCAATTATTTTCAATTATTTTCAATTATTTTCCATTATTTATCAATTATTTTCAATTATTTATAATTATTTTCAATTATTTTCAATTATTTTCAATTATTTATAAATTATTTCTAATTATTTTCAATTATTTCTAATTAATTTTAATTATTTTCAATTATTTTCAATTATTTTCTATTATTTTCAATTATTTTCAATTATTTTCAATTATTTTCATTTATTTATAATTAATTTAAATTATTTTCAATTATTTTCAATTATTTTCAATTATTTTCAATTATTTATCAATTATTTTCAATTATTTATAATTATTTTCAATTATTTATAATTCTTTTAAATTATTTTCAATTATTTTCAATTATTTTCAATTATTTATCAATTATTTTCAATTATTTATCATTATTTTCAATTATTTTCAATTATTTTGAATTATTTTCAATTTTTTATCAATTATTTATAATTATTTTCAATTATTTATAATTATTTCAATTATTTTCAATTATTTTCAATTATTAATAATTATTTTCAATTATTTTCAATTATTTTCAATTATTTTAAATTATTTTCAATTATTTTCAATTATTTTCAATTATTTTCAATTATTTTCAATTATTTATAATTATTTTCAATTATTTATCAATTATTTTCAATTATTTTCAATTATTTATAATTATTTTCAATTATCTTCAATTATTTTCAATTATTTACAATTATTTACAACTATTTTCAATTATTTATCAATTATTTTCAATTATTTATAATTAATTTCAATTATTTTCAACTATTTTCAATTATTTATAAATTATTTATAATTATTTTCAATTATTTTCAATTATTTTCAATTATTTTCAATTATTTTCAATTATTTTCAATTATTTATAATTATTTTCAATTATTTTCCATTATTTCCAATTATTTATAATTATTTCCAATATTTATCAATTATTTTCAATTATTTTCAATTATTTTCCATTATTTATCAATTATTTTCAATTATTTATAATTATTTACAATTATTTTCAATTATTTTCAATTATTTTCAATTATTTTCAATTATTTATAATTATTTTCAATTATTTATCAATTATTTTCAATTATTCATAATTAATTTAAATTATTTTCAATTATTGTCAAATATTTTCAATTATTTATCAATTATTTTCCATTATTTTCAATTATTTATCAATTATTTTCAATTATTTATAATTATTATCAATTATTTTCAATTATTTATCAATTATTTATAAATTATTTTCAATTATTTATAATTAATTTACATTATTTTCAATTATTTTCAATTATTTTCAATTATTTATAATTATTTTCATTTATTTATCAATTCTCTATGATTAATTTAAATTATTTTCAATCATTTTCAATTATTTTCAATTATTGTCAATTATTTTCAATTATTTATAATTATTTTCAATTATCTATCAATTATTTTCAATTATTTATAATTAATTTACATTATTTTCAATTATTTTCAATTATTTTCAATTATTTTCAATTATTTTCAATTATTTTCAATTATTTTCAATTATTTTCATTTATTTTCATTTATTTTCAATTATTTATCAATTATTTATCTGTTATTTTCAATTATTTATAATTATTTTCAATTATTTTCCATTATTTTCAATTATTTATAATTATTATCAATTATTTATAATTATTATCAATTATTTTCTATTATTTATAATTATTTTCAATTATTTTCAATTATTTTCAATTATTTTCAATTATTATCAATGATTTATCAATTATTTTCAATCATTTATAATTATTTTCAATTATTTTCAACTATTTTCAATTATTTATAATTATTTTCAATTATTTATAATTATTTTCAATTATTTTCAATTATTTTCAATTATTTTCAATTATTTATAATTATTTTCAATTATTTTCAATTATTTTCCATTATTTTCAATTATTTATAATTATTATCAATTATTTATAATTATTATCAATTATTTTCTATTATTTATAATTATTTTCAATTATTTTCAATTATTTTCAATTATTTTCAATTATTTTCAATGATTTATCAATTATTTTCAATTATTTACAATTATTTACAACTATTTTCAATTATTTATCAATTATTTTCAATTATTTATAATTAATTTCAGTTATTTTCATTTATTTTCAATTACTTATCAATTATTTGTCTGTTATTTTCAATTATTTATAATTATTTTCAATTATTTTCAATTATTTTCAATTAGTTATAATTATTATCAATTATTTATCAATAATTTTCTATTATTTATAATTATTTTCAATTATTTTCAATTATTTTCAACTATTTTCAATTATTTATAAATTATTTATAATTATTTTCAATTATTTTCAATTATTTTCAATTATTTTCAATTATTTTCAATTATTTTCAATTATTTATCAATTATTTTCAATTATTTATAATTATTTTCAATTATTTTCAATTATTTTCAATTATTTTCAATTATTTATAATTATTTTCAATTATTTTCAATTATTTTCAATTATTTTCAATTATTTATAATTATTTTTATTTATTTATCAATTCTCTATGATTAATTTAAATTATTTTCAATCATTTTCAATTATTTTCAATTATTTTCAATTATTGTCAATTATTTTCAATTATTTATAATTATTTTCAATTATCTATCAATTATTTTCAATTATTTTCAATTATTTATAATTATTTTCAATTATTTTCAATTATTTTCAATTATTTATCAATTATTTATAATTATTTTCAATTATTTATAATTGTTTTCAATTATTTTCAATTATTTTCAATTATTTTTAATTATTTTCCATTATTTTCAATTATTTATCAATTATTTTCAATTATTTTCAATTATTTTCAATTATTTTCAATTATTTTCAATTATTTATCAATTATTTTCAATTATTTATAATTATTTTCAATTATTTTCAATTATTTTCAATTATTTATAATTATTTTCAATTATTTATCAATTATTTATCAATTATTTTCAATTATTTTCAATTATTTTCAATTATTTTCAATTATTTTCCATTATTTATAATTATTTTCAATTATTTATCAATTATTTTCCATTATTTTCAATTATTTATCAATTATTTTCAATTATTTATAATTATTTTCAATTATTTTCAATTATTTATAATTTTTTTCAATTATTTATCAATTATTTTCAATTATTTTCAAATATTTTCAATCATTTTCCATTATTTTCAATTATTTATCAATTATTTTCAATTATTTATAATTATTATAAATTATTTTCAATTATTTATCAATTATTTTCAATTATTTATAATTATTTTCAATTATTTATCAATTATTTTCAATTATTTATAATTATTTTCAATTATTTTCAATTATTTTCAATTATTTTCAATTATTTTCAATTATTTATAATTATTTTCAATTATTTTCAATTATTTCCAATTATTTATCAATTATTTTCAATTATTTATAATTATTATCAATTATTTTCAATTATTTTCAATTATTTATAAATTATTTATAATTGTTTTCAATTATTTATAATTATTTTCAATTATTTATCAATTATTTATCAATTATTTTCAATTATTTTCAATTATTTTCAATTATTTTCAATTATTTTCCATTATTTATAATTATTTTCAATTATTTATCAATTATTTTCCATTATTTTCAATTATTTATCAATTATTTTCAATTATTTATAATTATTTTCAATTATTTTCAATTATTTATAATTTTTTTCAATTATTTATCAATTATTTTCAATTATTTTCAAATATTTTCAATTATTTTCCATTATTTTCAATTATTTATCAATTATTTTCAATTATTTATAATTATTATAAATTATTTATAATTATTATAAATTATTTATAATTATTATAAATTATTTTCAATTATTTATCAATTATTTTCAATTATTTATAATTATTTTCAATTATTTATCAATTATTTTCAATTATTTATAATTATTTTCAATTATTTTCAATTATTTTCAATTATTTTCAATTATTTATAATTAATTTCAATTATTTCCAATTATTTTTAATTATTTTCAATTTATCAATTATTTTCAATTATTTTCAATTATTTTCAATTATTTTCAATTATTTTCCATTATTTATCAATTATTTTCAATTATTTATAATTATTTTCAATTATTTTCAATTATTTTCAATTATTTATAAATTATTTCTAATTATTTTCAATTATTTCTAATTAATTTTAATTATTTTTAATTATTTTCAATTATTTTCAATTATTTTCTATTATTTTCAATTATTTATAATTATTTTCAATTATTTATCAATTATTTTCAATTATTTATAATTATTTTCAATTATTTTCCATTATTTATCAATTATTTTCAATTATTTATAATTATTATCAATTATTTTCAATTATTTTCAATTATTTATCAATTATTTATCAATTATTTTCATTTATTTATAATTAATTTAAATTATTTCAATTATTATCAATTATTTTCAATTATTTTCAATTATTTATCAATTATTTTCAATTATTTATAATTATTTTCAATTATTTTCAATTATTTTCAATTATTTATAATTATTTATAATTATTTTCAATTATTTATCAATTATTTTCAATTATTTTCAATTATTTTCAATTATTTTCAATTATTTTCCATTATTTATAATTATTTTCAATTATTTATCAATTATTTTCCATTATTTTCAATTATTTATCAATTATTTTCAATTATTTATAATTATTTTCAATTATTTATAATTATTTTCAATTATTTTCAATAATTTTCAATTATTTTCAATTATTTTTAATTATTTTCAATTATTTTCAATTATTTTCAATTATTTATAATTATTTTCATTTATTTATCAATTCTTTATAATTAATTTAAATTATTTTCAATCATTTTCAATTATTTTCAATTATTTTCAATTATTGTCAATTATTTATCAATTATTTTCAATTATTTATAATTATTTTCAATTATTTTCAATTATTTTCATTTATTTATAATTATTTTCAATTATTTATCAATTATTTATCAATTATTTTCAATTATTTTCAATTATTTTCAATTATTTTCAATTATTTTCCATTATTTATAATTATTTTCAATTATTTATCAATTATTTTCCATTATTTTCAATTATTTATCAATTATTTTCAATTATTTATAATTATTTTCAATTATTTATCAATTATTTATCAATTATTTTCTATTATTTTCAATTATTTTCAATTATTTTCAATTATTTTCAATTGTTTTCAATTATTTATAATTATTTTCAATTATTTTCCCTTTTTCCAATTATTTATAATTATTTTCAATTATTTATCAATTATTTTCAATTATTTTCAATTATTTTCCATTATTTATCAATTATTTTCAATTATTTATAATTATTTACAATTATTTTCAATTATTTTCAATTATTTTCAATTATTTTCAATTATTTATAATTATTTTCAATTATTTATCAATTATTTTCAATTATTCATAATTAATTTAAATTATTTTCAATTATTGTCAAATATTTTCAATTATTTATCAATTATTTTCCATTATTTTCAATTATTTATCAATTATTTTCAATTATTTATAATTATTATCAATTATTTTCAATTATTTATCAATTATTTATAAATTATTTTCAATTATTTATAAATAATTTACATTATTTTCAATTATTTTCAATTATTTCCAATTATTTTCAATTATTTATCAATTATTTTCAATTATTTATAATTATTTTCAATTATTTTCAATTATTTTCAATTATTTTCAATTATTTATAATTATTTTCAATTATTTTCAATTATTTTCAATTATTTTCAATTATTTATAATTATTTTCATTTATTTATCAATTCTCTATGATTAATTTAAATTATTTTCAATCATTTTCAATTATTTTCAATTATTTTCAATTATTGTCAATTATTTTCAATTATTTATAATTATTTTCAATTATCTATCAATTATTTTCAATTATTTTCAATTATTTATAATTATTTTCAATTATTTTCAATTATTTTCAATTATTTATCAATTATTTATAATTATTTTCAATTATTTATAATTGTTTTCAATTATTTTCAATTATTTTCAATTATTTTTAATTATTTTCCATTATTTTCAATTATTTATCAATTATTTTCAATTATTTATAATTATTTTCAATTATTTTCAATTATTTTCAATTATTTTCAATTATTTTCAATTATTTATAATTATTTTCAATTATTTTCAATTATTTCCAATTATTTTTAATTATTTTCAATTATTTTCAATTATTTTCAATTATTTTCCATTATTTATCAATTATTTTCAATTATTTATAATTATTTTCAATTATTTTCAATTATTTTCAATTATTTATAAATTATTTCTAATTATTTTCAATTATTTCTAATTAATTTTAATTATTTTCAATTATTTTCAATTATTTTCTATTATTTTCAATTATTTTCAATTATTTTCAATTATTTTCATTTATTTATAATTAATTTAAATTATTTTCAATTATTTTCAATTATTTTCAATTATTTTCAATTATTTATCAATTATTTTCAATTATTTATAATTATTTTCAATTATTTTCAATTATTTTCAATTATTTATAGTTATTTTCAATTATTTATCAATTATTTATCAATTATTTTCAATTATTTTCAATTATTTTCAATTATTTTCAATTATTTTCCATTATTTATAATTATTTTCAATTATTTATCAATTATTTTCCATTATTTTCAATTATTTATCAATTATTTTCAATTATTTATAACTATTTTCAATTATTTTCAATTATTTATAATTTTTTTCAATTATTTATAAATTATTTTCAATTATTTTCAAATATTTTCAATTATTTTCCATTATTTTCAATTATTTATCAATTATTTTCAATTATTTATAATTATTATAAATTATTTTCAATTATTTATCAATTATTTTCAATTATTTATAATTATTTTCAATTATTTATCAATTATTTTCAATTATTTATAATTATTTTCAATTATTTTCAATTATTTTCAATTATTTTCAATTATTTTCAATTATTTATAATTATTTTCTATTATTTTCAATTATTTCCAATTATTTTTAATTATTTTCAATTTATCAATTATTTTCAATTATTTTCAATTATTTTCAATTATTTTCCATTATTTATCAATTATTTTCAATTATTTATAAATTATTTCTAATTATTTTCAATTATTTCTAATTAATTTTAATTATTTTTAATTATTTTCAATTATTTTCTATTATTATCTATTATTTTCAATTATTTATAATTATTTTAAATTATTTATCAATTATTTTCAATTATTTATAATTATTTTCAATTATTTTCCATTATTTTCAATTATTTATCAATTATTTTCAATTATGTATAATTATTATCAATTATTTTTAATTATTTATCAATTATTTATCAATTATTTTCATTTATTTATAATTAATTTAAATTATTTTCAATTATTATCAATTATTTTCAATTATTTTCAATTATTTATCAATTATTTTCAATTATTTTCAATTATTTTCAATTATTTTCAATTATTTTCAATTATTTTCAATTATTTATAATTATTTTCAATTATTTATCAATTATTTTCAATTATTTATAATTAATTTAAAATATTTTCAATTATTTTCAATTATTTTCAATTATTTATCAATTATTTTCAATTATTTATAATTATTAACAATTATTTTCCATTATTTTCAATTATTTATAATTATTTTCAATTATTTATCAATTATTTATCAATTATTTTCAATTATTTATAATTATTTTAAATTATTTTAAATTATTTTCAATTATTTATAATTATTTTCAATTATTTATCAATTATTTATAATTATTTTCAATTATTTATAATTATGTTCAATTATTTTGAAATATTTTCAATTATTTTCAATTATTTTCAATTATTTATAATTATTTTCCATTATTTTAAATTATTTTCAATTATTTATAGTTATTTTCAATTATTTATCAATTATTTATAATTATTTTCAATTATTTATAATTATGTTCAATTATTTTAAAATATTTTCAATTATTTTCAATTATTTTCAATTATTTATCAATTATTTTCAATTATTTTCGTTTATTTCCAATTATTTATTATTATTTTCAATTGTTTTCAATTATTTTCAATTATTTATAATTATTTTCAATTATTTTAAATTATTTTCAATTATTTTCAATTATTTTCAATTATTTTCAATTATTTTAAATTATTTTAAATTATTTTCAATTATTTTCAATTATTTTAAATTATTTTCAATTATTTTAAATTATTTTCAATTATTTATAATTATTTTCAATTATTTTCCATTATTTTCAATTATTTATCAATTATTTTCAATTATGTATAATTATTATCAATTATTTTCAATTATTTATCAATTATTTATCAATTATTTTCATTTATTTTCATTTATTTATAATTAATTTAAATTATTTTCAATTATTATCAATTATTTTCAATTATTTTCAGTTATTTATCAATTATTTTCAATTATTTTCAATTATTTTCAATTATTTTCAATTATTTTCAATTATTTATAATTATTTTCAATTATTTATCAATTATTTTCAATTATTTATAATTAATTTAAAATATTTTCAATTATTTTCAATTATTTATCCATTATTTTCAATTATTTATAATTATTAACAATTATTTCCATTATTTTCAATTATTTATAATTATTTTCAATTATTTATCAATTATTTATCAATTATTTTCAATTATTTATAATTATTTTAAATTATTTTAAATTATTTTCAATTATTTAAAATTATTTTCAATTATTTATCAATTATTTATAATTATTTTCAATTATTTATAATTATGCTCAATTATTTTGAAATATTTTCAATTATTTTCAATTATTTTCAATTATTTATAATTATTTTCAATTATTTTCAATTATTTTCAATTATTTATAATTATTTTCAATTATTTATCAATTATTTATAATTATTTTCAATTATTTATAATTATGTTCAATTATTTTAAAATATTTTCAATTATTTTCAATTATTTTCAATTATTTATCAATTATTTTCAATTATTTATCAATTATTTTCAATTATTTTCGTTTATTTCCAATTATTTATTATTATTTTCAATTGTTTTCAATTATTTTCAATTATTTATAATTATTTTCAATTATTTTAAATTATTTTCAATTATTTTCAATTATTTTCAATTATTTTCAATTATTTTCAATTATTTTCAATTATTTTCAATTATTTTCAATTATTTATTATTATTTTCAATTATTTATCAATTATTTTCAATTATTTATAATTATTTTCAATTATTTTCAATTATTTTCAATTATTTACAATTATTTACAACTATTTTCAATTATTTATCAATTATTTTCAATTATTTATAATTAATTTCAACTATTTTCAATTATTTATAATTATTTTCAATTATTTTCAATTATTTATCAATTATTTATAATTATTTATAATTATTTTCAATTATTTTCAATTATTTATAATTATTTTCAAATATTTATCAATTATTTTCAATTATTTATAATTATTTTAAATTATTTTCAATTATTTTCAATTATTTATAATTATTGTCAATTATTTATCAATTATTTATCAATTATTTTCAATTATTTTCAATTATTTTCAATTATTTTCAATTATTTTCAATTATTTTCAATTATTTATAATTATTTTCAATTATTTTCAATTATTTTCAATTATTTTCAATTATTTTCAATTATTTTCAATTATTTATCAATTATTTATAAATATTTTCAATTATTTATCAATTATTTTCAATTACTTATAATTATTTTCAATTATTTTCAATTATTTTCAATTATTTATAATTATTTTAAATTATTTATCAATTATTTTCTATTATTTATAATTATTTTCAATTATTTATCTATCATTTTCAATTACTTATAATTATTTTCAATTATTTTCAATTATTTTCAATTATTTTCAATTATTTATCAATTATTTATAATTATTTTCAATTATTTATAATTATGTTCAATTATTTTAAAATATTTTCAATTATTTTCAATTATTTATCAATTATTTTCAATTATTTATAATTAATTTAAATTATTTTCAATTATTTTCAACTATTTTCAATTATTTATCAATTATTTTCAATTATTTATAATTAATTTAAATTATTTTCAATTATTTTCAATTATTTTCAATTATTTTCAATTATTTTCAATTATTTTCAATTATTTCCAATTATTTTCAATTATTTATCAATTATTTTCAATTATTTATAATTATTTTCAATTATTTTCAATGATTTTCAATTATAATAAATTATTTTCAATTATTTATAATTATTTTCAATTATTTATAATTCTTTTAAATTATTTTCAATTATTTTAAATTATTTTCAATTATTTATCAATTATTTTCAATTATTTATCATTATTTTCAATTATTTTCAATTATTTTGAATTATTTTCAATTTTTTATCAATTATTTATAATTATTTTCAATTATTTATAATTATTTCAATTATTTTCAATTATTTTCAATTATTTATAATTATTTATCAATTATTTATAATGAATTTCAATTATTTTCATTTATTTTCAATTATTTATCAATTATTTATCTGTTATTTTCAATTATTTATAATTATTTTCAATTATTTTCCATTATTTTCAATTATTTATAATTATTATCAATCATTTATAATTATTATCAATTATTTTCTATTATTTATAATTATTTTCAATTATTTATAATTATTTTCAATTATTTTCAATTATTTTCAATTATTTTCAATTATTTTCAATGATTTATCAATTATTTTCAATCATTTATAACTATTTTCAATTATTTATAAATTATTTATAATTATTTTCAATTATTTATAATTATTTTCAATTATTTTCAATTATTTTCAATTATTTTCAATTATTTATAATTATTTTCAATTATTTTCAATTATTTTCAATTATTTATAATTATTTTCAATTATTAATCAATTATTTATCAATTATTTTCAATTATTTATAATTATTTTCAATTATTTTAAATTATTTTCAATTATTTTCAATTATTTATAATTATTTTCAATTATTTATCAATTATTTTCAATTATTTATAATTATTTTCAATGATTTTCAATTATTTTCAGTTATTTATAATTATTTTCACTTATTTATCAATTATTTTCAATTATTTATAATTATTTTCAATTATTTTCAATTATTTTCAATTATTTATCAATTATTTATCAATTATTTTCAATTATTTATAATTATTTTAAATTATTTTCAATTATTTATCAATTATTTTCAATTATTTTCGTTTATTTCCAATTATTTATTATTATTTTCGTTTATTTCCAATTATTTATTATTATTTTCAATTGTTTTCAATTATTTTCAATTATTAATAATTATTTTCAATTATTTTCAATTATTTTCAATTATTTTAAATTATTTTAAATTATTTTCAATTATTTTCAATTATTTTCAATTATTTTCAATTATTTTCAATTATTTATAATTATTTTCAATTATTTATCAATTATTTTCAATTATTTTCAATTATTTATAATTATTTTCAATTATCTTCAATTATTTTCAATTATTTACAATTATTTACAACTATTTTCAATTATTTATCAATTATTTTCAATTATTTATAATTAATTTCAGTTATTTTCATCTATTTTCAATTACTTATCAATTATTTGTCTGTTATTTTCAATTATTTATAATTATTTTCAATTATTTTCAATTATTTTCAATTAGTTATAATTATTATCAATTATTTATCAATTATTTTCTATTATTTATAATTATTTTCAATTATTTTCAATTATTTTCAATTATTTTCCAATGATTTATCAATTATTTTCAATCATTTATAATTATTTTCAATTATTTTCAACTATTTTCAATTATTTATAAATTATTTATAATTATTTTCAATTTTTTATAATTATTTTCAATTATTTTCAATTATTTTCAATTATTTATAATTATTTTCAATTATTTTCAATTATTTATAATTATTTTCAATTATTTATCAATTATTTTCAATTATTCATAATTAATTTCAATTATTTTCAATTATTCATAATTAATATAAATTATTTTCAATTATTTTCAATTCTTTTCAATTATTTTCAATTATTTTCAATTATTTTCAATTATTTTCAATTATTTTCAATTATTTTCAATTATTTTCAATTATTTTCAATTATTTTCAATTATTTATAATTATTTTCAATTATTTATCAATTATTTTCAATTATTTATAATTATTTTAAATTATTTTCAATTATTTTCAATTATTTATAATTATTTTCAATTATTTATCAATTATTTTCAATTATTTTCAATTATTTTCAATTATTTTCAATTATTTTCAATTATTTTCAATTATTTTCAATTATTTTCAATTATTTATCAATTATTTTCAATTATTTATAATTATTTTCAATAATTTATCAATAATTTTCAATTATTTATAATTATTTTCAATTATTTATAATTCTTTTCAATTATTTTCAATTGTTTTCAATTATTTTCAATTATTTTCAATTATTTTCAATTATTTATAATTATTTTCAATTATTTTCAATTATTTTCAATTATTTTCAATTATTTATAATTATTTTCAATTATTTATCAATTATTTTCAATTATTCATAATTAATTTCTATTATTTTCAATTATTCATAATTAATTTAAATTATTTTCAATTATTTTCAATTCTTTTCAATTATTTTCAATTATTTTCAATTATTTTCAATTATTTATAATTATTTTCAATTATTTTCAATTATTTTCAATTATTTTCAATTATTTTCAATTATTTATAATTATTTTCAATTATTTCTAATTATTTTCAATTATTTTCAATTATTTTCAATTATTTTCAATTATTTTCAATTATTTATAATTATTTTCAATTATTTATCAATTATTTTCAATTATTCATAATTAATTTAAATTATTTTCAATTATTGTCAAATATTTTCAATTTTTTATCAATTATTTTCCATTATTTTCAATCATTTTCAATTATTCATAATTAATTTAAATTATTTTCAATTATTGTCAAATATTTTCAATTATTTATCAATTATTTTCCATTATTTTCAATCATTTTCAATTATTTTCAATTATTGTCAATTAGTTTAAATTATTTTAAATTATTTTCAATTATTTATAATTATTTTCAACTATTTTCAATTATTTTCAATTATTTTCAATTATTTTCAATTATTTTCAATTATTTATAATTATTTTCAATTATTTATAATTATTTCAATTATTTTCAATTATATTCAATTATATTCAATTATTTATAATTATTTTCAATTATTTATCAATTATTTATAATTAATTTCAATTATTTTCAATTATTTTCAATTATTTATCAATTATTTTCAATTATTTATAATTATTTTCTATTATTTTCAATTATTTTCAATTATTTTCAATTATTTTCAATTCTTTATAATTATTTTCAATTATTTTCAATTATTTTCAATTATTTATAATTATTTTCAATTATTTATCAGTTATTTTCAATTATTTTCAATTATATTCAATTATTTAACAATTATTTTCAATTATTTATCAATTATTTTCAATTATTTTCAATTATTTATAATTATTTCCAATTATTTATCAATTATTTTCAATTATTTTCAATTATTTTCAATTATTTATAATTATTTCCAATTATTTTCAATTATTTATAATTATTTTCAATTATTTATAATTATTTTCAATTATTTATAATTATTTTCAATTCTTTTCAATTATTTTCAATTATTTTCAATTATTTTCAATTATTTTCAATTATTTTCAATTATTTTCAATTATTTTCAATTATTTTCAATTATTTTCAATTATTTTCAATTATTTTCAATTATTTATAATTATTTTCAATTATTTATCAATTATTTTCAATTATTTATAATTATTTTAAATTATTTTCAATTATTTTCAATTATTTATAATTATTTTCAATTATTTATCAATTATTTTCAATTATTTTCAATTATTTACAATTATTTTCAATTATTTTCAATTATTTTCAATTATTTTCAATTTTTTTCAATTATTTTCAATTATTTATCAATTATTTTCAATTATTTATAATTATTTTCAATAATTTATCAATAATTTTCAATTATTTATAATTATTTTCAATTATTTATAATTCTTTTCAATTATTTTCAATTGTTTTCAATTATTTTCAATTATTTTCAATTATTTTCAATTATTTATAATTATTTTCAATTATTTTCAATTATTTTCAATTATTTTCAATTATTTATATTTATTTTCAATTATTTATCAATTATTTTCAATTATTCATAATTAATTTCAATTATTTTCAATTATTCATAATTAATTTAAATTATTTTCAATTATTTTCAATTCTTTTCAATTATTTTCAATTATTTTCAATTATTTTCAATTATTTATAATTATTTTCAATTATTTTCAATTATTTTCAATTATTTTCAATTATTTTCAATTATTTATAATTATTTTCAATTATTTCTAATTATTTTCAATTATTTTCAATTATTTTCAATTATTTTCAATTATTTTCAATTATTTATAATTATTTTCAATTATTTATCAATTATTTTCAATTATTCATAATTAATTTAAATTATTTTCAATTATTGTCAAATATTTTCAATTTTTTATCAATTATTTTCCATTATTTTCAATCATTTTCAATTATTCATAATTAATTTAAATTATTTTCAATTATTGTCAAATATTTTCAATTATTTATCAATTATTTTCCATTATTTTCAATCATTTTCAATTATTTTCAATTATTGTCAATTAGTTTAAATTATTTTAAATTATTTTCAATTATTTATAATTATTTTCAACTATTTTCAATTATTTTCAATTATTTTCAATTATTTTCAATTATTTTCAATTATTTATAATTATTTTCAATTATTTATAATTATTTCAATTATTTTCAATTATATTCAATTATATTCAATTATTTATAATTATTTTCAATTATTTATCAATTATTTATAATTAATTTCAATTATTTTCAATTATTTTCAATTATTTATCAATTATTTTCAATTATTTATAATTATTTTCTATTATTTTCAATTATTTTCAATTATTTTCAATTATTTTCAATTCTTTATAATTATTTTCAATTATTTTCAATTATTTTCAATTATTTATAATTATTTTCAATTATTTATCAGTTATTTTCAATTATTTTCAATTATATTCAATTATTTAACAATTATTTTCAATTATTTATCAATTATTTTCAATTATTTTCAATTATTTATAATTATTTCCAATTATTTATCAATTATTTTCAATTATTTATAATTATTTTCAATTATTTATAATTATTTTCAATTATTTTCAATTATTTTCAATTATTTTCATTTATTTTCAATTATTTTCAATTATTTTCAATTATTTTCAATTATTTTCAATTATTTTCAATTATTTTCAATTATTTTCAATTATTTATAATTATTTTCAATTATTTATCATTTATTTTCAATTATTTTAAATTATTTTCAATTATTTTCAATTATTTTCAATTATTTATCAATTATTTTCAATTATTTATAATAATTTTTAATTATTTTCAATTATTTTCAATTATTTATAATTATTTTCAATTATTTATAATTATTTTCAATTATTTTCAATTATTTTCAATTATTTTCAATTATTTTCAATTATTTACAATTATTTTAAATTATTTTCAATTATTTTCAATTTGTTTATAATTATTTTCAAATATTTATCAATTATTTTCAATTATTCATAATTAATTTCAATTATTTTCAATTATTTTCAACTATTTTCAATTATTTTCAATTATTTATCAATTATTTTCAATTATTTATAATTATTTTAAATTATTTTCAATTATTTTCAATTATTTATAATTATTTTCAATTATTTTCAATTATTTATAATTATTTTCTATTATTTATCAGTTATTTTCAATTATTTTCAATTATTTTCAATTATTTATAAATTATTTTCAATTATTTATCAATTATTTTCAATTATTTTCAATTATTTATAATTATTTCCAATTATTTGTCAATTATTTTCAATTATTTTCAATTATTTTCAATTATTTATAATTATTTCCAATTATTTTCAATTATTTATAATTATTTTCAATTATTTATAATTATTTTCAATTATTTTCAATTATTTATCAATTATTTTCAATTATTTATAATTATTTTCAATAATTTATCAATAATTTTCAATTATTTATAATTATTTTCAATTATTTATAATTCTTTTCAATTATTTTCAATTGTTTTCAATTATTTTCAATTATTTTCAATTATTTTCAATTATTTATAATTATTTTCAATTATTTTCAATTATTTTCAATTATTTTCAATTATTTATATTTATTTTCAATTATTTATCAATTATTTTCAATTATTCATAATTAATTTCAATTATTTTCAATTATTCATAATTAATTTAAATTATTTTCAATTATTTTCAATTCTTTTCAATTATTTTCAATTATTTTCAATTATTTTCAATTATTTATAATTATTTTCAATTATTTTCAATTATTTTCAATTATTTTCAATTATTTTCAATTATTTATAATTATTTTCAATTATTTCTAATTATTTTCAATTATTTTCAATTATTTTCAATTATTTTCAATTATTTTCAATTATTTATAATTATTTTCAATTATTTATCAATTATTTTCAATTATTCATAATTAATTTAAATTATTTTCAATTATTGTCAAATATTTTCAATTTTTTATCAATTATTTTCCATTATTTTCAATCATTTTCAATTATTCATAATTAATTTAAATTATTTTCAATTATTGTCAAATATTTTCAATTATTTATCAATTATTTTCCATTATTTTCAATCATTTTCAATTATTTTCAATTATTGTCAATTAGTTTAAATTATTTTAAATTATTTTCAATTATTTATAATTATTTTCAACTATTTTCAATTATTTTCAATTATTTTCAATTATTTTCAATTATTTTCAATTATTTATAATTATTTTCAATTATTTATAATTATTTCAATTATTTTCAATTATATTCAATTATATTCAATTATTTATAATTATTTTCAATTATTTATCAATTATTTATAATTAATTTCAATTATTTTCAATTATTTTCAATTATTTATCAATTATTTTCAATTATTTATAATTATTTTCTATTATTTTCAATTATTTTCAATTATTTTCAATTATTTTCAATTCTTTATAATTATTTTCAATTATTTTCAATTATTTTCAATTATTTATAATTATTTTCAATTATTTATCAGTTATTTTCAATTATTTTCAATTATATTCAATTATTTAACAATTATTTTCAATTATTTATCAATTATTTTCAATTATTTTCAATTATTTATAATTATTTCCAATTATTTATCAATTATTTTCAATTATTTATAATTATTTTCAATTATTTATAATTATTTTCAATTATTTTCAATTATTTTCAATTATTTTCATTTATTTTCAATTATTTTCAATTATTTTCAATTATTTTCAATTATTTTCAATTATTTTCAATTATTTTCAATTATTTTCAATTATTTATAATTATTTTCAATTATTTATCATTTATTTTCAATTATTTTAAATTATTTTCAATTATTTTCAATTATTTTCAATTATTTATCAATTATTTTCAATTATTTATAATAATTTTTAATTATTTTCAATTATTTTCAATTATTTATAATTATTTTCAATTATTTATAATTATTTTCAATTATTTTCAATTATTTTCAATTATTTTCAATTATTTTCAATTATTTACAATTATTTTAAATTATTTTCAATTATTTTCAATTTGTTTATAATTATTTTCAAATATTTATCAATTATTTTCAATTATTCATAATTAATTTCAATTATTTTCAATTATTTTCAACTATTTTCAATTATTTTCAATTATTTATCAATTATTTTCAATTATTTATAATTATTTTAAATTATTTTCAATTATTTTCAATTATTTATAATTATTTTCAATTATTTTCAATTATTTATAATTATTTTCTATTATTTATCAGTTATTTTCAATTATTTTCAATTATTTTCAATTATTTATAAATTATTTTCAATTATTTATCAATTATTTTCAATTATTTTCAATTATTTATAATTATTTCCAATTATTTGTCAATTATTTTCAATTATTTTCAATTATTTTCAATTATTTATAATTATTTCCAATTATTTTCAATTATTTATAATTATTTTCAATTATTTATAATTATTTTCAATTATTTTCATTTATTTTCATTTATTTTCAATTATTTTCAATTATTTTCAATTATTTTCAATTATTTTCAATTATTTTCAATTATTTTCAATTATTTTCAATTATTTTCAATTATTTTCAATTATTTATAATTATTTTCAATTATTTCTAATTATTTTCAATTATTTTCAATTATTTTCAATTATTTTCAATTATTTTCAATTATTTATAATTATTTTCAATTATTTATCAATTATTTTCAATTATTCATAATTAATTTAAATTATTTTCAATTATTGTCAAATATTTTCAATTTTTTATCAATTATTTTCCATTATTTTCAATCATTTTCAATTATTCATAATTAATTTAAATTATTTTCAATTATTGTCAAATATTTTCAATTATTTATCAATTATTTTCCATTATTTTCAATCATTTTCAATTATTTTCAATTATTGTCAATTAGTTTAAATTATTTTAAATTATTTTCAATTATTTATAATTATTTTCAACTATTTTCAATTATTTTCAATTATTTTCAATTATTTTCAATTATTTTCAATTATTTATAATTATTTTCAATTATTTATAATTATTTCAATTATTTTCAATTATATTCAATTATATTCAATTATTTATAATTATTTTCAATTATTTATCAATTATTTATAATTAATTTCAATTATTTTCAATTATTTTCAATTATTTATCAATTATTTTCAATTATTTATAATTATTTTCTATTATTTTCAATTATTTTCAATTATTTTCAATTATTTTCAATTCTTTATAATTATTTTCAATTATTTTCAATTATTTTCAATTATTTATAATTATTTTCAATTATTTATCAGTTATTTTCAATTATTTTCAATTATATTCAATTATTTAACAATTATTTTCAATTATTTATCAATTATTTTCAATTATTTTCAATTATTTATAATTATTTTCAATTATTTTCAATTATTTTCAATTATTTTCAATTATTTTCAATTATTTATAATTATTTTCAATTATTTTCAATTATTTTCAATTATTTTCATTTATTTTCAATTATTTTCAATTATTTTCAATTATTTTCAATTATTTTCAATTATTTTCAATTATTTTCAATTATTTTCAATTATTTATAATTATTTTCAATTATTTATCATTTATTTTCAATTATTTTAAATTATTTTCAATTATTTTCAATTATTTTCAATTATTTATCAATTATTTTCAATTATTTATAATAATTTTTAATTATTTTCAATTATTTTCAATTATTTATAATTATTTTCAATTATTTATAATTATTTTCAATTATTTTCAATTATTTTCAATTATTTTCAATTATTTTCAATTATTTACAATTATTTTAAATTATTTTCAATTATTTTCAATTTGTTTATAATTATTTTCAAATATTTATCAATTATTTTCAATTATTCATAATTAATTTCAATTATTTTCAATTATTTTCAACTATTTTCAATTATTTTCAATTATTTATCAATTATTTTCAATTATTTATAATTATTTTAAATTATTTTCAATTATTTTCAATTATTTATAATTATTTTCAATTATTTTCAATTATTTATAATTATTTTCTATTATTTATCAGTTATTTTCAA
Organism: Andrena bucephala; assembly: GCA_947577245.1. Lineage (NCBI taxonomy): Eukaryota > Metazoa > Arthropoda > Insecta > Hymenoptera > Andrenidae > Andrena > Andrena bucephala. The sequence goes on along the minus strand of OX387719.1, from coordinate 16,030,329 downwards.
TTATTTTCAATTATTTTCAATTATTTATAAATTATTTTCAATTATTTATCAATTATTTTCAATTATTTTCAATTATTTATAATTATTTCCAATTATTTGTCAATTATTTTCAATTATTTTCAATTATTTTCAATTATTTATAATTATTTCCAATTATTTTCAATTATTTATAATTATTTTCAATTATTTATAATTATTTTCAATTATTTTCATTTATTTTCATTTATTTTCAATTATTTTCAATTATTTTCAATTATTTTCAATTATTTTCAATTATTTTCAATTATTTTCAATTATTTTCAATTATTTTCAATTATTTTCAATTATTTATAATTATTTTCAATTATTTATCATTTATTTTCAATTATTTTAAATTATTTTCAATTATTTTCAATTATTTTCAATTATTTATCAATTATTTTCAATTATTTATAATTATTTTCAATTATTTTCAATTATTTTCAATTATTTATAATTATTTACAATTATTTTCAATTATTTTCAATTATTTTCAATTATTTATAATTATTTTCAATTATTTTCAATTATTTTCAATTATTTTCAATTTGTTTATAATTATTTTCAAATATTTATCAATTATTTTCAATTATTCATAATTAATTTCAATTATTTTAAATTATTTTCAATTATTTTCAATTATTTATCAATTATTTTCAATTATTTATAATTATTTTAAATTATTTTAAATTATTTTCAATTATTTTCAATTATTTTCAATTATTTTCAATTATTTTCAATTATTTTCAATTATTTATCAATTATTTTCAATTATTTATAATTATTTTAAATTATTTTCAATTATTTTCAATTATTTATAATTATTTTCAATTATTTTCAATTATTTTCAATTATTTATAATTATTTTCTATTATTTATCAGTTATTTTCAATTATTTTCAATTATTTTCAATTATTTATCAATTATTTATCAATTATTTTCAATTATTTTCAATTATTTATAATTATTTCCAATTATTTATCAATTATTTTCAATTATTTTCAATTATTTATAATTATTTCCAATTATTTTCAATTATTTATAATTATTTTCAATTATTTATAATTATTTTCAATTATTTTCAATTATTTTCATTTATTTTCAATTATTTTCAATTATTTTCAATTATTTTCAATTATTTTCAATTATTTTCAATTATTTTCAATTATTTTCAATTATTTATAATTATTTTCAATTATTTATCATTTATTTTCAATTATTTTAAATTATTTTCAATTATTTTCAATTATTTATCAATTATTTTCAATTATTTATAATTATTTTCAATTATTTTCAATTATTTTCAATTATTTATAATTATTTTCAATTATTTTCAATTATTTTCAATTATTTTCAATTATTTATAATTATTTTCAATTATTTATAATTATTTTCAATTATTTTCAATTATTTTCAATTATTTTCAATTATTTATAATTATTTTCAATTATTTATCAATTATTTTCAATTATTCATAATTAATTTCAATTATTTTCAATTATTCATAATTAATTTAAATTATTTTCAATGATTTTCAATTATTTATAAATTATTATCAATTATTTATAATTATTTTCAATTATTTATAATTCTTTTAAATTATTTTCAATTATTTTCAATTATTTTCAATTATTTATCAATTATTTTCAATTATTTATCATTATTTTCAATTATTTTCAATTATTTTGAATTATTTTCAATTTTTTATCAATTATTTATAATTATTTACAATTATTTATAATTATTTCAATTATTTTCAATTATTTTCAATTATTTATAATTATTTTCAATTATTTATCAATTATTTATAATTAATTTCAATTATTTTCAATTATTTTCAATTATTTATAAGTATTTCCAATTATTTATCAATTATTTTCAATTATTTTCAATTATTTTCAATTATTTATAATTATTTCCAATTATTTTCAATTATTTATAACTATTTTCAATTATTTATAATTATTTCAATTATTTTCAATTATTTTCAATTATTTTCAATTATTTTCAATTATCTTGAATTATTTTCAATTTTTTATCAATTATTTATAATTATTTTCAATTATTTATAATTATTTCAATTATTTTCAATTATATTCAATTATTTATAATTATTTTCAATTATTTATCAATTATTTATAATTAATTTCAATTATTTTCAATTATTTTCAATTATTTTCAATTATTTATCAATTATTTTCAATTATTTATAATTATTTTCAATTATTTTCAATTATTTTCTATTATTTATCAGTTATTTTCAATTATTTTCAATTATTTTCAATTATTTATCAATTATTTTCAATTATTTATCAATTATTTTCAATTATTTTCAATTATTCATAATTATTTCCAATTATTTATCAATTATTTTAAATTATTTTCAATTATTTTCAATTATTTATAACTATTTTCAATTATTTATCAATTATTTTCAATTATTTTCAATTATTTTCAATTATTTTCAATTATTTTCAATTATTTTCAATTATTTATCAATTATTTTCAATTATTTTCAATTATTTATAATTATTTCCAATTATTTATCAATTATTTTCAATTATTTATCAATTATTATCAATTATTTTCAATTTTTTTCAATTATTTATAATTATTTCCAATTATTTTCAATTATTTATAATTATTTTCAATTATTTATAATTATTTCAATTATTTTCAATAATATTCAATTATTTATAATTATTTTCAATTATTTATCAATTATTTATAATTAATTTCAATTATTTTCAATTATTTTCAATTATTTTCAATTATTTTCAATTATTTTCAATTATTTGTCAATTATTTTCAATTATTTATAATTATTTTCTATTATTTTCAATTAATTTCAATTATTTTCAATTATTTTCAATTATTTATAATTATTTCCAATTATTTTCAATTATTTATAATTATTTTCAATTATTTATAATTATTTCAATTATTTTCAATTATATTCAATTATTTATAATTATTTTCAATTATTTTCAATTATTTATAATTATTTTCAATTATTTATCAATTATTTTCAATTATTCATAATTAATTTCAATTATTTTCAATTATTTTCCATTATTTTCAATTATTTATCAATTATTTATCAATTATTTTCAATTATTTATAATTATTTTAAATTATTTTCAATGATTTTCAATTATTTATAAATTATTTATACTTGTTTTCAATTATTTATAATCATTTTCAATTATTTTCAATTATTTTAAACTATTTTCAATTTTTAATCAATTATTTATGATTATTTTCAATTATTTATAATTATTTATAATTCTTTTAAATTATTTTCAATTATTTTCAATTATTTTCAATTATTTATAAATTATTTTCAATTATTTATCATTATTTTCAATTATTTTCAATTTTTTATCAATTATTTATAATTATTTTCAATTATTTATAATTATTTCAATTATTTTAAATTATTTTCAATTATTTATAATTATTTTCAATTATTTATCAATTATTTATAATTAATTTCAATTATTCTCAATTATTTTCAATTATTTATAATTATTTCCAATTATTTATCAATTACTTTCAATTATTTTAAATTATTTTCAATTATTTTCAATTATTTATAATTATTTCCAATTATTTTCAATTATTTATAATTATTTTCAATTATTTATAATTATTTTCAATTATTTATAATTATTTCAATTATTTTCAATTATATTCAATTATTTATAATTATTTTCAATTATTTTCAATTATTTTCAATTATTTTCAATTATTTTCAATTATTTTCAATTATTTATAATTATTTTCAATTATTTTCAATTATTTTCAATTATTTTCAATTATTTTCAATTATTTTCAATTATTTTCAATTATTTTCATTTATTTTCAATTATTTATCAATTATTTTCAATTATTTATAATTACTTTCAATTATTTTCAATTATTTATAAATTATTTATAATTGTTTTCAATTATTTATAATTATTTTCAATTATTTTCAATTATTTTCAAATATTTTCAATTATTTTCACTTATTTATAATTATTTTCAATTATTTATAATTATTTTCAATTATTTTCAATGATTTTCAATTTTTTATAAATTATTTTCAATTATTTATAATTATTTTCAATTATTTATAATTATTTTCAATTATTTATCAATTATTTTCAATTATTTTCAATTATTTATCAATTATTTTCAATTATTTATCATTATTTTCATTAATTTATCATTTATTTTCAATTATTTTTAATTATTTTCAATTATTTTCAATTATTTTCAATTATTTTCCATTATTTTCAATTATTTTCAATTATTTTCAATTATTTTCAATTATTTTCAATTATTTTCAATTATTTTCAATTATTTTCAATTATTTATCAATTATTTATCAATTATTTTCAATTATTTTCAATTATTTATAATTATTTTCAATTATTTTCAATTATTTTAAATTATTTTCAATTTTTAATAAATTATTTATGATTATTTTCAATTATTTATAATTATTTATAATTCTTTTAAATTATTTTCAATTATTTTCAGTTAATTTCAATTATTTATAAATTATTTTCAATTATTTATCATTATTTTCAATTATTTTCAATTATTTTCAATTATTTATAATTTTTTCCAATTATTTATCAATTACTTTAAATTATTTTCAATTATTTTCAATTATTTATAATTATTTCCAATTATTTTCAATTATTTATAATTATTTTCAATTATTTATAATTATTTCAATTATTTTCAATTATATTCAATTATTTATAATTATTTTCAATTATTTTCAATTATTTTCAATTATTTTCAATTATTTTCAATTATTTTCAATTATTTTCAATTATTTATCAATTATTTTCAATTATTTTCAATTATTTTCAATTATTTATAATTATTTCCAATTATTTTCAATTATTTATAATTATTTTCAATTATTTATAATTATTTCAAATATTTTCAATTATATTCAATTATTTATAATTATTTTCAATTATTTATCAATTATTTATAATTAATTTCAATAATTTTCAATTATTTTCAATTATTTTCAATTATTTATCAATTATTTTCAATTATTTATAATTATTTTCATTTATTTTCAATTATTTTCAATTATTTATAATTATTTTCAATTATTTTCAATTATTTTCAATTATTTTCAATTATTTATAATTATTTTCTATTATTTATCAGTTATTTTCAATTATTTTCAATTATTTTCAATTATTTATCAATTATTTTCAAGTATTTTCAATTATTTATAATTATTTTCAATTATTTATAATTATTTTCAATTATTTATAATTATTTCAATTATTTTCAATTATATTCAATTATTTATAATTATTTTCAATTATTTTCAATTATTTTCAATTATTTTCAATTATTTATCAATTATTTTCAATTATTAATCATTATTTTCAATAATTTATCATTTATTTTCAATTATTTATAATTATTTTCAATTATTTTCAATTATTTTCCATTATTTTCAATTATTTTCAATTATTTTCAATTATTTCCAATTATTTTCAATTATTTTCAATTATTTATCAATTATTTATCAATTATTTTAAATTATTTATAATTATTTTGAATTATTTTCAATTATTTATAATTATTTTCAATTTTTTATCAATTATTTATAATTATTTTCAATTATTTATAATTATTTCAATTATTTTCAATTATTTTCAATTATTTATAATTATTTTCAATTATTTATCAATTATTTATAATTAATTTCAATTATTTATAATTAATTTCAATTATTTTCAATTATTTTCAATTATTTTCAATTATTTTCAATTATTTCCAATTATTTATCAATTACTTTCAATTATTTTCAATTATTTTCAATTATTTTCAATTATTTATAATTATTTCCAATTATTTTCAATTATTTATAATTATTTTCAATTATTTATAATTATTTCAATTATTTTCAATTATATTCAATTATTTATAATTATTTTCAATTATTTTCAATTATTTTCAATTATTTTCAATTATTTTCAATTATTTTCAATTATTTTCAATTATTTTCAATTATTTTCAATTATTTTCAATTATTTCAATTATTTTCAATTATTTTCAATTATTTATCAATTATTTTCAATTATTTATAATTACTTTCAATTATTTTCAATTATTTATAAATTATTTATAATTGTTTTCAATTATTTATAATTATTTTCAATTATTTTCGATTTTTTTCAAATATTTTCAATTATTTTCACTTATTTATAATTATTTTCAATTATTTATAATTATTTTCAATTATTTTCAATGATTTTCAATTATTTATAAATTATTTTCAATTATTTATAATTATTTTCAATTATTTATAATTATTATCAATTATTTATCAATTATTTTCAATTATTTTAAATTATTTATCAATTATTTTAAATTATTTATCATTATTTTCAATAATTTATCATTTATTTTCAATTATTTATAATTATTTTCAATTATTTATAATTCTTTTCAATTATTTTCAATTATTTTCAATTATTTTCAATTATTTTCAATTATTTATAATTATTTTCAATTATTTTCAATTATTTTCAATTATTTTCAATTATTTTCAATTATTTTCAATTATTTATCAATTATTTTCAATTATTTATCAATTATTTTCAATTATTTATAATTATTTCAAATATTTTCAATTATATTCAATTATTTATAATTATTTTCAATTATTTATCAATTATTTATAATTAATTTCAATAATTTTCAATTATTTTCAATTATTTTCAATTATTTATCAATTATTTTCAATTATTTATAATTATTTTCATTTATTTTCAATTATTTTCAATTATTTATAATTATTTTCAATTATTTTCAATTATTTTCAATTATTTTCAATTATTTATAATTATTTTCTATTATTTATCAGTTATTTTCAATTATTTTCAATTATTTTCAATTATTTATCAATTATTTTCAATTATTTTCAATTATTTTCCATTATTTTCAATTATTTATCAATTATTTATCAATTATTTTCAATTATTTATAATTATTTTAAATTATTTTCAATGATTTTCAATTATTTATAATTATTTTCAATTATTTATCAATTATTTTCAATTATTTTCAATTATTTTCAATTATTTTCAATTATTTTCAATTATTTTCAATTATTTTCAATTATTTTCAATTATTTATCAATTATTTTCAATTATTTATAATTATTTTAAATTATTTTCAATTATTTTCAATTATTTTCAATTATTTTCAATTATTTTCAATTATTTTCAATTATTTATCAATTATTTTCAATTATTTATAATTATTTTAAATTATTTTCAATTATTTTCAATTATTTATAATTATTTTCAATTATTTTCAATTATTTTCAATTATTTATAATTATTTTCTATTATTTATCAGTTATTTTCAATTATTTTCAACTATTTTCAATTATTTATCAATTATTTTCAATTATTTATCAATTATTTTCAATTATTTTCAATTATTTATAATTATTTCCAATTATTTATCAATTATTTTCAATTATTTTCAATTATTTTCAATTATTTATAATTATTTCCAATTATTTTCAATTATTTATAATTATTTTCAATTATTTATAATTATTTTCTATTATTTATCAGTTATTTTCAATTATTTTCAATTATTTTCAATTATTTATCAATTATTTATCAATTATTTTCAATTATTTTCAATTATTTATAATTATTTCCAATTATTTATCAATTATTTTCAATTATTTTCAATTATTTATAATTATTTCCAATTATTTTCAATTATTTATAATTATTTTCAATTATTTATAATTATTTTCAATTATTTTCAATTATTTTCATTTATTTTCAATTATTTTCAATTATTTTCAATTATTTTCAATTATTTTCAATTATTTTCAATTATTTTCAATTATTTTCAATTATTTATAATTATTTTCAATTATTTATCATTTATTTTCAATTATTTTAAATTATTTTCAATTATTTTCAATTATTTATCAATTATTTTCAATTATTTATAATTATTTTCAATTATTTTCAATTATTTTCAATTATTTATAATTATTTTCAATTATTTTCAATTATTTTCAATTATTTTCAATTATTTATAATTATTTTCAATTATTTATAATTATTTTCAATTATTTTCAATTATTTTCAATTATTTTCAATTATTTATAATTATTTTCAATTATTTATCAATTATTTTCAATTATTCATAATTAATTTCAATTATTTTCAATTATTCATAATTAATTTAAATTATTTTCAATGATTTTCAATTATTTATAAATTATTATCAATTATTTATAATTATTTTCAATTATTTATAATTCTTTTAAATTATTTTCAATTATTTTCAATTATTTTCAATTATTTATCAATTATTTTCAATTATTTATCATTATTTTCAATTATTTTCAATTATTTTGAATTATTTTCAATTTTTTATCAATTATTTATAATTATTTACAATTATTTATAATTATTTCAATTATTTTCAATTATTTTCAATTATTTATAATTATTTTCAATTATTTATCAATTATTTATAATTAATTTCAATTATTTTCAATTATTTTCAATTATTTATAAGTATTTCCAATTATTTATCAATTATTTTCAATTATTTTCAATTATTTTCAATTATTTATAATTATTTCCAATTATTTTCAATTATTTATAACTATTTTCAATTATTTATAATTATTTCAATTATTTTCAATTATTTTCAATTATTTTCAATTATTTTCAATTATCTTGAATTATTTTCAATTTTTTATCAATTATTTATAATTATTTTCAATTATTTATAATTATTTCAATTATTTTCAATTATATTCAATTATTTATAATTATTTTCAATTATTTATCAATTATTTATAATTAATTTCAATTATTTTCAATTATTTTCAATTATTTTCAATTATTTATCAATTATTTTCAATTATTTATAATTATTTTCAATTATTTTCAATTATTTTCTATTATTTATCAGTTATTTTCAATTATTTTCAATTATTTTCAATTATTTATCAATTATTTTCAATTATTTATCAATTATTTTCAATTATTTTCAATTATTCATAATTATTTCCAATTATTTATCAATTATTTTAAATTATTTTCAATTATTTTCAATTATTTATAACTATTTTCAATTATTTATCAATTATTTTCAATTATTTTCAATTATTTTCAATTATTTTCAATTATTTTCAATTATTTTCAATTATTTATCAATTATTTTCAATTATTTTCAATTATTTATAATTATTTCCAATTATTTATCAATTATTTTCAATTATTTATCAATTATTATCAATTATTTTCAATTTTTTTCAATTATTTATAATTATTTCCAATTATTTTCAATTATTTATAATTATTTTCAATTATTTATAATTATTTCAATTATTTTCAATAATATTCAATTATTTATAATTATTTTCAATTATTTATCAATTATTTATAATTAATTTCAATTATTTTCAATTATTTTCAATTATTTTCAATTATTTTCAATTATTTTCAATTATTTGTCAATTATTTTCAATTATTTATAATTATTTTCTATTATTTTCAATTAATTTCAATTATTTTCAATTATTTTCAATTATTTATAATTATTTCCAATTATTTTCAATTATTTATAATTATTTTCAATTATTTATAATTATTTCAATTATTTTCAATTATATTCAATTATTTATAATTATTTTCAATTATTTTCAATTATTTATAATTATTTTCAATTATTTATCAATTATTTTCAATTATTCATAATTAATTTCAATTATTTTCAATTATTTTCCATTATTTTCAATTATTTATCAATTATTTATCAATTATTTTCAATTATTTATAATTATTTTAAATTATTTTCAATGATTTTCAATTATTTATAAATTATTTATACTTGTTTTCAATTATTTATAATCATTTTCAATTATTTTCAATTATTTTAAACTATTTTCAATTTTTAATCAATTATTTATGATTATTTTCAATTATTTATAATTATTTATAATTCTTTTAAATTATTTTCAATTATTTTCAATTATTTTCAATTATTTATAAATTATTTTCAATTATTTATCATTATTTTCAATTATTTTCAATTTTTTATCAATTATTTATAATTATTTTCAATTATTTATAATTATTTCAATTATTTTAAATTATTTTCAATTATTTATAATTATTTTCAATTATTTATCAATTATTTATAATTAATTTCAATTATTCTCAATTATTTTCAATTATTTATAATTATTTCCAATTATTTATCAATTACTTTCAATTATTTTAAATTATTTTCAATTATTTTCAATTATTTATAATTATTTCCAATTATTTTCAATTATTTATAATTATTTTCAATTATTTATAATTATTTCAATTATTTTCAATTATATTCAATTATTTATAATTATTTTCAATTATTTTCAATTATTTTCAATTATTTTCAATTATTTTCAATTATTTTCAATTATTTATAATTATTTTCAATTATTTTCAATTATTTTCAATTATTTTCAATTATTTTCAATTATTTTCAATTATTTTCAATTATTTTCATTTATTTTCAATTATTTATCAATTATTTTCAATTATTTATAATTACTTTCAATTATTTTCAATTATTTATAAATTATTTATAATTGTTTTCAATTATTTATAATTATTTTCAATTATTTTCAATTATTTTCAAATATTTTCAATTATTTTCACTTATTTATAATTATTTTCAATTATTTATAATTATTTTCAATTATTTTCAATGATTTTCAATTTTTTATAAATTATTTTCAATTATTTATAATTATTTTCAATTATTTATAATTATTTTCAATTATTTATCAATTATTTTCAATTATTTTCAATTATTTATCAATTATTTTCAATTATTTATCATTATTTTCATTAATTTATCATTTATTTTCAATTATTTTTAATTATTTTCAATTATTTTCAATTATTTTCAATTATTTTCCATTATTTTCAATTATTTTCAATTATTTTCAATTATTTTCAATTATTTTCAATTATTTTCAATTATTTTCAATTATTTATCAATTATTTATCAATTATTTTCAATTATTTTCAATTATTTATAATTATTTTCAATTATTTTCAATTATTTTAAATTATTTTCAATTTTTAATAAATTATTTATGATTATTTTCAATTATTTATAATTATTTATAATTCTTTTAAATTATTTTCAATTATTTTCAGTTAATTTCAATTATTTATAAATTATTTTCAATTATTTATCATTATTTTCAATTATTTTCAATTATTTTCAATTATTTATAATTTTTTCCAATTATTTATCAATTACTTTAAATTATTTTCAATTATTTTCAATTATTTATAATTATTTCCAATTATTTTCAATTATTTATAATTATTTTCAATTATTTATAATTATTTCAATTATTTTCAATTATATTCAATTATTTATAATTATTTTCAATTATTTTCAATTATTTTCAATTATTTTCAATTATTTTCAATTATTTTCAATTATTTTCAATTATTTATCAATTATTTTCAATTATTTTCAATTATTTTCAATTATTTATAATTATTTCCAATTATTTTCAATTATTTATAATTATTTTCAATTATTTATAATTATTTCAAATATTTTCAATTATATTCAATTATTTATAATTATTTTCAATTATTTATCAATTATTTATAATTAATTTCAATAATTTTCAATTATTTTCAATTATTTTCAATTATTTATCAATTATTTTCAATTATTTATAATTATTTTCATTTATTTTCAATTATTTTCAATTATTTATAATTATTTTCAATTATTTTCAATTATTTTCAATTATTTTCAATTATTTATAATTATTTTCTATTATTTATCAGTTATTTTCAATTATTTTCAATTATTTTCAATTATTTATCAATTATTTTCAAGTATTTTCAATTATTTATAATTATTTTCAATTATTTATAATTATTTTCAATTATTTATAATTATTTCAATTATTTTCAATTATATTCAATTATTTATAATTATTTTCAATTATTTTCAATTATTTTCAATTATTTTCAATTATTTATCAATTATTTTCAATTATTAATCATTATTTTCAATAATTTATCATTTATTTTCAATTATTTATAATTATTTTCAATTATTTTCAATTATTTTCCATTATTTTCAATTATTTTCAATTATTTTCAATTATTTCCAATTATTTTCAATTATTTTCAATTATTTATCAATTATTTATCAATTATTTTAAATTATTTATAATTATTTTGAATTATTTTCAATTATTTATAATTATTTTCAATTTTTTATCAATTATTTATAATTATTTTCAATTATTTATAATTATTTCAATTATTTTCAATTATTTTCAATTATTTATAATTATTTTCAATTATTTATCAATTATTTATAATTAATTTCAATTATTTATAATTAATTTCAATTATTTTCAATTATTTTCAATTATTTTCAATTATTTATAATTATTTCCAATTATTTATCAATTACTTTCAATTATTTTCAATTATTTTCAATTATTTTCAATTATTTATAATTATTTCCAATTATTTTCAATTATTTATAATTATTTTCAATTATTTATAATTATTTCAATTATTTTCAATTATATTCAATTATTTATAATTATTTTCAATTATTTTCAATTATTTTCAATTATTTTCAATTATTTTCAATTATTTTCAATTATTTTCAATTATTTTCAATTATTTTCAATTATTTTCAATTATTTCAATTATTTTCAATTATTTTCAATTATTTATCAATTATTTTCAATTATTTATAATTACTTTCAATTATTTTCAATTATTTATAAATTATTTATAATTGTTTTCAATTATTTATAATTATTTTCAATTATTTTCGATTTTTTTCAAATATTTTCAATTATTTTCACTTATTTATAATTATTTTCAATTATTTATAATTATTTTCAATTATTTTCAATGATTTTCAATTATTTATAAATTATTTTCAATTATTTATAATTATTTTCAATTATTTATAATTATTATCAATTATTTATCAATTATTTTCAATTATTTTAAATTATTTATCAATTATTTTAAATTATTTATCATTATTTTCAATAATTTATCATTTATTTTCAATTATTTATAATTATTTTCAATTATTTATAATTCTTTTCAATTATTTTCAATTATTTTCAATTATTTTCAATTATTTTCAATTATTTATAATTATTTTCAATTATTTTCAATTATTTTCAATTATTTTCAATTATTTTCAATTATTTTCAATTATTTATCAATTATTTTCAATTATTTATCAATTATTTTCAATTATTTATAATTATTTCAAATATTTTCAATTATATTCAATTATTTATAATTATTTTCAATTATTTATCAATTATTTATAATTAATTTCAATAATTTTCAATTATTTTCAATTATTTTCAATTATTTATCAATTATTTTCAATTATTTATAATTATTTTCATTTATTTTCAATTATTTTCAATTATTTATAATTATTTTCAATTATTTTCAATTATTTTCAATTATTTTCAATTATTTATAATTATTTTCTATTATTTATCAGTTATTTTCAATTATTTTCAATTATTTTCAATTATTTATCAATTATTTTCAATTATTTTCAATTATTTTCCATTATTTTCAATTATTTATCAATTATTTATCAATTATTTTCAATTATTTATAATTATTTTAAATTATTTTCAATGATTTTCAATTATTTATAATTATTTTCAATTATTTATCAATTATTTTCAATTATTTTCAATTATTTTCAATTATTTTCAATTATTTTCAATTATTTTCAATTATTTTCAATTATTTTCAATTATTTATCAATTATTTTCAATTATTTATAATTATTTTAAATTATTTTCAATTATTTTCAATTATTTTCAATTATTTTCAATTATTTTCAATTATTTATCAATTATTTTCAATTATTTATAATTATTTTAAATTATTTTCAATTATTTTCAATTATTTATAATTATTTTCAATTATTTTCAATTATTTTCAATTATTTATAATTATTTTCTATTATTTATCAGTTATTTTCAATTATTTTCAACTATTTTCAATTATTTATCAATTATTTTCAATTATTTATCAATTATTTTCAATTATTTTCAATTATTTATAATTATTTCCAATTATTTATCAATTATTTTCAATTATTTTCAATTATTTTCAATTATTTATAATTATTTCCAATTATTTTCAATTATTTATAATTATTTTCAATTATTTATAATTATTTTCAATTATTTTCAATTATTTTAATTTATTTTCAATTATTTTCAATTATTTTCAATTATTTTCGATTATTTTCAATTATTTTCAATTATTTTCAATTATTTTCAATTATTTATAATTATTTTCAATTATTTATTATTTATTTTCAATTATTTTAAATTATTTTCAATTATTTTCAATTATTTATCAATTATTTTCAATTATTTATAATTATTTTCAATTATTTTCAATTATTTTCAATTATTTTCAATTATTTTCAATTATTTATAATTATTTTCAATTATTTTCAATTATTTTCAATTATTTTCAATTATTTTCAATTATTTATAATTATTTTCAATTATTTTCAATTATTTTCAATTATTTTCAATTATTTTCAATTATTTATAATTATTTTCAATTATTTTCAATTATTTTCAATTATTTTCAATTTGTTTATAATTATTTTCAAATATTTATCAATTATTTTCAATTATTCATAATTAATTTCAATTATTTTCAATTATTTTCAATTATTTTCAATTATTTTCAATTATTTTCAATTATTTTCAATTATTTTCAATTATTTTCCATTATTTTCAATTATTTTCAATTATTTATCAATTATTTTCAATTATTTATAATTAATTTAAATTATTTTAAATTATTTTAAATTATTTTCAATTATTTTCAATTATTTTCAATTATTTTCAATTATTTTCAATTATTTTCAATCATTTCCAATTATTTTCAATTATTTATAAATTATTTTCAATTATTTATAATTATTTTTAATTATTTTCAATGATTTTCAATTATTAATCAATTATTTTCAATTATTTATAATTATTTTTAATTATTTTCAATGATTTTCAATTATTAATCAATTATTTTCAATTATTTATAATTATTTTCAATTATTTTAAATTATTTTCAATTATTTATAATTATTTTCAATTATTTATCTATTATTTTCAATTATTTTCAATTATTTTCAATTATTTTCAATTATTTTCCATTATTTTCAATTATTTTCAATTATTTATCAATTATTTTCAATTATTTATAATTATTTTCAATTATTTTCTATTATTTTCAATTATTTTCATTTATTTATCAATTATTTATCAATTATTTATAATTACTTTAAATTGTTTTCAATTATTTTCAATTATTTATAAATTATTTATAATTGTTTTCAATTATTTATAATCATTTTCAATTATTTTCAATTATTTTCAATTATTTTCAATTTTTAATCAATTATTTATAATTATTTTCAATTATTTATAATTATTTTCAATTATTTTCAATTATTTTCAAACATTTCCAATTATTTTCAATTATTTTCAATTATTTATCAATTATTTTCAATTATTTATCAATTATTTTCAATTATTTATCAATTATTTTCAATTATTTTCAATTATTCATAATTTTTTCCAATTATTTATCAATTATTTTAAATTATTTTCAATTATTTTCAATTATTTACAACTATTTTCAATTATTTATCAATTATTTTCAATTATTTTCAATTATTTTCAATTATTTATCAATTATTTTCAATTATTTTCAATTATTTATAATTATTTCCAATTATTTATCAATTATTTTCAATTATTTATCAATTATTATCAATTATTTTCAATTTTTTTCAATTATTTATAATTATTTCCAATTATTTTCAATTATTTATAATTATTTTCAATTATTTATAATTATTTCAATTATTTTCAATTATATTCAATTATTTATAATTATTTTCAATTATTTATCAATTATTTATAATTAATTTCAATTATTTTCAATTATTTTCAATTATTTTCAATTATTTTCAATTATTTATCAATTATTTTCAATTATTTATCAATTATTTATCAATTATTTACAATTATTTATAATTATTTTAAATTATTTTCAATGATTTTCAATTATTTATAATTATTTTCAATTATTTACAATTATTTTCAATTATTTTCAATTATTTTCAATTATTTTCAATTATTTTCAATTATTTTCAATTATTTTCAATTATTTTCAATTATTTATAAATTATTTTCTATTATTTATAATTATTTTAAATTATTTTAAATTATTTTCAATTATTTTCAATTATTTTCAATTATTTATCAATTATTTTCAATTATTTATAATTATTTTAAATTATTTTCAATTATTTTCAATTATTTATAATTATTTTCAATTATTTTCAATTATTTTCCATTATTTATAATTATTTTCTATTATTTATCAGTTATTTTCAATTATTTTCAATTATTTTCAATTATTTATCAATTATTTTCAATTATTTATCAATTATTTTCAATTATTTTCAATTATTTATAATTATTTCCAATTATTTATCAATTATTTTCAATTATTTTCAATTATTTTCAATTATTTATAATTATTTCCAATTATTTTCAATTATTTATAATTATTTTCAATTATTTATAATTATTTTCAATTATTTTCAATTATTTTCAATTATTTTCAATTATTTTCAATTATTTTCAATTATTTTCAATTATTTTCATTTATTTTCAATTATTTATCAATTATTTTCAATTATTTATAATTACTTTCAATTATTTTCAATTATTTATAAATTATTTATAATTGTTTTCAATTATTTATAATTATTTTCAATTATTTTCAATTATTTTCAAATATTTTCAATTATTTTCACTTATTTATAATTATTTTCAATTATTTATAATTATTTTCAATTATTTTCAATGATTTTCAATTTTTTATAAATTATTTTCAATTATTTATAATTATTTTCAATTATTTATAATTATTTTCAATTATTTATCAATTATTTTCAATTATTTTCAATTATTTATCAATTATTTTCAATTATTTATCATTATTTTCATTAATTTATCATTTATTTTCAATTATTTTTAATTATTTTCAATTATTTTCAATTATTTTCAATTATTTTCCATTATTTTCAATTATTTTCAATTATTTTCAATTATTTTCAATTATTTTCAATTATTTTCAATTATTTTCAATTATTTATCAATTATTTATCAATTATTTTCAATTATTTTCAATTATTTATAATTATTTTCAATTATTTTCAATTATTTTAAATTATTTTCAATTTTTAATAAATTATTTATGATTATTTTCAATTATTTATAATTATTTATAATTCTTTTAAATTATTTTCAATTATTTTCAGTTAATTTCAATTATTTATAAATTATTTTCAATTATTTATCATTATTTTCAATTATTTTCAATTATTTTCAATTATTTATAATTTTTTCCAATTATTTATCAATTACTTTAAATTATTTTCAATTATTTTCAATTATTTATAATTATTTCCAATTATTTTCAATTATTTATAATTATTTTCAATTATTTATAATTATTTCAATTATTTTCAATTATATTCAATTATTTATAATTATTTTCAATTATTTTCAATTATTTTCAATTATTTTCAATTATTTTCAATTATTTTCAATTATTTTCAATTATTTATCAATTATTTTCAATTATTTTCAATTATTTTCAATTATTTATAATTATTTCCAATTATTTTCAATTATTTATAATTATTTTCAATTATTTATAATTATTTCAAATATTTTCAATTATATTCAATTATTTATAATTATTTTCAATTATTTATCAATTATTTATAATTAATTTCAATAATTTTCAATTATTTTCAATTATTTTCAATTATTTATCAATTATTTTCAATTATTTATAATTATTTTCATTTATTTTCAATTATTTTCAATTATTTATAATTATTTTCAATTATTTTCAATTATTTTCAATTATTTTCAATTATTTATAATTATTTTCTATTATTTATCAGTTATTTTCAATTATTTTCAATTATTTTCAATTATTTATCAATTATTTTCAAGTATTTTCAATTATTTATAATTATTTTCAATTATTTATAATTATTTTCAATTATTTATAATTATTTCAATTATTTTCAATTATATTCAATTATTTATAATTATTTTCAATTATTTTCAATTATTTTCAATTATTTTCAATTATTTATCAATTATTTTCAATTATTAATCATTATTTTCAATAATTTATCATTTATTTTCAATTATTTATAATTATTTTCAATTATTTTCAATTATTTTCCATTATTTTCAATTATTTTCAATTATTTTCAATTATTTCCAATTATTTTCAATTATTTTCAATTATTTATCAATTATTTATCAATTATTTTAAATTATTTATAATTATTTTGAATTATTTTCAATTATTTATAATTATTTTCAATTTTTTATCAATTATTTATAATTATTTTCAATTATTTATAATTATTTCAATTATTTTCAATTATTTTCAATTATTTATAATTATTTTCAATTATTTATCAATTATTTATAATTAATTTCAATTATTTATAATTAATTTCAATTATTTTCAATTATTTTCAATTATTTTCAATTATTTATAATTATTTCCAATTATTTATCAATTACTTTCAATTATTTTCAATTATTTTCAATTATTTTCAATTATTTATAATTATTTCCAATTATTTTCAATTATTTATAATTATTTTCAATTATTTATAATTATTTCAATTATTTTCAATTATATTCAATTATTTATAATTATTTTCAATTATTTTCAATTATTTTCAATTATTTTCAATTATTTTCAATTATTTTCAATTATTTTCAATTATTTTCAATTATTTTCAATTATTTTCAATTATTTCAATTATTTTCAATTATTTTCAATTATTTATCAATTATTTTCAATTATTTATAATTACTTTCAATTATTTTCAATTATTTATAAATTATTTATAATTGTTTTCAATTATTTATAATTATTTTCAATTATTTTCGATTTTTTTCAAATATTTTCAATTATTTTCACTTATTTATAATTATTTTCAATTATTTATAATTATTTTCAATTATTTTCAATGATTTTCAATTATTTATAAATTATTTTCAATTATTTATAATTATTTTCAATTATTTATAATTATTATCAATTATTTATCAATTATTTTCAATTATTTTAAATTATTTATCAATTATTTTAAATTATTTATCATTATTTTCAATAATTTATCATTTATTTTCAATTATTTATAATTATTTTCAATTATTTATAATTCTTTTCAATTATTTTCAATTATTTTCAATTATTTTCAATTATTTTCAATTATTTATAATTATTTTCAATTATTTTCAATTATTTTCAATTATTTTCAATTATTTTCAATTATTTTCAATTATTTATCAATTATTTTCAATTATTTATCAATTATTTTCAATTATTTATAATTATTTCAAATATTTTCAATTATATTCAATTATTTATAATTATTTTCAATTATTTATCAATTATTTATAATTAATTTCAATAATTTTCAATTATTTTCAATTATTTTCAATTATTTATCAATTATTTTCAATTATTTATAATTATTTTCATTTATTTTCAATTATTTTCAATTATTTATAATTATTTTCAATTATTTTCAATTATTTTCAATTATTTTCAATTATTTATAATTATTTTCTATTATTTATCAGTTATTTTCAATTATTTTCAATTATTTTCAATTATTTATCAATTATTTTCAATTATTTTCAATTATTTTCCATTATTTTCAATTATTTATCAATTATTTATCAATTATTTTCAATTATTTATAATTATTTTAAATTATTTTCAATGATTTTCAATTATTTATAATTATTTTCAATTATTTATCAATTATTTTCAATTATTTTCAATTATTTTCAATTATTTTCAATTATTTTCAATTATTTTCAATTATTTTCAATTATTTTCAATTATTTATCAATTATTTTCAATTATTTATAATTATTTTAAATTATTTTCAATTATTTTCAATTATTTTCAATTATTTTCAATTATTTTCAATTATTTATCAATTATTTTCAATTATTTATAATTATTTTAAATTATTTTCAATTATTTTCAATTATTTATAATTATTTTCAATTATTTTCAATTATTTTCAATTATTTATAATTATTTTCTATTATTTATCAGTTATTTTCAATTATTTTCAACTATTTTCAATTATTTATCAATTATTTTCAATTATTTATCAATTATTTTCAATTATTTTCAATTATTTATAATTATTTCCAATTATTTATCAATTATTTTCAATTATTTTCAATTATTTTCAATTATTTATAATTATTTCCAATTATTTTCAATTATTTATAATTATTTTCAATTATTTATAATTATTTTCAATTATTTTCAATTATTTTAATTTATTTTCAATTATTTTCAATTATTTTCAATTATTTTCGATTATTTTCAATTATTTTCAATTATTTTCAATTATTTTCAATTATTTTCAATTATTTATAATTATTTTCAATTATTTATTATTTATTTTCAATTATTTTAAATTATTTTCAATTATTTTCAATTATTTTCAATTATTTATCAATTATTTTCAATTATTTATAATTATTTTCAATTATTTTCAATTATTTTCAATTATTTTCAATTATTTTCAATTATTTATAATTATTTTCAATTATTTTCAATTATTTTCAATTATTTTCAATTATTTTCAATTATTTATAATTATTTTCAATTATTTTCAATTATTTTCAATTATTTTCAATTATTTTCAATTATTTATAATTATTTTCAATTATTTTCAATTATTTTCAATTATTTTCAATTTGTTTATAATTATTTTCAAATATTTATCAATTATTTTCAATTATTCATAATTAATTTCAATTATTTTCAATTATTTTCAATTATTTTCAATTATTTTCAATTATTTTCAATTATTTTCAATTATTTTCAATTATTTTCCATTATTTTCAATTATTTTCAATTATTTATCAATTATTTTCAATTATTTATAATTAATTTAAATTATTTTAAATTATTTTAAATTATTTTCAATTATTTTCAATTATTTTCAATTATTTTCAATTATTTTCAATTATTTTCAATCATTTCCAATTATTTTCAATTATTTATAAATTATTTTCAATTATTTATAATTATTTTTAATTATTTTCAATGATTTTCAATTATTAATCAATTATTTTCAATTATTTATAATTATTTTTAATTATTTTCAATGATTTTCAATTATTAATCAATTATTTTCAATTATTTATAATTATTTTCAATTATTTTAAATTATTTTCAATTATTTATAATTATTTTCAATTATTTATCTATTATTTTCAATTATTTTCAATTATTTTCAATTATTTTCAATTATTTTCCATTATTTTCAATTATTTTCAATTATTTATCAATTATTTTCAATTATTTATAATTATTTTCAATTATTTTCTATTATTTTCAATTATTTTCATTTATTTATCAATTATTTATCAATTATTTATAATTACTTTAAATTGTTTTCAATTATTTTCAATTATTTATAAATTATTTATAATTGTTTTCAATTATTTATAATCATTTTCAATTATTTTCAATTATTTTCAATTATTTTCAATTTTTAATCAATTATTTATAATTATTTTCAATTATTTATAATTATTTTCAATTATTTTCAATTATTTTCAAACATTTCCAATTATTTTCAATTATTTTCAATTATTTATCAATTATTTTCAATTATTTATCAATTATTTTCAATTATTTATCAATTATTTTCAATTATTTTCAATTATTCATAATTTTTTCCAATTATTTATCAATTATTTTAAATTATTTTCAATTATTTTCAATTATTTACAACTATTTTCAATTATTTATCAATTATTTTCAATTATTTTCAATTATTTTCAATTATTTATCAATTATTTTCAATTATTTTCAATTATTTATAATTATTTCCAATTATTTATCAATTATTTTCAATTATTTATCAATTATTATCAATTATTTTCAATTTTTTTCAATTATTTATAATTATTTCCAATTATTTTCAATTATTTATAATTATTTTCAATTATTTATAATTATTTCAATTATTTTCAATTATATTCAATTATTTATAATTATTTTCAATTATTTATCAATTATTTATAATTAATTTCAATTATTTTCAATTATTTTCAATTATTTTCAATTATTTTCAATTATTTATCAATTATTTTCAATTATTTATCAATTATTTATCAATTATTTTCAATTATTTATAATTATTTTAAATTATTTTCAATGATTTTCAATTATTTATAATTATTTTCAATTATTTACAATTATTTTCAATTATTTTCAATTATTTTCAATTATTTTCAATTATTTTCAATTATTTTCAATTATTTTCAATTATTTTCAATTATTTTCAATTATTTATAAATTATTTTCTATTATTTATAATTATTTTAAATTATTTTAAATTATTTTCAATTATTTTCAATTATTTTCAATTATTTATCAATTATTTTCAATTATTTATAATTATTTTAAATTATTTTCAATTATTTTCAATTATTTATAATTATTTTCAATTATTTTCAATTATTTTCCATTATTTATAATTATTTTCTATTATTTATCAGTTATTTTCAATTATTTTCAATTATTTTCAATTATTTATCAATTATTTTCAATTATTTATCAATTATTTTCAATTATTTTCAATTATTTATAATTATTTCCAATTATTTATCAATTATTTTCAATTATTTTCAATTATTTTCAATTATTTATAATTATTTCCAATTATTTTCAATTATTTATAATTATTTTCAATTATTTATAATTATTTTCAATTATTTTCAATTATTTTCATTTATTTTCAATTATTTTCAATTATTTTCAATTATTTTCAATTATTTTCAATTATTTTCAATTATTTTCAATTATTTTCAATTATTTTCCATTATTTTCAATTATTTTCAATTATTTATCAATTATTTTCAATTATTTATAATTAATTTAAATTATTTTAAATTATTTTAAATTATTTTCAATTATTTTCAATTATTTTCAATTATTTTCAATTATTTTCAATTATTTTCAATCATTTCCAATTATTTTCAATTATTTATAAATTATTTTCAATTATTTATAATTATTTTTAATTATTTTCAATGATTTTCAATTATTAATCAATTATTTTCAATTATTTATAATTATTTTTAATTATTTTCAATGATTTTCAATTATTAATCAATTATTTTCAATTATTTATAATTATTTTCAATTATTTTAAATTATTTTCAATTATTTATAATTATTTTCAATTATTTATCTATTATTTTCAATTATTTTCAATTATTTTCAATTATTTTCAATTATTTTCCATTATTTTCAATTATTTTCAATTATTTATCAATTATTTTCAATTATTTATAATTATTTTCAATTATTTTCTATTATTTTCAATTATTTTCATTTATTTATCAATTATTTATCAATTATTTATAATTACTTTAAATTGTTTTCAATTATTTTCAATTATTTATAAATTATTTATAATTGTTTTCAATTATTTATAATCATTTTCAATTATTTTCAATTATTTTCAATTATTTTCAATTTTTAATCAATTATTTATAATTATTTTCAATTATTTATAATTATTTTCAATTATTTTCAATTATTTTCAAACATTTCCAATTATTTTCAATTATTTTCAATTATTTATCAATTATTTTCAATTATTTATCAATTATTTTCAATTATTTATCAATTATTTTCAATTATTTTCAATTATTCATAATTTTTTCCAATTATTTATCAATTATTTTAAATTATTTTCAATTATTTTCAATTATTTACAACTATTTTCAATTATTTATCAATTATTTTCAATTATTTTCAATTATTTTCAATTATTTATCAATTATTTTCAATTATTTTCAATTATTTATAATTATTTCCAATTATTTATCAATTATTTTCAATTATTTATCAATTATTATCAATTATTTTCAATTTTTTTCAATTATTTATAATTATTTCCAATTATTTTCAATTATTTATAATTATTTTCAATTATTTATAATTATTTCAATTATTTTCAATTATATTCAATTATTTATAATTATTTTCAATTATTTATCAATTATTTATAATTAATTTCAATTATTTTCAATTATTTTCAATTATTTTCAATTATTTTCAATTATTTATCAATTATTTTCAATTATTTATCAATTATTTATCAATTATTTTCAATTATTTATAATTATTTTAAATTATTTTCAATGATTTTCAATTATTTATAATTATTTTCAATTATTTACAATTATTTTCAATTATTTTCAATTATTTTCAATTATTTTCAATTATTTTCAATTATTTTCAATTATTTTCAATTATTTTCAATTATTTTCAATTATTTATAAATTATTTTCTATTATTTATAATTATTTTAAATTATTTTAAATTATTTTCAATTATTTTCAATTATTTTCAATTATTTATCAATTATTTTCAATTATTTATAATTATTTTAAATTATTTTCAATTATTTTCAATTATTTATAATTATTT
This sequence comes from Andrena bucephala, assembly GCA_947577245.1. NCBI lineage: Eukaryota > Metazoa > Arthropoda > Insecta > Hymenoptera > Andrenidae > Andrena > Andrena bucephala. The sequence goes on along the minus strand of OX387719.1, from coordinate 16,005,574 downwards.
TCAATTATTTTCAATTATTTTCCATTATTTATAATTATTTTCTATTATTTATCAGTTATTTTCAATTATTTTCAATTATTTTCAATTATTTATCAATTATTTTCAATTATTTATCAATTATTTTCAATTATTTTCAATTATTTATAATTATTTCCAATTATTTATCAATTATTTTCAATTATTTTCAATTATTTTCAATTATTTATAATTATTTCCAATTATTTTCAATTATTTATAATTATTTTCAATTATTTATAATTATTTTCAATTATTTTCAATTATTTTCATTTATTTTCAATTATTTTCAATTATTTTCAATTATTTTCAATTATTTTCAATTATTTTCAATTATTTTCAATTATTTTCAATTATTTATAATTATTTTCAATTATTTATTATTTATTTTCAATTATTTTAAATTATTTTCAATTATTTTCAATTATTTTCAATTATTTTCAATTATTTTCAATTATTTATAATTATTTTCAATTATTTTCAATTATTTTCAATTATTTTCAATTATTTATCAATTATTTTCAATTATTTATAATTATTTTAAATTATTTTCAATTATTTTCAATTATTTATAATTATTTTAAATTATTTTCAATTATTTTCAATTATTTATAATTATTTTCTATTATTTATCAGTTATTTTCAATTATTTTCAACTATTTTCAATTATTTATCAATTATTTTCAATTATTTATCAATTATTTTCAATTATTTTCAATTATTTATAATTATTTCCAATTATTTATCAATTATTTTCAATTATTTTCAATTATTTTCAATTATTTATAATTATTTCCAATTATTTTCAATTATTTATAATTATTTTCAATTATTTATAATTATTTTCAATTATTTTCAATTATTTTAATTTATTTTCAATTATTTTCAATTATTTTCAATTATTTTCGATTATTTTCAATTATTTTCAATTATTTTCAATTATTTTCAATTATTTTCAATTATTTATAATTATTTTCAATTATTTATTATTTATTTTCAATTATTTTAAATTATTTTCAATTATTTTCAATTATTTTCAATTATTTATCAATTATTTTCAATTATTTATAATTATTTTCAATTATTTTCAATTATTTTCAATTATTTTCAATTATTTATAATTATTTTCAATTATTTTCAATTATTTTCAATTATTTTCAATTATTTTCAATTATTTATAATTATTTTCAATTATTTTCAATTATTTTCAATTATTTTCAATTTGTTTATAATTATTTTCAAATATTTATCAATTATTTTCAATTATTCATAATTAATTTCAATTATTTTCAATTATTTTCAATTATTTAGCAATTATTTTCAATTATTTATAATTAATTTAAATTATTTTAAATTATTTTCAATTATTTTCAATTATTTTCAATTATTTTCAATTATTTTCAATCATTTCCAATTATTTTCAATTATTTATAAATTATTTTCAATTATTTATAATTATTTTTAATTATTTTCAATGATTTTCAATTATTAATCAATTATTTTCAATTATTTATAATTATTTTTAATTATTTTCAATGATTTTCAATTATTAATCAATTATTTTCTATTATTTATAATTATTTTCAATTATTTTCAATTATTTTAAATTATTTATAATTATTTTCAATTATTTATCTATTATTTTCAATTATTTTCAATTATTTTCAATTATTTTCAATTATTTTCAATTATTTTCAATTATTTTCAATTATTTTCCATTATTTTCAATTATTTTCAATTATTTATCAATTATTTTCAATTATTTATAATTAATTTAAATTATTTTAAATTATTTTAAATTATTTTCAATTATTTTCAATTATTTTCAATTATTTTCAATTATTTTCAATTATTTTCAATCATTTCCAATTATTTTCAATTATTTATAAATTATTTTCAATTATTTATAATTATTTTTAATTATTTTCAATGATTTTCAATTATTAATCAATTATTTTCAATTATTTATAATTATTTTTAATTATTTTCAATGATTTTCAATTATTAATCAATTATTTTCAATTATTTATAATTATTTTCAATTATTTTAAATTATTTTCAATTATTTATAATTATTTTCAATTATTTATCTATTATTTTCAATTATTTTCAATTATTTTCAATTATTTTCAATTATTTTCCATTATTTTCAATTATTTTCAATTATTTATCAATTATTTTCAATTATTTATAATTATTTTCAATTATTTTCTATTATTTTCAATTATTTTCATTTATTTATCAATTATTTATCAATTATTTTCAATTATTTATAATTACTTTAAATTGTTTTCAATTATTTTCAATTATTTATAAATTATTTATAATTGTTTTCAATTATTTATAATCATTTTCAATTATTTTCAATTATTTTCAATTATTTTCAATTTTTAATCAATTATTTATAATTATTTTCAATTATTTATAATTATTTTCAATTATTTTCAATTATTTTCAAACATTTCCAATTATTTTCAATTATTTTCAATTATTTATCAATTATTTTCAATTATTTATCAATTATTTTCAATTATTTATCAATTATTTTCAATTATTTTCAATTATTCATAATTTTTTCCAATTATTTATCAATTATTTTAAATTATTTTCAATTATTTTCAATTATTTACAACTATTTTCAATTATTTATCAATTATTTTCAATTATTTTCAATTATTTTCAATTATTTATCAATTATTTTCAATTATTTTCAATTATTTATAATTATTTCCAATTATTTATCAATTATTTTCAATTATTTATCAATTATTATCAATTATTTTCAATTTTTTTCAATTATTTATAATTATTTCCAATTATTTTCAATTATTTATAATTAATTTCAATTATTTTCAATTATTTTCAATTATTTTCAATTATTTTCAATTATTTATCAATTATTTTCAATTATTTATCAATTATTTATCAATTATTTTCAATTATTTATAATTATTTTAAATTATTTTCAATGATTTTCAATTATTTATAATTATTTTCAATTATTTATCAATTATTTTCAATTATTTTCAATTATTTTCAATTATTTTCAATTATTTTCAATTATTTTCAATTATTTTCAATTATTTTCAATTATTTATAAATTATTTTCTATTATTTATAATTATTTTAAATTATTTTAAATTATTTTCAATTATTTTCAATTATTTTCAATTATTTTCAATTATTTATCAATTATTTTCAATTATTTATAATTATTTTAAATTATTTTCAATTATTTTCAATTATTTATAATTATTTTCAATTATTTTCAATTATTTTCCATTATTTATAATTATTTTCTATTATTTATCAGTTATTTTCGATTATTTTCAATTATTTTCAATTATTTATCAATTATTTTCAATTATTTATCAATTATTTTCAATTATTTTCAATTATTTATAATTATTTCCAATTATTTATCAATTATTTTCAATTATTTTCAATTATTTTCAATTATTTATAATTATTTCCAATTATTTTCAATTATTTATAATTATTTTCAATTATTTATAATTATTTTCAATTATTTTCAATTATTTTCAATTATTTTCAATTATTTTCAATTATTTTCAATCATTTCCAATTATTTTCAATTATTTATAAATTATTTTCAATTATTTATAATTATTTTTAATTATTTTCAATGATTTTCAATTATTAATCAATTATTTTCAATTATTTATAATTATTTATAATTATTTTCAATTATTTTCAATTATTTTCAATTATTTTCAATTATTTATCAATTATTTTCAATTATTTATAATTATTTTAAATTATTTTCAATTATTTTCAATTATTTATAATTATTTTAAATTATTTTCAATTATTTTCAATTATTTATAATTATTTTCTATTATTTATCAGTTATTTTCAATTATTTTCAACTATTTTCAATTATTTATCAATTATTTTCAATTATTTATCAATTATTTTCAATTATTTTCAATTATTTATAATTATTTCCAATTATTTATCAATTATTTTCAATTATTTTCAATTATTTTCAATTATTTATAATTATTTCCAATTATTTTCAATTATTTATAATTATTTTCAATTATTTATAATTATTTTCAATTATTTTCAATTATTTTAATTTATTTTCAATTATTTTCAATTATTTTCAATTATTTTCGATTATTTTCAATTATTTTCAATTATTTTCAATTATTTTCAATTATTTTCAATTATTTATAATTATTTTCAATTATTTATTATTTATTTTCAATTATTTTAAATTATTTTCAATTATTTTCAATTATTTTCAATTATTTATCAATTATTTTCAATTATTTATAATTATTTTCAATTATTTTCAATTATTTTCAATTATTTTCAATTATTTATAATTATTTTCAATTATTTTCAATTATTTTCAATTATTTTCAATTATTTTCAATTATTTATAATTATTTTCAATTATTTTCAATTATTTTCAATTATTTTCAATTTGTTTATAATTATTTTCAAATATTTATCAATTATTTTCAATTATTCATAATTAATTTCAATTATTTTCAATTATTTTCAATTATTTAGCAATTATTTTCAATTATTTATAATTAATTTAAATTATTTTAAATTATTTTCAATTATTTTCAATTATTTTCAATTATTTTCAATTATTTTCAATCATTTCCAATTATTTTCAATTATTTATAAATTATTTTCAATTATTTATAATTATTTTTAATTATTTTCAATGATTTTCAATTATTAATCAATTATTTTCAATTATTTATAATTATTTTTAATTATTTTCAATGATTTTCAATTATTAATCAATTATTTTCTATTATTTATAATTATTTTCAATTATTTTAAATTATTTTCAATTATTTATAATTATTTTCAATTATTTATCTATTATTTTCAATTATTTTCAATTATTTTCAATTATTTTCAATTATTTTCAATTATTTTCAATTATTTTCAATTATTTTCCATTATTTTCAATTATTTTCAATTATTTATCAATTATTTTCAATTATTTATAATTAATTTAAATTATTTTAAATTATTTTAAATTATTTTCAATTATTTTCAATTATTTTCAATTATTTTCAATTATTTTCAATTATTTTCAATTATTTTCAATCATTTCCAATTATTTTCAATTATTTATAAATTATTTTCAATTATTTATAATTATTTTTAATTATTTTCAATGATTTTCAATTATTAATCAATTATTTTCAATTATTTATAATTATTTTTAATTATTTTCAATGATTTTCAATTATTAATCAATTATTTTCAATTATTTATAATTATTTTCAATTATTTTAAATTATTTTCAATTATTTATAATTATTTTCAATTATTTATCTATTATTTTCAATTATTTTCAATTATTTTCAATTATTTTCAATTATTTTCCATTATTTTCAATTATTTTCAATTATTTATCAATTATTTTCAATTATTTATAATTATTTTCAATTATTTTCTATTATTTTCAATTATTTTCATTTATTTATCAATTATTTATCAATTATTTTCAATTATTTATAATTACTTTAAATTGTTTTCAATTATTTTCAATTATTTATAAATTATTTATAATTGTTTTCAATTATTTATAATCATTTTCAATTATTTTCAATTATTTTCAATTATTTTCAATTTTTAATCAATTATTTATAATTATTTTCAATTATTTATAATTATTTTCAATTATTTTCAATTATTTTCAAACATTTCCAATTATTTTCAATTATTTTCAATTATTTATCAATTATTTTCAATTATTTATCAATTATTTTCAATTATTTATCAATTATTTTCAATTATTTTCAATTATTCATAATTTTTTCCAATTATTTATCAATTATTTTAAATTATTTTCAATTATTTTCAATTATTTACAACTATTTTCAATTATTTATCAATTATTTTCAATTATTTTCAATTATTTTCAATTATTTATCAATTATTTTCAATTATTTTCAATTATTTATAATTATTTCCAATTATTTATCAATTATTTTCAATTATTTATCAATTATTATCAATTATTTTCAATTTTTTTCAATTATTTATAATTATTTCCAATTATTTTCAATTATTTATAATTAATTTCAATTATTTTCAATTATTTTCAATTATTTTCAATTATTTTCAATTATTTATCAATTATTTTCAATTATTTATCAATTATTTATCAATTATTTTCAATTATTTATAATTATTTTAAATTATTTTCAATGATTTTCAATTATTTATAATTATTTTCAATTATTTATCAATTATTTTCAATTATTTTCAATTATTTTCAATTATTTTCAATTATTTTCAATTATTTTCAATTATTTTCAATTATTTTCAATTATTTATAAATTATTTTCTATTATTTATAATTATTTTAAATTATTTTAAATTATTTTCAATTATTTTCAATTATTTTCAATTATTTTCAATTATTTATCAATTATTTTCAATTATTTATAATTATTTTAAATTATTTTCAATTATTTTCAATTATTTATAATTATTTTCAATTATTTTCAATTATTTTCCATTATTTATAATTATTTTCTATTATTTATCAGTTATTTTCGATTATTTTCAATTATTTTCAATTATTTATCAATTATTTTCAATTATTTATCAATTATTTTCAATTATTTTCAATTATTTATAATTATTTCCAATTATTTATCAATTATTTTCAATTATTTTCAATTATTTTCAATTATTTATAATTATTTCCAATTATTTTCAATTATTTATAATTATTTTCAATTATTTATAATTATTTTCAATTATTTTCAATTATTTTCATTTATTTTCAATTATTTTCAATTATTTTCAATTATTTTCAATTATTTTCAATTATTTTCAATTATTTTCAATTATTTTCAATTATTTATAATTATTTTCAATTATTTATTATTTATTTTCAATTATTTTAAATTATTTTCAATTATTTTCAATTATTTTCAATTATTTATCAATTATTTTCAATTATTTATAATTATTTTCAATTATTTTCAATTATTTTCAATTATTTTCAATTATTTATAATTATTTTCAATTATTTTCAATTATTTTCAATTATTTTCAATTATTTATAATTATTTTCAATTATTTTCAATTATTTTCAATTATTTTCAATTTGTTTATAATTATTTTCAAATATTTATCAATTATTTTCAATTATTCATAATTAATTTCAATTATTTTCAATTATTTTCAATTATTTTCAATTATTTATCAATTATTTTCAATTATTTATAATTAATTTAAATTATTTTCAATTATTTTCAATTATTTTCAATTATTTTCAATTATTTTCAATTATTTTCAATCATTTCCAATTATTTTCAATTATTTATAAATTATTTTCAATTATTTATAATTATTTTTAATTATTTTCAATGATTTTCAATTATTAATCAATTATTTTCAATTATTTATAATTATTTTTAATTATTTTCAATGATTTTCAATTATTAATCAATTATTTTCAATTATTTATAATTATTTTCAATTATTTTAAATTATTTTCAATTATTTATAATTATTTTCAATTATTTATCTATTATTTTCAATTATTTTCAATTATTTTCAATTATTTTCAATTATTTTCAATTATTTTCAATTATTTTCAATTATTTTCCATTATTTTCAATTATTTTCAATTATTTATCAATTATTTTCAATTATTTATAATTAATTTAAATTATTTTAAATTATTTTCAATTATTTTCAATTATTTTCAATTATTTTCAATTATTTTCAATCATTTCCAATTATTTTCAATTATTTATAAATTATTTTCAATTATTTATAATTATTTTTAATTATTTTCAATGATTTTCAATTATTAATCAATTATTTTCAATTATTTATAATTATTTTTAATTATTTTCAATGATTTTCAGTTATTAATCAATTATTTTCAATTATTTATAATTATTTTCAATTATTTTAAATTATTTTCAATTATTTATAATTATTTTCAATTATTTATCTATTATTTTCAATTATTTTCAATTATTTTCAATTATTTTCAATTATTTTCAATTATTTTCAATTATTTTCAATTATTTTCAATTCTTTTCAATTATTTTCCATTATTTTCAATTATTTTCAATTATTTTCAATTATTTATCAATTATTTTCAATTATTTATAATTATTTTCAATTATTTTCTATTATTTTCAATTATTTTCATTTATTTATCAATTATTTATCAATTATTTTCAATTATTTATAATTATTTTAAATTGTTTTCAATTATTTTCAATTATTTATAAATTATTTATAATTGTTTTCAATTATTTATAATCATTTTCAATTATTTTCAATTATTTTCAATTATTTTCAATTTTTAATCAATTATTTATAAATATTTTCAATTATTTATAATTATTTTCAATTATTTTCAATTATTTTCAAACATTTCCAATTATTTTCAATTATTTATAAATTATTTTCAATTATTTATAATTATTTTTAATTATTTTCAATGATTTTCAATTATTAATCAATTATTTTCAATTATTTATAATTATTTTCAATTATTTATTATTCTTTTCAATTATTTTCATCTATTTTCAATTATATTCAATTATTTATAATTATTTTCAATTATTTTCAATTATTTTCAATTATTTATAATTATTTTCAATTATTTATCAATTATTTTCAATTATTCAAAATTAATTTCAATTATTTTCAATTATTTTCAATTATTTATAATTATTTTCAATTATTTTCAATTATTTTCAATTATTTATAATTATTTTCAATTATTTATCAATTATTTTCTATTATTTATAATTATTTTCAATTATTTTCAATTATTTTCAAATATTTATCAATTATTTTCAATTATTTATAATTACTTTAAATTATTTTCAATTATTTTCAATTATTTATAATTATTTTCAATTATTTATAATTATTTTCAATTATTTTCAATTATTTATAATTAATTTCAATTATTTTCAATTATTTTCAATTATTTTCAATTATTTATCAATTATTTTCAATTATTTATAATTATTTTCAATTATTTTCAATTATTTATAATTATTTTCTATTATTTATCAGTTATTTTCAATTATTTTCAATTATTTTCAATTATTTATCAATTATTTTCAATTATTTATCAATTATTTTCAATTATTTTCAATTATTCATAATTATTTCCAATTATTTATCAATTATTTTAAATTATTTTCAATTATTTTCAATTATTTATAACTATTTTCAATTATTTATCAATTATTTTCAATTATTTTCAATTATTTTCAATTATTTTCAATTATTTTCAATTATTTATCAATTATTTTCAATTATTTTCAATTATTTATAATTATTTCCAATTATTTATCAATTATTTTCAATTATTTATCAATTATTATCAATTATTTTCAATTTTTTTCAATTATTTATAATTATTTCCAATTATTTTCAATTATTTATAATTATTTTCAATTATTTATAATTATTTCAATTATTTTCAATTATATTCAATTATTTATAATTATTTTCAATTATTTATCAATTATTTATATTTAATTTCAATTATTTTCAATTATTTTCAATTATTTTCAATTATTTTCAATTATTTATCAATTATTTTCAATTATTTATAATTATTTTCTATTATTTTCAATTAATTTCAATTATTTTCAATTATTTTCAATTATTTATAATTATTTCCAATTATTTTCAATTATTTATAATTATTTTCAATTATTTATAATTATTTCAATTATTTTCAATTATATTCAATTATTTATAATTATTTTCAATTATTTATAATTATTTTCAATTATTTATCAATTATTTTCAATTATTCATAATTAATTTCAATTATTTTCAATTATTTTCCATTATTTTCAATTATTTATCAATTATTTATCAATTATTGTCAATTATTTATAATTATTTTAAATTATTTTGAATGATTTTCAATTATTTATAATTATTTTCAATTATTTATCAATTATTTTCAATTATTTTCAATTATTTTCAATTATTTTCAATTATTTTCAATTATTTTCAATTATTTTCAATTATTTTCCATTATTTTCAATTATTTTCAATTATTTTCAATGATTTATCAATTATTTTCAATTATTTATAATTATTTTCAATTATTTTCAATTATTTTCAATTATTTTCATTTATTTATCAATTATTTATCAATTATTTTCAATTATTTATAATTATTTTAAATTGTTTTCAATTATTTTCAATTATTTATAAATTATTTATACTTGTTTTCAATTATTTATAATCATTTTCAATTATTTTCAATTATTTTAAATTATTTTCAATTTTTAATCAATTATTTATGATTATTTTCAATTATTTATAATTATTTATAATTCTTTTAAATTATTTTCAATTATTTTCAATTATTTTCAATTATTTATAAATTATTTTCAATTATTTATCATTATTTTCAATTATTTTCAATTTTTTATCAATTATTTATAATTATTTTCAATTATTTATAATTATTTCAATTATTTTAAATTATTTTCAATTATTTATAATTATTTTCAATTATTTATCAATTATTTATAATTAATTTCAATTATTTTCAATTATTCTCAATTATTTTCAATTATTTATAATTATTTCCAATTATTTATCAATTACTTTCAATTATTTTAAATTATTTTCAATTATTTTCAATTATTTATAATTATTTCCAATTATTTTCAATTATTTATAATTATTTTCAATTATTTATAATTATTTTCAATTATTTATAATTATTTCAATTATTTATAATTATTTTCCATTATTTTCAATTATTTATCAATTATTTTCAATTATTTTCAATTATTTTCAATTATTTTCAATTATTTATCAATTATTTATCAATTATTTTAAATTATTTATAATTATTTTAAATTATTTTCAATTATTTATAATTATTTTCAATTATTTATCAATTATTTTCAATTATTTTCAATTATTTTCAATTATTTTCAATTATTTTCAATTATTTTCAATTATTTTCAATTATTTTCAATTATTTTCAATTATTTTCAATTATTTTCAATTATTTAACAATTATTTATCAATTATTTTCAATTATTTTCAATTATTTATAATTATTTTCAATTATTTTCAATTATTTTAAATTATTTTCAATTTTTAATCAATTATTTATGATTATTTTCAATTATTTATAATTATTTATAATTCTTTTAAATTATTTTCAATTATTTTCAATTATTTTCAATTATTTATAAATTATTTTCAATTATTTATCATTATTTTCAATTATTTTCAATTATTTTGAATTATTTTCAATTTTTTATCAATTATTTATAATTATTTTCAATTATTTATAATTATTTCAATTGTTTTCAATTATTTTCAATTATTTATAATTATTTTCAATTATTTATCAATTATTTATAATTAATTTCAATTATTTATAATTAATTTAAATTATTTTCAATTATTTTCAATTATTTTCAATTATTTATAATTTTTTCCAATTAGTTATCAATTACTTTCAATTATTTTCAATTATTTTCAATTATTTTCAATTATTTATAATTATTTCCAATTATTTTCAATTATTTATAATTATTTTCAATTATTTATAATTATTTCAATTATTTTCAATTATATTCAATTATTTATAATTATTTTCCAATTATTTTCAATTATTTTCAATTATTTTCAATTATTTTCAATTATTTTCAATTATTTTCAATTATTTTCAATTATTTTCAATTATTTTCAATTATTTTCAATTATTTTCAATTATTTTCAATTATTTTCAATTATTTATCAATTATTTTCAATTATTTTCAATTATTTTCAATTATTTATAATTATTTCCAATTATTTTCAATTATTTATAATTATTTTCAATTATTTATAATTATTTCAAATATTTTCAATTATATTCAATTATTTATAATTATTTTCAATTATTTATCAATTATTTATAATTAATTTCAATAATTTTCAATTATTTTCAATTATTTTCAATTATTTATCAATTATTTTCAATTATTTATAATTATTTTCATTTATTTTCAATTATTTTCAATTATTTATAATTATTTTCAATTATTTTCAATTATTTTCAATTATTTTCAATTATTTATAATTATTTTCTATTATTTATCAGTTATTTTCAATTATTTTCAATTATTTTCAATTATTTATCAATTATTTTCAATTATTTTCAATTATTTATAATTATTTTCAATTATTTATAATTATTTCAATTATTTTCAATTATATTCAATTATTTATAATTATTTTCAATTATTTTCAATTATTTTCAATTATTTATCAATTATTTTCAATTATTTATCATTATTTTCAATAATTTATCATTTATTTTCAATTATTTATAATTATTTTCAATTATTTTCAATTATTTTCCATTATTTTCAATTATTTTCAATTATTTATCAATTATTTTCAATTATTTTCAATTATTTTCAATTATTTTCAATTATTTTCAATTATTTATAATTATTTTCAATTATTTTCAATTATTTTCAATTATTTTAAATTATTTTCAATTTTTAATCAATTATTTATGATTATTTTCAATTATTTATAATTATTTATAATTCTTTTAAATTATTTTCAATTATTTTCAATTATTTTCAATTATTTATAAATTATTTTCAATTATTTATCATTATTTTCAATTATTTTCAATTATTTTGAATTATTTTCAATTTTTTATCAATTATTTATAATTATTTTCAATTATTTATAATTATTTCAATTATTTTCAATTATTTTCAATTATTTATAATTATTTTCAATTATTTATCAATTATTTATAATTAATTTCAATTATTTATAATTAATTTCAATTATTTTCAATTATTTTCAATTATTTTCAATTATTTATAATTATTTCCAATTATTTATCAATTACTTTCAATTATTTTCAATTATTTTCAATTATTTTCAATTATTTATAATTATTTCCAATTATTTTCAATTATTTATAATTATTTTCAATTATTTATAATTATTTCAATTATTTTCAATTATATTCAATTATTTATAATTATTTTCAATTATTTTCAATTATTTTCAATTATTTTCAATTATTTTCAATTATTTTCAATTATTTTCAATTATTTTCAATTATTTTCAATTATTTTCAATTATTTTCAATTATTTTCAATTATTTATCAATTATTTTCAATTATTTATAATTACTTTCAATTATTTTCAATTATTTATAAATTATTTATAATTGTTTTCAATTATTTATAATTGTTTTCAATTATTTATAATTATTTTCAATTATTTTCGATTTTTTTCAAATATTTTCAATTATTTTCACTTATTTATAATTATTTTCAATTATTTATAATTATTTTCAATTATTTTCAATGATTTTCAATTATTTATAAATTATTTTCAATTATTTATAATTATTTTCAATTATTTATAATTATTATCAATTATTTATCAATTATTTTCAATTATTTATCATTATTTTCAATAATTTATCATTTATTTTCAATTATTTATAATTATTTTCAATTATTTATAATTCTTTTCAATTATTTTCAATTATTTTCAATTATTTTCAATTATTTTCAATTATTTATAATTATTTTCAATTATTTTCAATTATTTTCCATTATTTTCAATTATTTACAATTATTTTCAATTATTTATCAATTATTTTCAATTATTTATCAATTATTTTCAATTATTTTCAATTATTTTCAATTATTTATAATTATTTCCAATTATTTTCAATTATTTATAATTATTTTCAATTATTTATAATTATTTCAAATATTTTCAATTATTTATAATTATTTTCAATTATTTATCAATTATTTATAATTAATTTCAATTATTTTCAATTATTTTCAATTATTTTCAATTATTTTCAATTATTTATCAATTATTTTCAATTATTTATAATTATTTTCATTTATTTTCAATTATTTTCAATTATTTATAATTATTTTCAATTATTTTCAATTATTTTCAATTATTTTCAATTATTTATAATTATTTTCTATTATTTATCAGTTATTTTCAATTATTTTCAATTATTTTCAATTATTTATCAATTATTTTCAATTATTTTCAATTATTTTCCATTATTTTCAATTATTTATCAATTATTTATGAATTATTTTCAATTATTTATAATTATTTTAAATTATTTTCAATGATTTTCAATTATTTATAATTATTTTCAATTATTTATCAATTATTTTCAATTATTTTCAATTATTTTCAATTATTTTCAATTATTTTCAATTATTTTCAATTATTTTCAATTATTTTCAATTATTTTCAATTATTTTCCATTATTTTCCATTATTTTCAATTATTTTCAATTATTTTCAATTATTTTCAATTATTTATCAATTATTTTCAATTATTTATAATTATTTTCAATTATTTTCAATAATTTTCAATTATTTTCATTTATTTATCAATTATTTATCAATTATTTTCAATTATTTATAATTATTTTAAATTGTTTTCAATTATTTTCAATTATTTATAAATTATTTATACTTGTTTTCAATTATTTATAATCATTTTCAATTATTTTCAATTATTTTAAATTATTTTCAATTTTTAATCAATTATTTATGATTATTTTCAATTATTTATAATTATTTTCAATTATTTTCAATTATTTTCAATCATTTCCAATTATTTTCAATTATTTATAAATTATTTTCAATTATTTATAATTATTTTTATTTATTTTCAATGATTTTCAATTATTAATCAATTATTTTCAATTATTTATAATTATTTTCAATTATTTATTATTCTTTTCAATTATTTTCATTTATTTTCAATTATATTCAATTATTTATAATTATTTTCAATTATTTTCAATTATTTTCAATTATTTATAATTATTTTCAATTATTTATCAATTATTTTCCATTATTTTCAATTATTTATCAATTATTTTCATTTATTTTCAATTATTTTAAATTATTTTCAATTATTTTCAATTATTTTCAATTATTTATCAATTATTTATCAATTATTTTAAATTATTTATAATTATTTTAAATTATTTTCAATTATTTATAATTATTTTCAATTATTTATCAATTATTTTCAATTATTATCAATTATTTTCAATTATTTTCAATTATTTTCAATTATTTTCAATTATTTTCAATTATTTATAATTATTTTCTATTATTTTCAATTATTTTAAATTATTTTCAATTTTTAATCAATTATTTATGATTATTTTCAATTATTAATAATTATTTATAATTCTTTTAAATTATTTTCAATTATTTTCAATTATTTTCAATTATTTATAAATTATTTTCAATTATTTATCATTATTTTCAATTATTTTCAATTATTTTGAATTATTTTCAATTTTTTATCAATTATTTATAATTATTTTCAATTATTTATAATTATTTTCAATTATTTATAATTATTTCAATTATTTTCAATTATTTTCAATTATTTTCAATTATTTATAATTATTTTCAATTATTTATCAATTATTTATAATTAATTTCAATTATTTTCAATTATTTTCAATTATTTTCAATTATTTATAATTATTTCCAATTATTTATCAATTACTTTCAATTATTTTCAATTATTTTCAATTATTTTCAATTATTTTCAATTATTTTCAATTATTTTCCATTATTTTCAATTATTTTCAATTATTTTCAATTATTTTCAATTATTTTCAATTATTTTCAATTATTTATCAATTATTTATCAATTATTTTCAATTATTTTCAATTATTTATAATTATTTTCAATTATTTTCAATTATTTTAAATTATTATCAATTTTTAATCAATTATTTATGATTATTTTCAATTATTTATAATTATTTATAATTCTTTTAAATTATTTTCAATTATTTTCAATTATTTTCAATTATTTATCAATTATTTTCAATTATTTATCATTATTTTCAATTATTTTCAATTATTTTGAATTATTTTCAATTAATTTCAATTATTTTCAATTATTTTCAATTATTTATAATTATTTCAATTATTTTCAATTATTTTCAATTATTTATAATTATTTTCAATTATTTATCAATTATTTATAATTAATTTCAATTATTTATAATTAATTTAAATTATTTTCAATTATTTTCAATTATTTTCAATTATTTATAATTTTTTCCAATTATTTATCAATTACTTTCAATTATTTTCAATTATTTTCAATTATTTTCAATTATTTATAATTATTTCCAATTATTTTCAATTATTTATAATTATTTTCAATTATTTATAATTATTTCAATTATTTTCAATTATATTCAATTATTTATAATTATTTTCAATTATTTTCAATTATTTTCAATTATTTTCAATTATTTTCAATTATTTTCAATTATTTTCAATTATTTTCAATTATTTATCAATTATTTTCAATTATTTTCAATTATTTTCAATTATTTTCAATTATTTATCAATTACTTTCAATTATTTTCAATTATTTTCAATTATTTATAATTATTTTCAATTATTTATAATTATTTCAATTATTTTCAATTATATTCAATTATTTATAATTATTTTCAATTATTTTCAATTATTTTCAATTATTTTCAATTATTTATCAATTATTTTCAATTATTTATCATTATTTTCAATAATTTATCATTTATTTTCAATTATTAATAATTATTTTCAATTATTTTCAATTATTTTCCATTATTTTCAATTATTTTCAATTATTTTCAATTATTTTCAATTATTTTCTACTATTTTCAATTATTTTCAATTATTTATCAATTATTTATCAATTATTTTAAATTATTTATAATTATTTTAAATTATTTTCAATTATTTATAATTATTTTCAATTATTTATAATTATTTTCTATTATTTATCAGTTATTTTCAATTATTTTCAATTATTTTCAATTATTTATCAATTATTTTCAATTATTTTCAATTATTTATAATTATTTTCAATTATTTATAATTATTTCAATTATTTTCAATTATATTCAATTATTTATAATTATTTTCAATTATTTTCAATTATTTTCAATTATTTTCAATTATTTATCAATTATTTTCAATTATTTATCATTATTTTCAATAATTTATCATTTATTTTCAATTATTTATAATTATTTTCAATTATTTTCAATTATTTTCCATTATTTTCAATTATTTTCAATTATTTTCAATTATTTTCAATTATTTTCAATTATTTTCAATTATTTATCAATTATTTATCAATTATTTTAAATTATTTATAATTATTTTAAATTATTTTCAATTATTTATAATTATTTTCAATTATTTATCAATTATTTTCAATTATTTTCAATTATTTTCAATTATTTTCAATTATTTTCAATTATTTATAATTATTTTCAATTATTTTCAATTATTTTAAATTATTTTCAATTTTTAATCAATTATTTATGATTATTTTCAATTATTTATAATTATTTATAATTCTTTTAAATTATTTTCAATTATTTTCAATTATTTTCAATTATTTATAAATTATTTTCAATTATTTATCATTATTTTCAATTATTTTGAATTATTTTCAATTTTTTATCAATTATTTATAATTATTTTCAATTATTTATAATTATTTCAATTATTTTCAATTATTTTCAATTATTTATAATTATTTTCAATTATTTTCAATTATTTATCAATTATTTATAATTAATTTCAATTATTTATAATTAATTTCAATTATTTTCAATTATTTTCAATTATTTTCAATTATTTATAATTATTTCCAATTATTTATCAATTACTTTCAATTATTTTCAATTATTTTCAATTATTTTCAATTATTTATCAATTATTTATCAATTATTTTAAATTATTTATAATTATTTTAAATTATTTTCAATTATTTATAATTATTTTCAATTATTTATAATTATTTTCTATTATTTATCAGTTATTTTCAATTATTTTCAATTATTTTCAATTATTTATCAATTATTTTCAATTATTTTCAATTATTTATAATTATTTTCAATTATTTATAATTATTTCAATTATTTTCAATTATATTCAATTATTTATAATTATTTTCAATTATTTTCAATTATTTTCAATTATTTATCAATTATTTTCAATTATTTATCATTATTTTCAATAATTTATCATTTATTTTCAATTATTTATAATTATTTTCAATTATTTTCAATTATTTTCCATTATTTTCAATTATTTTCAATTATTTTCAATTATTTTCAATTATTTTCAATTATTTTCAATTATTTATCAATTATTTATCAATTATTTTAAATTATTTATAATTATTTTAAATTATTTTCAATTATTTATAATTATTTTCAATTATTTATCAATTATTTTCAATTATTTTCAATTATTTTCAATTATTTTCAATTATTTTCAATTATTTATAATTATTTTCAATTATTTTCAATTATTTTAAATTATTTTCAATTTTTAATCAATTATTTATGATTATTTTCAATTATTTATAATTATTTATAATTCTTTTAAATTATTTTCAATTATTTTCAATTATTTTCAATTATTTATAAATTATTTTCAATTATTTATCATTATTTTCAATTATTTTCAATTATTTTGAATTATTTTCAATTTTTTATCAATTATTTATAATTATTTTCAATTATTTATAATTATTTCAATTATTTTCAATTATTTTCAATTATTTATAATTATTTTCAATTATTTTCAATTATTTATCAATTATTTATAATTAATTTCAATTATTTATAATTAATTTCAATTATTTTCAATTATTTTCAATTATTTTCAATTATTTATAATTATTTCCAATTATTTATCAATTACTTTCAATTATTTTCAATTATTTTCAATTATTTTCAATTATTTATAATTATTTCCAATTATTTTCAATTATTTATAATTATTTTCAATTATTTATAATTATTTCAATTATTTTCAATTATATTCAATTATTTATAATTATTTTCAATTATTTATAATTACTTTCAATTATTTTCAATTATTTATAAATTATTTATAATTGTTTTCAATTATTTATAATTATTTTCAATTATTTTCGATTTTTTTCAAATATTTTCAATTATTTTCACTTATTTATAATTATTTTCAATTATTTATAATTATTTTCAATTATTTTCAATGATTTTCAATTATTTATAAATTATTTTCAATTATTTATAATTATTTTCAATTATTTATAATTATTATCAATTATTTATCAATTATTTTCAATTATTTTCAATTATTTATCAATTATTTTAAATTATTTATCATTATTTTCAATAATTTATCATTTATTTTCAATTATTTATAATTATTTTCAATTATTTATAATTCTTTTCAATTATTTTCAATTATTTTCAATTATTTTCAATTATTTTCAATTATTTATAATTATTTTCAATTATTTTCAATTATTTTCCATTATTTTCAATTATTTACAATTATTTTAAATTATTTATCAATTATTTTCAATTATTTATCAATTATTTTCAATTATTTTCAATTATTTTCAATTATTTATAATTATTTCCAATTATTTTCAATTATTTATAATTATTTTCAATTATTTATAATTATTTCAAATATTTTCAATTATATTCAATTATTTATAATTATTTTCAATTATTTATCAATTATTTATAATTAATTTCAATTATTTTCAATTATTTTCAATTATTTTCAATTATTTTCAATTATTTATCAATTATTTTCAATTATTTATAATTATTTTCATTTATTTTCAATTATTTTCAATTATTTATAATTATTTTCAATTATTTTCAATTATTTTCAATTATTTTCAATTATTTATAATTATTTTCTATTATTTATCAGTTATTTTCAATTATTTTCAATTATTTTCAATTATTTATCAATTATTTTCAATTATTTATAATTATTTTCAATTATTTATAATTATTTTCAATTATTTATTATTCTTTTCAATTATTTTCATTTATTTTCAATTATATTCAATTATTTATAATTATTTTCAATTATTTTCAATTATTTTCAATTATTTTCAATTATTTATAATTATTTTCAATTATTTATCAATTATTTTCCATTATTTTCAATTATTTATCAATTATTTTCATTTATTTTCAATTATTTTCAATTATTTTCAATTATTTTCAATTATTTTCAATTATTTTCAATTATTTTCAATTATTTATCAATTATTTATCAATTATTTTAAATTATTTATAATTATTTTAAATTATTTTCAATTATTTATAATTATTTTCAATTATTTATCAATTATTTTCAATTATTATCAATTATTTTCAATTATTTTCAATTATTTTCAATTATTTTCAATTATTTTCAATTATTTATAATTATTTTCTATTATTTTCAATTATTTTCAATTATTTTCAATTTTTAATCAATTATTTATGATTATTTTCAATTATTAATAATTATTTATAATTCTTTTAAATTATTTTCAATTATTTTCAATTATTTTCAATTATTTAAAAATTATTTTCAATTATTTATCATTATTTTCAATTATTTTCAATTATTTTGAATTATTTTCAATTTTTTATCAATTATTTATAATTATTTTCAATTATTTATAATTATTTCAATTATTTTCAATTATTTTCAATTATTTTCAATTATTTATAATTATTTTCAATTATTTATCAATTATTTATAATTAATTTCAATTATTTTCAATTATTTTCAATTATTTTCAATTATTTATAATTATTTCCAATTATTTATCAATTACTTTCAATTATTTTCAATTATTTTCAATTATTTTCAATTATTTTCAATTATTTTCAATTATTTTCAATTATTTTCCATTATTTTCAATTATTTTCAATTATTTTCAATTATTTTCAATTATTTTCAATTATTTATCAATTATTTATCAATTATTTTCAATTATTTTCAATTATTTATAATTATTTTCAATTATTTTCAATTATTTTAAATTATTTTCAATTTTTAATCAATTATTTATGATTATTTTCAATTATTTATAATTATTTATAATTCTTTTAAATTATTTTCAATTATTTTCAATTATTTTCAATTATTTTCAATTATTTTCAATTATTTATCAATTATTTTCAATTATTTATCATTATTTTCAATTATTTTCAATTATTTTGAATTATTTTCAATTATTTTCAATTATTTTCAATTATTTTCAATTATTTTCAATTATTTTCAATTATTTATAATTATTTCAATTATTTTCAATTATTTTCAATTATTTATAATTATTTTCAATTATTTATCAATTATTTATAATTAATTTCAATTATTTATAATTAATTTAAATTATTTTGAATTATTTTCAATTATTTTCAATTATTTATAATTTTTTCCAATTATTTATCAATTACTTTCAATTATTTTCAATTATTTTCAATTATTTTCAATTATTTATAATTATTTCCAATTATTTTCAATTATTTATAATTATTTTCAATTATTTATAATTATTTCAATTATTTTCAATTATATTCAATTATTTATAATTATTTTCAATTATTTTCAATTATTTTCAATTATTTTCAATTATTTTCAATTATTTTCAATTATTTTCAATTATTTTCAATTATTTTCAATTATTTTCAATTATTTTCAATTATTTATCAATTATTTTCAATTATTTTCAATTATTTTCAATTATTTTCAATTATTTTCAATTATTTTCAATTATTTATCAATTATTTTCAATTATTTTCAATTATTTTCCATTATTTTCAATTATTTATCAATTATTTATCAATTATTTTCAATTATTTATAATTATTTTAAATTATTTTCAATGATTTTCAATTATTTATAATTATTTTCAATTATTTATCAATTATTTTCAATTATTTTAAATTATTTTCAATTATTTTCAATTATTTTCAATTATTTTCAATTATTTTCAATTATTTTCAATTATTTTCAATTATTTTCCATTATTTTCCATTATTTTCAATTATTTTCAATTATTTTCAATTATTTATCAATTATTTTCAATTATTTATAATTATTTTAAATTATTTTCAATTATTTTCAATTATTTTCATTTATTTATCAATTATTTATCAATTATTTTCAATTATTTATAATTATTTTAAATTGTTTTCAATTATTTTCAATTATTTATAAATTATTTATACTTGTTTTCAATTATTTATAATCATTTTCAATTATTTTCAATTATTTTAAATTATTTTCAATTTTTAATCAATTATTTATGATTATTTTCAATTATTTATAATTATTTTCATTTATTTTCAATTATTTTCAATCATTTCCAATTATTTTCAATTATTTATAAATTATTTTCAATTATTTATAATTATTTTTATTTATTTTCAATGATTTTCAATTATTAATCAATTATTTTCAATTATTTATAATTATTTTCAATTATTTATTATTCTTTTCAATTATTTTCATTTATATTCAATTATATTCAATTATTTATAATTATTTTCAATTATTTTCAATTATTTTCAATTATTTATAATTATTTTCAATTATTTATCAATTATTTTCCATTATTTTCAATTATTTATCAATTATTTTCATTTATTTTCAATTATTTTCAATTATTTTCAATTATTTTCAATTATTTTCAATTATTTATCAATTATTTATCAATTATTTTAAATTATTTATAATTATTTTAAATTATTTTCAATTATTTATAATTATTTTCAATTATTTATCAATTATTTTCAATTATTATCAATTATTTTCAATTCTTTTCAATTATTTTCAATTATTTTCAATTATTTTCAATTATTTATAATTATTTTCTATTATTTTCAATTATTTTAAATTATTTTCAATTTTTAATCAATTATTTATGATTATTTTCAATTATTAATAATTATTTATAATTCTTTTAAATTATTTTCAATTATTTTCAATTATTTTCAATTATTTATAAATTATTTTCAATTATTTATCATTATTTTCAATTATTTTCAATTATTTTGAATTATTTTCAATTTTTTATCAATTATTTATAATTATTTTCAATTATTTATAATTATTTCAATTATTTTCAATTATTTTCAATTATTTATAATTATTTTCAATTATTTATCAATTATTTATAATTAATTTCAATTATTTTCAATTATTTTCAATTATTTATAATTATTTCCAATTATTTATCAATTACTTTCAATTATTTTCAATTATTTTCAATTATTTTCAATTATTTATAATTATTTCCAATTATTTTCACTTATTTATAATTATTTTCAATTATTTATAATTATTTTCAATTATTTTCAATGATTTATCAATTATTTATCAATTATTTTAAATTATTTATAATTATTTTAAATTATTTTCAATTATTTATAATTATTTTCAATTATTTATCAATTATTTTCAATTATTTTCAATTATTTTAAATTATTTTCAATTATTGTCAATTATTTTCAATTATTTTCAATTATTTTCAATTATTTATAATTATTTTCAATTATTTATAATTATTTCAATTATTTTCAATTATATTCAATTATTTATAATTATTTTCAATTATTTTCAATTATTTTCAATTATTTTCAATTATTTATCAATTATTTTCAATTATTTATCATTATTTTCAATAATTTATCATTAATTTTCAATTATTTATAATTATTTTCAATTATTTTCAATTATTTTCCATTATTTTCAATTATTTTCAATTATTTTCAATTATTTTCAATTATTTTCAATTATTTTCAATTATTTATCAATTATTTATCAATTATTTTAAATTATTTATAATTATTTTAAATTATTTTCAATTATTTATCAATTATTTTCAATTATTTTCAATTATTTTCAATTATTTTCAATTATTTTCAATTATTTATAATTATTTTCAATTATTTTCAATTATTTTAAATTATTTTCAATTTTTAATCAATTATTTATGATTATTTTCAATTATTTATAATTATTTATAATTCTTTTAAATTATTTTCAATTATTTTCAATTATTTTCAATTATTTATAAATTATTTTCAATTATTTATCATTATTTTCAATTATTTTCAATTATTTTGAATTATTTTCAATTTTTTATCAATTATTTATAATTATTTTCAATTATTTATAATTATTTCAATTATTTTCAATTATTTTCAATTATTTATAATTATTTTCAATTATTTTCAATTATTTATCAATTATTTATAATTAATTTCAATTATTTATAATTAATTTCAATTATTTTCAATTATTTTCAATTATTTTCAATTATTTATAATTATTTCCAATTATTTATCAATTACTTTCAATTATTTTCAATTATTTTCAATTATTTTCAATTATTTATAATTATTTCCAATTATTTTCAATTATTTATAATTATTTTCAATTATTTATAATTATTTCAATTATTTTCAATTATATTCAATTATTTATAATTATTTTCAATTATTTTCAATTATTTTCAATTATTTTCAATTTTTTTCAATTATTTTCAATTATTTTCAATTATTTTCAATTATTTTCAATTATTTTCAATTATTTTCAATTATTTTCAATTATTTTCAATTATTTTCAATTATTTTCAATTATTTATCAATTATTTTCAATTATTTATAATTACTTTCAATTATTTTCAATTATTTATAAATTATTTATAATTGTTTTCAATTATTTATAATTATTTTCGATTTTTTTCATATATTTTCAATTATTTTCACTTATTTATAATTATTTTCAATTATTTATAATTATTTTCAATTATTTTCAATGATTTTCAATTATTTATAAATTATT
The DNA here is from genome assembly GCA_947577245.1 of Andrena bucephala. Taxonomy (NCBI): domain Eukaryota; kingdom Metazoa; phylum Arthropoda; class Insecta; order Hymenoptera; family Andrenidae; genus Andrena; species Andrena bucephala. The sequence goes on along the minus strand of OX387719.1, from coordinate 15,980,825 downwards.
TTCAATTATTTATAATTATTTTCAATTATTTATAATTATTATCAATTATTGATCAATTATTTTCAATTATTTTCCATTATTTATCAATTATTTTAAATTATTTATCATTATTTTCAATAATTTATCATTTATTTTCAATTATTTATAATTATTTTCAATTATTTATAATTCTTTTCAATTATTTTCAATTATTTTCAATTATTTTCCATTATTTTCAATTATTTTCAATTATTTATAATTATTTTCAATTATTTTCAATTATTTTCAATTATTTTCAATTATTTTCAATTATTTATCAATTATTTTCAATTATTTTCAATTATTTTCAATTATTTTCAATTATTTATAATTATTTCCAATTATTTTCAATTATTTATCAATTATTTATCAATTATTTTAAATTATTTATAATTATTTTAAATTATTTTCAATTATTTATAATTATTTTCAATTATTTATCAATTATTTTCAATTATTATCAATTATTTTCAATTATTTTCAATTATTTTCAATTATTTTCAATTATTTTCAATTATTTATAATTATTTTCTATTATTTTCAATTATTTTAAATTATTTTCAATTTTTAATCAATTATTTATGATTATTTTCAATTATTAATAATTATTTATAATTCTTTTAAATTATTTTCAATTATTTTCAATTATTTTCAATTATTTATAAATTATTTTCAATTATTTATCATTATTTTCAATTATTTTCAATTATTTTCAATTATTTTCAATTATTTTGAATTATTTTCAATTTTTTATCAATTATTTATAATTATTTTCAATTATTTATAATTATTTCAATTATTTTCAATTATTTTCAATTATTTATAATTATTTTCAATTATTTATCAATTATTTATAATTAATTTCAATTATTTTCAATTATTTTCAATTATTTATAATTATTTCCAATTATTTATCAATTACTTTCAATTATTTTCAATTATTTTCAATTATTTTCAATTATTTATCATTATTTCCAATTATTTGCAATTATTTATAATTATTTTCAATTATTTATAATTATTTCAATTATTTTCAATTATATTCAATTATTTATAATTATTTTCAATTATTTATAAATTATTTATAATTGTTTTAAATTATTTATAATTATTTTCAATTATTTTCAATTATTTTCAATTATTTTCAATTATTTTCAATTATTTTCAATTATTTTCACTTATTTATAATTATTTTCAATTATTTATAATTATTTTCAATTATTTTCAATGATTTATCAATTATTTATCAATTATTTTAAATTATTTATAATTATTTTAAATTATTTTCAATTATTTATAATTATTTTCAATTATTTATCAATTATTTTCAATTATTTTCAATTATTTTAAATTATTTTCAATTATTGTCAATTATTTTCAATTATTTTCAATTATTTTCAATTATTTATAATTATTTTAAATTATTTTCAATTATTTATAATTATTTTCAATTATTTATCAATTATTTTCAATTATTTTCATTTATTTTCATTTATTTTCAATTATTTTCAATTATTTTCAATTATTTTCCATTATTTTCAATTATTTTCAATTATTTTCAATTATTTATCAATTATTTTCAATTATTTATAATTATTTTCAATTATTTTCAATTATTTTCATTTATTTATCAATTATTTATCAATTATTTTCAATTATTTATAATTATTTTAAATTGTTTTCAATTATTTTCAATTATTTATAAATTATTTATACTTGTTTTCAATTATTTATAATCATTTTCAATTATTTTCAATTATTTTAAATTATTTTCAATTTTTAATCAATTATTTATGATTATTTTCAATTATTTATAATTATTTTCAATTATTTTCAATTATTTTCAATCATTTCCAATTATTTTCAATTATTTATAAATTATTTTCAATTATTTATCAATTATTTTCAATTATTTATAATTATTTTCATTTATTTTCAATTATTTTCAATTATTTATAATTATTTTCAATTATTTTCAATTATTTTCAATTATTTTCAATTATTTATAATTATTTTCTATTATTTATCAGTTATTTTCAATTATTTTCAATTATTTTCAATTATTTATCAATTATTTTCAATTATTTTCAATTATTTTCCATTATTTTCAATTATTTATCAATTATTTATGAATTATTTTCAATTATTTATAATTATTTTAAATTATTTTCAATGATTTTCAATTATTTATAATTATTTTCAATTATTTATCAATTATTTTCAATTATTTTCAATTATTTTCCATTATTTTCCATTATTTTCAATTATTTTCAATTATTTTCAATTATTTATCAATTATTTTCAATTATTTATAATTATTTTCAATTATTTTCAATAATTTTCAATTATTTTCATTTATTTATCAATTATTTATCAATTATTTTCAATTATTTATAATTATTTTAAATTGTTTTCAATTATTTTCAATTATTTATAAATTATTTATACTTGTTTTCAATTATTTATAATCAGTTTCAATTATTTTCAATTATTTTAAATTATTTTCAATTTTTAATCAATTATTTATGATTATTTTCAATTATTTATAATTATTTTCAATTATTTTCAATTATTTTCAATCATTTCCAATTATTTTCAATTATTTATAAATTATTTTCAATTATTTATAATTATTTTTATTTATTTTCAATGATTTTCAATTATTAATCAATTATTTTCAATTATTTATAATTATTTTCAATTATTTATTATTCTTTTCAATTATTTTCATTTATTTTCAATTATATTCAATTATTTATAATTATTTTCAATTATTTTCAATTATTTTCAATTATTTATAATTATTTTCAATTATTTATCAATTATTTTCCATTATTTTCAATTATTTATCAATTATTTTCATTTATTTTCAATTATTTTCAATTATTTTCAATTATTTTCAATTATTTTCAATTATTTATCAATTATTTATCAATTATTTTAAATTATTTATAATTATTTTAAATTATTTTCAATTATTTATAATTATTTTCAATTATTTATCAATTATTTTCAATTATTATCAATTATTTTCAATTATTTTCAATTATTTTCAATTATTTTCAATTATTTTCAATTATTTATAATTATTTTCTATTATTTTCAATTATTTTAAATTATTTTCAATTTTTAATCAATTATTTATGATTATTTTCAATTATTAATAATTATTTATAATTCTTTTAAATTATTTTCAATTATTTTCAATTATTTTCAATTATTTATAAATTATTTTCAATTATTTATCATTATTTTCAATTATTTTCAATTATTTTGAATTATTTTCAATTTTTTATCAATTATTTATAATTATTTTCAATTATTTATAATTATTTCAATTATTTTCAATTATTTTCAATTATTTATAATTATTTTCAATTATTTATCAATTATTTATAATTAATTTCAATTATTTTCAATTATTTTCAATTATTTTCAATTATTTATAATTATTTCCAATTATTTATCAATTACTTTCAATTATTTTCAATTATTTTCAATTATTTTCAATTATTTTCAATTATTTTCAATTATTTTCCATTATTTTCAATTATTTTCAATTATTTTCAATTATTTTCAATTATTTTCAATTATTTTCAATTATTTTTAATTATTTATCAATTATTTATCAATTATTTTCAATTATTTTCAATTATTTATAATTATTTTCAATTATTTTCAATTATTTTAAATTATTTTCAATTTTTAATCAATTATTTATGATTATTTTCAATTATTTATAATTATTTATAATTCTTTTAAATTATTTTCAATTATTTTCAATTATTTTCAATTATTTATAAATTATTTTCAATTATTTATCATTATTTTCAATTATTTTCAATTATTTTGAATTATTTTCAATTTTTTATCAATTATTTATAATTATTTTCAATTATTTATAATTATTTCAATTATTTTCAATTATTTTCAATTATTTATAATTATTTTCAATTATTTATCAATTATTTATAATTAATTTCAATTATTTATAATTAATTTCAATTATTTTCAATTATTTTCAATTATTTTCAATTATTTATAATTTTTTCCAATTATTTATCAATTACTTTCAATTATTTTCAATTATTTTCAATTATTTTCAATTATTTATAATTATTTCCAATTATTTTCAATTATTTATAATTATTTTCAATTATTTATAATTATTTCAATTATTTTCAATTATATTCAATTATTTATAATTATTTTCAATTATTTTCAATTATTTTCAATTATTTTCAATTATTTTCAATTATTTTCAATTATTTTCAATTATTTTCAATTATTTTCAATTATTTTCAATTATTTATCAATTATTTTCAATTATTTTCAATTATTTTCAATTATTTTCAATTATTTATCAATTACTTTCAATTATTTTCAATTATTTTCAATTATTTATAATTATTTTCAATTATTTATAATTATTTCAATTATTTTCAATTATATTGAATTATTTATAATTATTTTCAATTATTTTCAATTATTTTCAATTATTTTCAATTATTTATCAATTATTTTCAATTATTTATCATTATTTTCAATAATTTATCATTTATTTTCAATTATTTATAATTATTTTCAATTATTTTCAATTATTTTCCATTATTTTCAATTATTTTCAATTATTTTCAATTATTTTCAATTATTTTCAATTATTTTCAATTATTTTCAATTATTTTCAATTATTTATCAATTATTTATCAATTATTTTAAATTATTTATAATTATTTTAAATTATTTTCAATTACTTATAATTATTTTCAATTATTTATAATTATTTTCTATTATTTATCAGTTATTTTCAATTATTTTCAATTATTTTCAATTATTTATCAATTATTTTCAATTATTTTCAATTATTTATAATTATTTTCAATTATTTATAATTATTTCAACTATTTTCAATTATATTCAATTATTTATAATTATTTTCAATTATTTTCAATTATTTTCAATTATTTTCAATTATTTATCAATTATTTTCAATTATTTATCATTATTTTCAATAATTTATCATTTATTTTCAATTATTTATAATTATTTTCAATTATTTTCAATTATTTTCCATTATTTTCAATTATTTTCAATTATTTTCAATTATTTTCAATTATTTTCAATTATTTATCAATTATTTATCAATTATTTTAAATTATTTATAATTATTTTAAATTATTTTCAATTATTTATAATTATTTTCAATTATTTATCAATTATTTTCAATTATTTTCAATTATTTTCAATTATTTTCAATTATTTTCAATTATTTATAATTATTTTCAATTATTTTCAATTATTTTAAATTATTTTCAATTTTTAATCAATTATTTATGATTATTTTCAATTATTTATAATTATTTATATTTCTTTTAAATTATTTTCAATTATTTTCAATTATTTTCAATTATTTATAAATTATTTTCAATTATTTATCATTATTTTCAATTATTTTCAATTATTTTGAATTATTTTCAATTTTTTATCAATTATTTATAATTATTTTCAATTATTTATAATTATTTCAATTATTTTCAATTATTTTCAATTATTTATAATTATTTTCAATTATTTTCAATTATTTATCAATTATTTATAATTAATTTCAATTATTTATAATTAATTTCAATTATTTTCAATTATTTTCAATTATTTTCAATTATTTATAATTATTTCCAATTATTTATCAATTACTTTCAATTATTTTCAATTATTTTCAATTATTTTCAATTATTTATAATTATTTCCAATTATTTTCAATTATTTATAATTATTTTCAATTATTTATAATTATTTCAATTATTTTCAATTATATTCAATTATTTATAATTATTTTCAATTATTTTCAATTATTTTCAATTATTTTCAATTATTTTCAATTATTTTCAATTATTTTCAATTATTTTCAATTATTTTCAATTATTTTCAATTATTTTCAATTATTTTCAATTATTTTCAATTATTTATCAATTATTTTCAATTATTTATAATTACTTTCAATTATTTTCAATTATTTATAAATTATTTATAATTGTTTTCAATTATTTATAATTATTTTCAATTATTTTCGATATTTTTCATATATTTTCAATTATTTTCACTTATTTATAATTATTTTCAATTATTTATAATTATTTTCAATTATTTTCAATGATTTTCAATTATTTATAAATTATTTTCAATTATTTATAATTATTTTCAATTATTTATAATTATTATCAATTATTTATCAATTATTTTCAATTATTTTCAATTATTTATCAATTATTTATCAATTATTTTAAATTATTTATCATTATTTTCAATAATTTATCATTTATTTTCAATTATTTATAATTATTTTCAATTATTTATAATTCTTTTCAATTATTTTCAATTATTTTCAATTATTTTCCATTATTTTCAATTATTTTCAATTATTTATAATTATTTTCAATTATTTTCAATTATTTTCAATTATTTTCAATTATTTTCAATTATTTTCAATTATTTATCAATTATTTTCAATTATTTATCAATTATTTTCAATTATTTTCAATTATTTTCAATTATTTATAATTATTTCCAATTATTTTCAATTATTTATAATTATTTTCAATTATTTATAATTATTTCAAATATTTTCAATTATATTCAATTATTTATAATTATTTTCAATTATTTATCAATTATTTATAATTATTTTCAATTATTTTCAATTATTTTCAATTATTTATCAATTATTTTCAATTATTTATAATTATTTTCATTTATTTTCAATTATTTTCAATTATTTATAATTATTTTCAATTATTTTCAATTATTTTCAATTATTTTCAATTATTTATAATTATTTTCTATTATTTATCAGTTATTTTCAATTATTTTCAATTATTTTCAATTATTTATCAATTATTTTCAATTATTTTCAATTATTTTCCATTATTTTCAATTATTTATCAATTATTTATCAATTATTTTCAATTATTTATAATTATTTTAAATTATTTTCAATGATTTTCAATTATTTATAATTATTTTCAATTATTTATCAATTATTTTCAATTATTTTAAATTATTTTCAATTATTTTCAATTATTTTCAATTATTTTCAATTATTTTCAATTATTTTCAATTATTTTCAATTATTTTCCATTATTTTCCATTATTTTCAATTATTTTCAATTATTTATCAATTATTTTCAATTATTTATAATTATTTTAAATTATTTTCAATTATTTTCAATTATTTTCATTTATTTATCAATTATTTATCAATTATTTTCAATTATTTATAATTATTTTAAATTGTTTTCAATTATTTTCAATTATTTATAAATTATTTATACTTGTTTTCAATTATTTATAATCATTTTCAATTATTTTCAATTATTTTAAATTATTTTCAATTTTTAATCAATTATTTATGATTATTTTCAATTATTTATAATTATTTTCATTTATTTTCAATTATTTTCAATCATTTCCAATTATTTTCAATTATTTATAAATTATTTTCAATTATTTATAATTATTTTTATTTATTTTCAATGATTATCAATTATTAATCAATTATTTTCAATTATTTATAATTATTTTCAATTATTTATTATTCTTTTCAATTATTTTCATTTATATTCAATTATATTCAATTATTTATAATTATTTTCAATTATTTTCAATTATTTTCAATTATTTATAATTATTTTCAATTATTTATCAATTATTTTCCATTATTTTCAATTATTTATCAATTATTTTCATTTATTTTCAATTATTTTCAATTATTTTCAATTATTTTCAATTATTTTCAATTATTTATCAATTATTTATCAATTATTTTAAATTATTTATAATTATTTTAAATTATTTTCAATTATTTATAATTATTTTCAATTATTTATCAATTATTTTCAATTATTATCAATTATTTTCAATTATTTTCAATTATTTTCAATTATTTTCAATTATTTATAATTATTTTCTATTATTTTCAATTATTTTAAATTATTTTCAATTTTTAATCAATTATTTATGATTATTTTCAATTATTAATAATTATTTATAATTCTTTTAAATTATTTTCAATTATTTTCAATTATTTTCAATTATTTATAAATTATTTTCAATTATTTATAATTATTTTCAATTATTTTCAATTATTTTGAATTATTTTCAATTTTTTATCAATTATTTATAATTATTTTCAATTATTTATAATTATTTCAATTATTTTCAATTATTTTCAATTATTTATAATTATTTTCAATTATTTATCAATTATTTATAATTAATTTCAATTATTTTCAATTATTTTCAATTATTTATAATTATTTCCAATTATTTATCAATTACTTTCAATTATTTTCAATTATTTTCAATTATTTTCAATTATTTATAATTATTTCCAATTATTTTCACTTATTTATAATTATTTTCAATTATTTATAATTATTTTCAATTATTTTCAATGATTTATCAATTATTTATCAATTATTTTAAATTATTTATAATTATTTTAAATTATTTTCAATTATTTATAATTATTTTCAATTATTTATCAATTATTTTCAATTATTTTCAATTATTTTAAATTATTTTCAATTATTGTCAATTATTTTCAATTATTTTCAATTATTTTCAATTATTTATAATTATTTTAAATTATTTTCAATTATTTATAATTATTTTCAATTATTTTCGATATTTTTCATATATTTTCAATTATTTTCACTTATTTATAATTATTTTCAATTATTTATAATTATTTTCAATTATTTTCAATGATTTTCAATTATTTATAAATTATTTTCAATTATTTATAATTATTTTCAATTATTTATAATTATTATCAATTATTTATCAATTATTTTCAATTATTTTCAATTATTTATCAATTATTTATCAATTATTTTAAATTATTTATCATTATTTTCAATAATTTATCATTTATTTTCAATTATTTATAATTATTTTCAATTATTTATAATTCTTTTCAATTATTTTCAATTATTTTCAATTATTTTCCATTATTTTCAATTATTTTCAATTATTTATAATTATTTTCAATTATTTTCAATTATTTTCAATTATTTTCAATTATTTTCAATTATTTTCAATTATTTATCAATTATTTTCAATTATTTATCAATTATTTTCAATTATTTTCAATTATTTTCAATTATTTATAATTATTTCCAATTATTTTCAATTATTTATAATTATTTTCAATTATTTATAATTATTTCAAATATTTTCAATTATATTCAATTATTTATAATTATTTTCAATTATTTATCAATTATTTATAATTATTTTCAATTATTTTCAATTATTTTCAATTATTTATCAATTATTTTCAATTATTTATAATTATTTTCATTTATTTTCAATTATTTTCAATTATTTATAATTATTTTCAATTATTTTCAATTATTTTCAATTATTTTCAATTATTTATAATTATTTTCTATTATTTATCAGTTATTTTCAATTATTTTCAATTATTTTCAATTATTTATCAATTATTTTCAATTATTTTCAATTATTTTCCATTATTTTCAATTATTTATCAATTATTTATCAATTATTTTCAATTATTTATAATTATTTTAAATTATTTTCAATGATTTTCAATTATTTATAATTATTTTCAATTATTTATCAATTATTTTCAATTATTTTAAATTATTTTCAATTATTTTCAATTATTTTCAATTATTTTCAATTATTTTCAATTATTTTCAATTATTTTCAATTATTTTCCATTATTTTCCATTATTTTCAATTATTTTCAATTATTTATCAATTATTTTCAATTATTTATAATTATTTTAAATTATTTTCAATTATTTTCAATTATTTTCATTTATTTATCAATTATTTATCAATTATTTTCAATTATTTATAATTATTTTAAATTGTTTTCAATTATTTTCAATTATTTATAAATTATTTATACTTGTTTTCAATTATTTATAATCATTTTCAATTATTTTCAATTATTTTAAATTATTTTCAATTTTTAATCAATTATTTATGATTATTTTCAATTATTTATAATTATTTTCATTTATTTTCAATTATTTTCAATCATTTCCAATTATTTTCAATTATTTATAAATTATTTTCAATTATTTATAATTATTTTTATTTATTTTCAATGATTATCAATTATTAATCAATTATTTTCAATTATTTATAATTATTTTCAATTATTTATTATTCTTTTCAATTATTTTCATTTATATTCAATTATATTCAATTATTTATAATTATTTTCAATTATTTTCAATTATTTTCAATTATTTATAATTATTTTCAATTATTTATCAATTATTTTCCATTATTTTCAATTATTTATCAATTATTTTCATTTATTTTCAATTATTTTCAATTATTTTCAATTATTTTCAATTATTTTCAATTATTTTCAATTATTTTCAATTATTTATCAATTATTTATCAATTATTTTAAATTATTTATAATTATTTTAAATTATTTTCAATTATTTATAATTATTTTCAATTATTTATCAATTATTTTCAATTATTATCAATTATTTTCAATTATTTTCAATTATTTTCAATTATTTTCAATTATTTATAATTATTTTCTATTATTTTCAATTATTTTAAATTATTTTCAATTTTTAATCAATTATTTATGATTATTTTCAATTATTAATAATTATTTATAATTCTTTTAAATTATTTTCAATTATTTTCAATTATTTTCAATTATTTATAAATTATTTTCAATTATTTATAATTATTTTCAATTATTTTCAATTATTTTGAATTATTTTCAATTTTTTATCAATTATTTATAATTATTTTCAATTATTTATAATTATTTCAATTATTTTCAATTATTTTCAATTATTTATAATTATTTTCAATTATTTATCAATTATTTATAATTAATTTCAATTATTTTCAATTATTTTCAATTATTTATAATTATTTCCAATTATTTATCAATTACTTTCAATTATTTTCAATTATTTTCAATTATTTTCAATTATTTATAATTATTTCCAATTATTTTCACTTATTTATAATTATTTTCAATTATTTATAATTATTTTCAATTATTTTCAATGATTTATCAATTATTTATCAATTATTTTAAATTATTTATAATTATTTTAAATTATTTTCAATTATTTATAATTATTTTCAATTATTTATCAATTATTTTCAATTATTTTCAATTATTTTAAATTATTTTCAATTATTGTCAATTATTTTCAATTATTTTCAATTATTTTCAATTATTTATAATTATTTTAAATTATTTTCAATTATTTATAATTATTTTCAATTATTTATCAATTATTTTCAATTATTTTCATTTATTTTCATTTATTTTCAATTATTTTCAATTATTTTCAATTATTTTCCATTATTTTCAATTATTTTCAATTATTTTCAATTATTTATCAATTATTTTCAATTATTTATAATTATTTTCAATTATTTTCAATTATTTTCATTTATTTATCAATTATTTATCAATTATTTTCAATTATTTATAATTATTTTAAATTGTTTTCAATTATTTTCAATTATTTATAAATTATTTATACTTGTTTTCAATTATTTATAATCATTTTCAATTATTTTCAATTATTTTAAATTATTTTCAATTTTTAATCAATTATTTTCAATTATATTCAATTATTTATAATTATTTTCAATTATTTTCAATTATTTTCAATTATTTTCAATTATTTTCAATTATTTTCAATTATTTTCAATTATTTTCAATTATTTTCAATTATTTTCAATTATTTTCAATTATTTATCAATTATTTTCAATTATTTTCAATTATTTTCAATTATTTTCAATTATTTATCAATTACTTTCAATTATTTTCAATTATTTATAATTATTTTCAATTATTTATAATTATTTCAATTATTTTCAATTATATTCAATTATTTATAATTATTTTCAATTATTTTCAATTATTTTCAATTATTTTCAATTATTTATCAATTATTTTCAATTATTTATCATTATTTTCAATAATTTATCATTTATTTTCAATTATTTATAATTATTTTCAATTATTTTCAATTATTTTCCATTATTTTCAATTATTTTCAATTATTTTCAATTATTTTCAATTATTTTCAATTATTTTAAATTATTTTCAATTATTTTCAATTATTTATCAATTATTTATCAATTATTTTAAATTATTTATAATTATTTTAAATTATTTTCAATTATTTATAATTATTTTCAATTATTTATAATTATTTTCTATTATTTATCAGTTATTTTCAATTATTTTCAATTATTTTCAATTATTTATCAATTATTTTCAATTATTTTCAATTATTTATAATTATTTTCAATTATTTATAATTATTTCAACTATTTTCAATTATATTCAATTATTTATAATTATTTTCAATTATTTTCAATTATTTTCAATTATTTTCAATTATTTATCAATTATTTTCAATTATTTATCATTATTTTCAATAATTTATCATTTATTTTCAATTATTTATAATTATTTTCAATTATTTTCAATTATTTTCCATTATTTTCAATTATTTTCAATTATTTTCAATTATTTTCAATTATTTTCAATTATTTATCAATTATTTATCAATTATTTTAAATTATTTATAATTATTTTAAATTATTTTCAATTATTTATAATTATTTTCAATTATTTATCAATTATTTTCAATTATTTTCAATTATTTTCAATTATTTTCAATTATTTTCAATTATTTATAATTATTTTCAATTATTTTCAATTATTTTAAATTATTTTCAATTTTTAATCAATTATTTATGATTATTTTCAATTATTTATAATTATTTATAATTCTTTTAAATTATTTTCAATTATTTTCAATTATTTTCAATTATTTATAAATTATTTTCAATTATTTATCATTATTTTCAATTATTTTCAATTATTTTGAATTATTTTCAATTTTTTATCAATTATTTATAATTATTTTCAATTATTTATAATTATTTCAATTATTTTCAATTATTTTCAATTATTTATAATTATTTTCAATTATTTATCAATTATTTATAATTAATTTCAATTATTTATAATTAATTTCAATTATTTTCAATTATTTTCAATTATTTTCAATTATTTATAATTATTTCCAATTATTTATCAATTACTTTCAATTATTTTCAATTATTTTCAATTATTTTCAATTATTTATAATTATTTCCAATTATTTTCAATTATTTATAATTATTTTCAATTATTTATAATTATTTCAATTATTTTCAATTATATTCAATTATTTATAATTATTTTCAATTATTTTCAATTATTTTCAATTATTTTCAATTATTTTCAATTATTTTCAATTATTTTCAATTATTTTCAATTATTTTCAATTATTTTCAATTATTTTCAATTATTTTCAATTATTTTCAATTATTTTCAATTATTTATCAATTATTTTCAATTATTTATAATTACTTTCAATTATTTTCAATTATTTATAAATTATTTATAATTGTTTTCAATTATTTATAATTATTTTCAATTATTTTCGATTTTTTTCATATATTTTCAATTATTTTCACTTATTTATAATTATTTTCAATTATTTATAATTATTTTCAATTATTTTCAATGATTTTCAATTATTTATAAATTATTTTCAATTATTTATAATTATTTTCAATTATTTATAATTATTATCAATTATTTATCAATTATTTTCAATTATTTTCAATTATTTATCAATTATTTTAAATTATTTATCATTATTTTCAATAATTTATAATTTATTTTCAATTATTTATAATTATTTTCAATTATTTATAATTCTTTTCAATTATTTTCAATTATTTTCAATTATTTTCCATTATTTTCAATAATTTTCAATTATTTATAATTATTTTCAATTATTTTCAATTATTTTCAATTATTTTCAATTATTTTCAATTATTTTCAATTATTTATCAATTATTTTCAATTATTTATCAATTATTTTCAATTATTTTCAATTATTTTCAATTATTTATAATTATTTCCAATTATTTTCAATTATTTATAATTATTTTCAATTATTTATAATTATTTCAAATATTTTCAATTATATTCAATTATTTATAATTATTTTCAATTATTTATCAATTATTTATAATTATTTTCAATTATTTTCAATTATTTTCAACTATTTTCAATTATTTTCAATTATTTTCAATTATTTTCAATTATTTTCAATTATTTTCAATTATTTTCAATTATTTATCAATTATTTTCAATTATTTATAATTACTTTCAATTATTTTCAATTATTTATAAATTATTTATAATTGTTTTCAATTATTTATAATTATTTTCAATTATTTTCGATTTTTTTCATATATTTTCAATTATTTTCACTTATTTATAATTATTTTCAATTATTTATAATTATTTTCAATTATTTTCAATGATTTTCAATTATTTATAAATTACTTTCAATTATTTATAATTATTTTCAATTATTTATAATTATTATCAATTATTTATCAATTATTTTCAATTATTTTCAATTATTTATCAATTATTTTAAATTATTTATCATTATTTTCAATAATTTATCATTTATTTTCAATTATTTATAATTATTTTCAATTATTTATAATTCTTTTCAATTATTTTCAATTATTTTCAATTATTTTCCATTATTTTCAATTATTTTCAATTATTTATAATTATTTTCAATTATTTTCAATTATTTTCAATTATTTTCAATTATTTTCAATTATTTTCAATTATTTATCAATTATTTTCAATTATTTATCAATTATTTTAAATTATTTTCAATTATTTATAATTATTTTCAATTATTTATCAATTATTTTCAATTATTTTCAATTATTTTCAATTATTTTCAATTATTTTCAATTATTTATAATTATTTTCAATTATTTTCAATTATTTTAAATTATTTTCAATTTTTAATCAATTATTTATGATTATTTTCAATTATTTATAATTATTTATAATTCTTTTAAATTATTTTCAATTATTTTCAATTATTTTCAATTATTTATAAATTATTTTCAATTATTTATCATTATTTTCAATTATTTTCAATTATTTTGAATTATTTTCAATTTTTTATCAATTATTTATAATTATTTTCAATTATTTATAATTATTTCAATTATTTTCAATTATTTTCAATTATTTATAATTATTTTCAATTATTTATCAATTATTTATAATTAATTTCAATTATTTATAATTAATTTCAATTATTTATAATTAATTTCAATTATTTTCAATTATTTTCAATTATTTTCAATTATTTATAATTATTTCCAATTATTTATCAATTACTTTCAATTATTTTCAATTATTTTCAATTATTTTCAATTATTTATAATTATTTCCAATTATTTTCAATTATTTATAATTATTTTCAATTATTTATAATTATTTCAATTATTTTCAATTATATTCAATTATTTATAATTATTTTCAATTATTTTCAATTATTTTCAATTATTTTCAATTATTTTCAATTATTTTCAATTATTTTCAATTATTTTCAATTATTTTCAATTATTTATAATTATTTTCAATTATTTTCAATTATTTTCAATTATTTATCAATTACTTTCAATTATTTTCAATTATTTATAATTATTTTCAATTATTTATAATTATTTCAATTATTTTCAATTATATTCAATTATTTATAATTATTTTCAATTATTTTCAATTATTTTCAATTATTTTCAATTATTTATCAATTATTTTCAATTATTTATCATTATTTTCAATAATTTATCATTTATTTTCAATTATTTATAATTATTTTCAATTATTTTCAATTATTTTCCATTATTTTCAATTATTTTCAATTATTTTCAATTATTTTCAATTATTTTCAATTATTTTCAATTATTTTCAATTATTTTAAATTATTTTCAATTATTTTCAATTATTTATCAATTATTTATCAATTATTTTAAATTATTTATAATTATTTTAAATTATTTTCAATTATTTATAATTATTTTCAATTATTTATAATTATTTTCTATTATTTATCAGTTATTTTCAATTATTTTCAATTATTTTCAATTATTTATCAATTATTTTCAATTATTTTCAATTATTTATAATTATTTTCAATTATTTATAATTATTTCAACTATTTTCAATTATATTCAATTATTTATAATTATTTTCAATTATTTTCAATTATTTTCAATTATTTTCAATTATTTATCAATTATTTTCAATTATTTATCATTATTTTCAATAATTTATCATTTATTTTCAATTATTTATAATTATTTTCAATTATTTTCAATTATTTTCCATTATTTTCAATTATTTTCAATTATTTTCAATTATTTTCAATTATTTTCAATTATTTATCAATTATTTATCAATTATTTTAAATTATTTATAATTATTTTAAATTATTTTCAATTATTTATAATTATTTTCAATTATTTATCAATTATTTTCAATTATTTTCAATTATTTTCAATTATTTTCAATTATTTTCAATTATTTATAATTATTTTCAATTATTTTCAATTATTTTAAATTATTTTCAATTTTTAATCAATTATTTATGATTATTTTCAATTATTTATAATTATTTATAATTCTTTTAAATTATTTTCAATTATTTTCAATTATTTTCAATTATTTATAAATTATTTTCAATTATTTATCATTATTTTCAATTATTTTCAATTATTTTGAATTATTTTCAATTTTTTATCAATTATTTATAATTATTTTCAATTATTTATAATTATTTCAATTATTTTCAATTATTTTCAATTATTTATAATTATTTTCAATTATTTATCAATTATTTATAATTAATTTCAATTATTTATAATTAATTTCAATTATTTTCAATTATTTTCAATTATTTTCAATTATTTAGAATTATTTCCAATTATTTATCAATTACTTTCAATTATTTTCAATTATTTTCAATTATTTTCAATTATTTTCAATAATTTATCATTTATTTTCAATTATTTATAATTATTTTCAATTATTTATAATTCTTTTCAATTATTTTCAATTATTTTCAATTATTTTCCATTATTTTCAATTATTTTCAATTATTTATAATTATTTTCAATTATTTTCAATTATTTTCAATTATTTTCAATTATTTTCAATTATTTTCAATTATTTATCAATTATTTTCAATTATTTATCAATTATTTTCAATTATTTTCAATTATTTTCAATTATTTATAATTATTTCCAATTATTTTCAATTATTTATAATTATTTTCAATTATTTATAATTATTTCAAATATTTTCAATTATATTCAATTATTTATAATTATTTTCAATTATTTATCAATTATTTATAATTATTTTCAATTATTTTCAATTATTTTCAATTATTTATCAATTATTTTCAATTATTTATAATTATTTTCATTTATTTTCAATTATTTTCAATTATTTATAATTATTTTCAATTATTTTCAATTATTTTCAATTATTTTCAATTATTTATAATTATTTTCTATTATTTATCAGTTATTTTCAATTATTTTCAATTATTTTCAATTATTTATCAATTATTTTCAATTATTTTCAATTATTTTCCATTATTTTCAATTATTTATCAATTATTTATCAATTATTTTCAATTATTTATAATTATTTTAAATTATTTTCAATGATTTTCAATTATTTATAATTATTTTCAATTATTTATCAATTATTTTCAATTATTTTAAATTATTTTCAATTATTTTCAATTATTTTCAATTATTTTCAATTATTTTCAATTATTTTCCATTATTTTCCATTATTTTCAATTATTTTCAATTATTTTCAATTATTTATCAATTATTTTCAATTATTTATAATTATTTTAAATTATTTTCAATTATTTTCAATTATTTTCATTTATTTATCAATTATTTATCAATTATTTTCAATTATTTATAATTATTTTAAATTGTTTTCAATTATTTTCAATTATTTATAAATTATTTATACTTGTTTTCAATTATTTATAATCATTTTCAATTATTTTCAATTATTTTAAATTATTTTCAATTTTTAATCAATTATTTATGATTATTTTCAATTATTTATAATTATTTTCATTTATTTTCAATTATTTTCAATCATTTCCAATTATTTTCAATTATTTATAAATTATTTTCAATTATTTATAATTATTTTTATTTATTTTCAATGATATTCAATTATTAATCAATTATTTTCAATTATTTATAATTATTTTCAATTATTTATTATTCTTTTCAATTATTTTCATTTATATTCAATTATATTCAATTATTTATAATTATTTTCAATTATTTTCAATTATTTTCAATTATTTATAATTATTTTCAATTATTTATCAATTATTTTCCATTATTTTCAATTATTTATCAATTATTTTCATTTATTTTCAATTATTTTCAATTATTTTCAATTATTTTCAATTATTTTCAATTATTTATCAATTATTTATCAATTATTTTAAATTATTTATAATTATTTTAAATTATTTTCAATTATTTATAATTATTTTCAATTATTTATCAATTATTTTCAATTATTATCAATTATTTTCAATTATTTTCAATTATTTTCAATTATTTTCAATTATTTTCAATTATTTATAATTATTTTCTATTATTTTCAATTATTTTAAATTATTTTCAATTTTTAATCAATTATTTATGATTATTTTCAATTATTAATAATTATTTATAATTCTTTTAAATTATTTTCAATTATTTTCAATTATTTTCAATTATTTATAAATTATTTTCAATTATTTATCATTATTTTCAATTATTTTCAATTATTTTGAATTATTTTCAATTTTTTATCAATTATTTATAATTATTTTCAATTATTTATAATTATTTCAATTATTTTCAATTATTTTCAATTATTTATAATTATTTTCAATTATTTATCAATTATTTATAATTAATTTCAATTATATTCAATTATTTTCAATTATTTATAATTATTTCCAATTATTTATCAATTACTTTCAATTATTTTCAATTATTTTCAATTATTTTCAATTATTTATAATTATTTCCAATTATTTGCAATTATTTATAATTATTTTCAATTATTTATAATTATTTCAATTATATTCAATTATTTATAATTATTTTCAATTATTTATAAATTATTTATAATTGTTTTAAATTATTTATAATTATTTTCAATTATTTTCAATTATTTTCAATTATTTTCAATTATTTTCAATTATTTTCAATTATTTTCACTTATTTATAATTATTTTCAATTATTTATAATTATTTTCAATTATTTTCAATGATTTATCAATTATTTATCAATTATTTTAAATTATTTATAATTATTTTAAATTATTTTCAATTATTTATAATTATTTTCAATTATTTATCAATTATTTTCAATTATTTTCAATTATTTTAAATTATTTTCAATTATTGTCAATTATTTTCAATTATTTTCAATTATTTTCAATTATTTATAATTATTTTAAATTATTTTCAATTATTTATAATTATTTTCAATTATTTATCAATTATTTTCAATTATTTTCATTTATTTTCATTTATTTTCATTTATTTTCAATTATTTTCAATTATTTTCAATTATTTTCCATTATTTTCAATTATTTTCAATTATTTTCAATTATTTATCAATTATTTTCAATTATTTATAATTATTTTCAATTATTTTCAATTATTTTCATTTATTTATCAATTATTTATCAATTATTTTCAATTATTTATAATTATTTTAAATTGTTTTCAATTATTTTCAATTATTTATAAATTATTTATACTTGTTTTCAATTATTTATAATCATTTTCAATTATTTTCAATTATTTTAAATTATTTTCAATTTTTAATCAATTATTTATGATTATTTTCAATTATTTATAATTATTTTCAATTATTTTCAATTATTTTCAATCATTTCCAATTATTTTCAATTATTTATAAATTATTTTCAATTATTTATAATTATTTTTAATTATTTTCAATGATTTTCAATTATTAATCAATTATTTTCAATTATTTATAATTATTTTCAATTATTTATTATTCATTTCAAATATTTTCATTTATTTTCAATTATATTCAATTATTTATAATTATTTTCAATTATTTTCAATTATTTTCAATTATTTATAATTATTTTCAATTATTTATCAATTATTTTCCATTATTTTCAATTATTTATCAATTATTTTCAATTATTTTCAATTATTTTCAATTATTATCAATTATTTTCAATTATTTTCAATTATTTTCAATTATTTTCAATTATTTTCAATTATTTATAATTATTTTCAATTATTTTCATTTATTTTAAATTATTTTCAATTTTTAATAAATTATTTATGATTATTTTCAATTATTAATAATTATTTATAATTCTTTTAAATTATTTTCAATTATTTTCAATTATTTTCAATTATTTTCAATTATTTATAATTATTTTCAATTATTTTCAATTATTTTCAATTATTTTCATTTATTTATCAATTATTTATCAATTATTTTCCATTATTTATAATTATTTTAAATTGTTTTCAATTATTTTCAATTATTTATAAATTATTTATACTTGTTTTCAATTATTTATAATCATTTTCAATTATTTTCAATTATTTTAAATTATTTTCAATTTTTAATCAATTATTTATGATTATTTTCAATTATTTATAATTATTTATAATTCTTTTAAATTATTTTCAATTATTTTCAATTATTTATAAATTATTTTCAATTATTTATCATTATTTTCAATTATTTTCAATTATTTTGAATTATTTTCAATTTTTTATCAATTATTTATAATTATTTTCAATTATTTATAATTATTTCAATTATTTTCAATTATTTTCATTTATTTATAATTATTTTCAATTATTTATCAATTATTTATAATTAATTTCAATTATTTTCAATTATTCTCAATTATTTTCAATTATTTATAATTATTTCCAATTATTTATCAATTACTTTCAATTATTTTAAATTATTTTCAATTATTTTCAATTATTTATAATTATTTCCAATTATTTTCAATTATTTATAATTATTTTCAATTATTTATAATTATTTTCTATTATTTATAATTATTTCAATTATTTTCAATTATATTCAATTATTTATAATTATTTTCAATTATTTTCAATTATTTTCAATTATTTTCAATTATTTTCAATTATTTTCAATTATTTTCAATTATTTCCAATTATTTTCAATTATTTATCAATTATTTTCAATTATTTATAATTACTTTGAATTATTTTCAATTATTTATAAATTATTTATAATTGTTTTCAATTATTTATAATTATTTTCAATTACTTTCAATTATTTTCAAATATTTTCAATTATTTTCACTTATTTATAATTATTTTCAATTATTGTCAATGATTTTCAATTTTTTATAAATTATTTTCAATTATTTATAATTATTTTCAATTATTTATAATTATTTTCAATTATTTATCAATTATTTTCAATTATTTAGCATTATTTTCAATAATTTATCATTTATTTTCAATTATTTATAATTATTTTCAATTATTTTCAATTATTTTCAATTATTTTCAATTATTTTCAATTTCGGCCTCCTCCTGTTTTAAAAATGGGCTTCCTATAAGTCCGTCTGCTTCTATTGCAAGCTCTTTTACCACATAGAAAAGTGCGGGAGCTTCGTGGATATGAAGAATTGTTGTTCCTAAAGTATGAATTGGATTAGCGGTAATTCCGGTTAGCTCGATTTCTTCCCGAGAGTTTATCGCGGCTTTTTCTCCCAGGGCGTTAATGACTACTAAATTAACGGATGCTCCACCATCAATTAAGAATTCTCCCGTTCCTGACTCCAGTTCTGGAACCTTGATGTTGATGCGTGGGGCAGGTGCTTCCTTGATGAGGGTTCCTCTTCGAAGCGGACTGTCCTTTGGCGAGCTTCTTTGTTTCCGCTCATCGTTTCGCCTATACGTTGAGCGCGATTGAAGTTTAAAGACTTGTTAGATTCGACAGACGAATCTCGCGAGTCTCGTTGATATCTCGGACTACGCGGATGTTTCCTACAGGATTTTCCGTCATGTCCGGTTATACCGCAATTCCAGCAATACAAACTTGGCTTGCGATCTTTATCGTAATTTTTTAGAATGGAATATTGTTTTTCTCTATCATCTGGATACGATGAGTCGGAGCGATAAGAAGGGGATTTCGAGGGGCTCCGGTGACGCAAGGTCCAGGCCGTCGTGCGTGTCCGTCCTTCTCGTTCCTCTTCAAAACCAGATGTTCTTGTAGACCGATCCCTGTTTTGGTCGTATCTACTCGGAGAAAGGGGGTACGACACTTCACGGTCGTGGTGGCGAGAATCTTCAGTGTAATGGTCTCGACGAGACCACCTGGAGGGTGATTCATTACGCGGTGACTGTCGCCGATTCCTTAATCTTCTATCTATCTGTAGCACGGCGTCGTAAGCTTGTTCAAGCGTTTTGATGTCTTGAGTTTGAGCCGACACTTTCCAGGAAATTCGATCCGGTAAACCATCGATGAAGTTTTCTTTAACGTCCTTTTCCATTTCTTTGACGAAATCTTCAGCATGATCCAGATACCTTTCCCGAATAGCTCCGCGCGCACAATAAACTAGATGACTTGTTCTGTCGACGTATTGTCGCAGACTTTCTCCTTCGCGAATATGTAGTTTCGCGATTTCTACTTGGAAGTATGACAAACTTCTTCCCGGCGCGAATCTCTTTTTTAGATGTTGTACCAAGGCCTTAACAGAGTTGAATTTGTGCTCTAACGTGCACCTGCGTGCGGGACCGATCAGTTTCGTTAATATTATAGCAAGATACTCAGCTTCCGTACCCTCAGGAATCAAAGTTAACCCGTCTTCCACGTTTTGTGCAAAGCGCGTCAGAGATGGACTTTCACCGTCGAAGGTTGGAATTGACATAGTAATGTTTTGTATACATGTCCGTTGTGTCAAGAGTGACATTGAGTTTGCAATTGAAACTGTCAGGTTCATAATGTCGTTAGAAGAGACGTTAGCCGGTGCGTTCGTCATTTTAAAAATTACTAGGTGACCTGACTAGAGAAAACTAGTATATTGTCGATAATAAATTACGAGTGATTTTAACGTATTTAAAAACCCAAAATTTAGACAGCGATTCTAATGCAGTAGCATCCCACCGCTGTCACCAGTTCTGTTACGAGCCGGGGCTGCGGCAACGCGAGAGGCCGGCGAGAAGGGTATTTCCCAAGGAATACGGTTTATGAGTTTGTTAGTTAGGTGCGCGGACGAACCTGATGCGAAATCAGGGAGCCGCTAGGATTGTTGACGGCGAGGACGAACCTGATGCGAAATCAGGGAGCCTCTAGGAATGGAGTCACACGCGGACGAACCTGATGCGAAATCAGGGAGCCGCAGGAGGGTGAAACGTCGTGAACGAACCCGATGCGAAATCGGGGAGTCACTAGGATAGAGTTCACAGACGAACCTGGTGCGAAACCAGGGAGCTGTTAGGAGGTTGGATTATTCACAGACGAACCTGGTGCGAAACCAGGGAGCTGTTCGGAAGTTGGTAGATTTACAGACGAACCTGATGCGAAATCAGGGAGCTGTAGGATACGGACGAACCTGATGCGAAATCAGGGAGCCGTAGGAGGGTAAGGTTTCGTGGACGAACCCGATGCGAAATCGGGGAGCCACTGGGTTGGAGAAGATGCTTTGTTTTGGTTGAAGGGTTGCGAACGAACCTGATGCTTGATCAGGGAGTCGCGGGAAATGTTAATAATGCCTCGTAACTATTAATTTATGTTTGATACAACTCGAGCGGTAAAGCTGTATCAGTGGGTGAGTGCTACTAATATTATAAGGATCGCTGGGTGAAAGATGGGTTTAACGAATCTACTCGATTTATACGTGAACACCATTCATATATTGAATAATCAAGTATGATACAAATGTAAGTGTCGCGATGAAATAATAAATAGTGTAGTTAATTACCACTAGTTGCACGGTGTTGACGCACTGGCGATGCGGGGACGTACGAGTGGCTATTTCAAAAGTGCCAAATAGAATATAAACCGAACTCGCGGATTCTATGAGGTTAACTATGATCCTGACGGAGACTTTAGCTTGATCTTTAACCAACTCTGTACGAGCGTGACACGACGTGACTCTACGCGTGACTCTATAGCTTTTAACCAACGAGGGTAGAAACCAAAGGGTTTATATAGTCCCAAAAATGAGTGGGGATTCATTAGGAGTTTCCATATAAGGAAATTCTTCGGGGTCGTCGTCGTGTCATTCCCGTTCCCATGGTCGTGATCCAGATGGTCGAGATCATGACCCCCCTTAGTGGTGTATGATAAGCGAAAGGATTTTAGGGCGTTTTCCCTTCTCAGAAGCGAGCTCGAAAGTGGTTGAGAGTGGTGTATGGGAAGATTCCACATACGTAACATCTCCCCCCTTAGACAAAACATCGCGATTTTCGTGATGCTTTTCAAAAGAAAGAAAAACGCCCCACAAATCCTTTTATAAGCAAAAGTGTAGAAGAGAATTGTCGGGTGTAGTGTAGTGTATTTAGTGTACTTATCGCTAGGTGTTGCGGGTGTAAGAATTTAGTGGTCGCTGGGCACCACGTAGCCCATCTCCAGCCCGTGGTCGGCGACGTCTAGTGGAGGTTGTCCGGGTAGCCGGTCCAGCGTCAGCGTTGTAGCGATGCCATCCTTCTGTTCCTCATCAGCATCTCCATGCTGGTTGTTGTTTGCAGGGGCGGCGATTAGAAGGTGTTTAGTACCCCTCAGGTAGACCCAAAAATGCTTGCCAGGGTATGTCTCGGGAGCAGGGTGATCAGGACCACATTTGGGCAGACGGTCGGCTTACCGTTTTGCCGTGGACGAAATATAAGCGTGTTTTAATTTGTCCTGATGCTTTCTAATTAACTTATGGCGTGTTTGTAATACTACGTTGTTCAGGTCCATCACGTCTACTATTTGGTACGGTCCAATGTAATGTGGATCAAATTTACTGGTGCGTGGTTCCTTGAGTACGTAAACAAAATCGCCTACGTTAAAAGTTGCTGGTTTTGCGCGAGGGTCATAATAGCCTTTTGAGCGGATTTTTGCTTTATTTAGATTATCAGAAGCTATATTGCGAATATTAGTCATATGCGTTATCAATTCTATTAAATAGTCTCCATACGACTTTAGTTTTTCACCGGTTGGAAAAGAGCTTGGTTCTCGAGCTGGCTTTCCAAAGATTAATTCGTACGGGGTGAAATTTGTTGCTTCATGTGCGGATGTGTTGTAAGAGAACATTGCGAACGGTATTAATAAATCCCAGTCTTCATAATTATCCATGTAATGCTTCAGGTATTCGGTGAGGACGATGTGACTTCGTTCTAGAGATCCATTGGTTTGTGGTCTATATCCCGAGGTGGTGATCTGCTTGATTTTAAATATTTCAGAGAGATTGGTCATAAGTGTTCCGATGAAGCTAGTTCCCTTGTCTGTTAGTATTGCGCGAGGTGTACCGTAAATTGCGATGAAATGTCTAGCGAAAGCATCTGCAATTGTAGCAGCTCGAATGTTAGGTATTGCTATGGCCACGCAATATTTTGTTAAGTTATCTTGAATGGTGAGAATGTGTCTGTTCCCACTGGGTGTAATTGGTAAAGGTCCTACTGTATCCAAGGCAATTTTGTCAAAGGCTCCTATAGGTGTGTCGGTGATTAACATCGGCTGACGAGTTTTCGCTCGAACTAATTTTTGTTCTTGACAGCTTTGGCATCTTCGGACGTAGTCTTGAATGTCGTTGCGCATTTGTGGCCAATGGAATTTTGAACGAATGCGTTTGTATGTCTTCGTTACTCCTTTATGTCCTCCAATTAAACTGTCGTGAGCTTCGCTGATGATGTGCTGTCTGTCTTCTTCGGATGGTGTTGTGATGGTACAGTTGCATAAAGTAATCTGTAGGCCGGTTCCTAGGAAAACCTCTTCCAAAATCTTGACGAATTCGTTAGATTGTATTTTGTGAAGGTCCCCTGTGGCGGAAATTCGGAATGATTTAATCTGGTTTTCATCCAGGGCGTGTCGAAGAGTTTTCAATCCGTTGAGCACATCTACTCTTTTAATATTATCAAAGAAGTTTTCTGCGATTATTATACTGAAGGTTTTAAATAATCCATTGTTCGTAGTTATCACGTGTCCCTTTTTTGGTTGTTCTGCTAGGAGATTTGGTTTATTAATTATCTCAGTGTCTAGCAGTAATTTTCCAACGGGGTTTACTAAATTGCAGTCGGCAGAGATGAAGTGTACGTAATGTCCTTCTTCGGCGGTAAAGGTATTTGAAGAAACAATAATTTTATGTGGTTGGTCTAATGGGATCTCTTCCAAATCGTCAAGGTCGTTTGAATCCTCGATTTCAGTAGTGAAGAAAGGGTAAGGGTCAAGCGTGTGGTCAAAGACCCTAGGTTGAGTTGACCTGCTATCAGGTGGTTGTCCTACACTTGCTTCGGTCGTAGTTCCTGCAGGTAGCTGATTTATTGAGGGTTGTAAAGGTTCTTCCATGACTTCCGATGGTATTTGCGGTGTACTGAGTAAATCTAATTGAATATTTCTTGCATTTTCTATTACAGTATTTTCGAGCGGCTCCTCAAAGGATATCAGATTGTCAAAGACACTTTGGTCCTTATCTAAAGGTACGATTTGTGTGGAATTTGCTGCGGGCGAAAAACTGTTTATGGTTTCCTGGCGTTCATCTGGCATGGTTACCTCTTGAGATAAGCTGGGAAAAGATCGGTTCTTGTGTATTATTGGAGAATGTTGGACGTTCCCGCGTGAGGTTTCTTCTATTTCATCTGAGCTGCTGCTTGTCTCTCGGAACTTGGGTCGGTTTTCTCTATCTCGTCGTAACTGTCGTATGCGGTGTCCGATTGTTTCGATGTTGGCGTCTGTTTTCGGTATCTGGACTTTGAAGTCGGGATCCTGGAGCTCTCGTGGAATAAGTGGTAGGCAGGCAGACGTGGGATTGCGCGATAATGCGTCTGCGTTCTTATTCATTTTTCCGGATTTATGGACAACCTGGTACTCATACTCTAAAAGTCGGAGCTTCCACTTCGTAAGTCTAGAAGTTGGGTCCTTGACGGAATGTAACCAGACAAGTGGTCTGTGATCTGTAACGAGGGTGAATGGGGTTCCGTAAATGTAGGGCCTGAAGTATCTTACGGCGTAAACCATAGCTAAACATTCCTTTTCCGTAGCCGAATAATTCTTCTCAGGTTTATTTAGGCTGCGGGAGGCGTAAGCAATCGGCAGGTCGTTTCCTATCTCCCCTTGGCTAAGTACAGCTCCAATAGCGTAATCAGATGCATCTGTTGTTACAATGAAAGGTTTACTGAAATCAGGGTATTGCAATATGGGCTGTTGACAAAGTTCGTTACGTAATTGCTTAAAACTCTGGTCTTGTTCTTCTGTCCATTTGAATTTCATGCCTTTTCCTAATAAGTTAATTAATGGTTTTGTTTTCGTGGTGAAATTAGGTACGAATCTTCGGTAATATCCAACAAGTCCCAAGAATTGTTGAATGTTCTTCTGCGTTGTGGGTGTGGGAAAATCATGAACAGCTTTTAATTTCCTAGGGTCAGGTCTTACTCCTTCCTTTGAAATAATGTGTCCAAGATATGCAACTTCCTTTCGCAGGAATTGGCATTTGTTGGTCTGGAGGGTTAATCCATGTTCTCGAAGGCGGTTTAACAACTTTTTAACTTTGATATTATGTTCCTGTAACGATGATGCGTAGATCACTATGTCGTCCAAGTAAACAAAGAGGTCTGTTCCTTGAAGTCCAGTGAGTGCTTGATCCATCAGGCGTTGAAAGGTGGGTGGTGCATTCTTTAATCCGAAAGGCATTCGAGAGAATTCGTAATGTCCATTTGGAGTGGTAAATGCTGTTTTTGCTTTATCTTTCGGATCCATCTCTATTTGATGAAATCCACTAGCGAGATCAAAGACTGAAAAATATTTAGCTCCTCCTAATCGATCTAAAATCTCGGTGATTTGAGGTAAAGGATATTTATCAGAAATTGTTACTTCGTTGAGACCGCGGAAATCTATTACCAATCGCCAACGTTTTACTCCGTTTTCATCTTCTTTCTTCGGTACGATCCATAAAGGTGAATTATATGGAGATTTGGAAGGTGTAATTATACCATTTGATAATAAAGCGCTGATTTGTTTTTGAATCTCCTTTTGATGAATGAGAGGATAGCGATATTGTCTCGTATTGATTGGAATATCGTTGGATGTATGGATTGAATGTTTAAAGTCGCGGGCCTTCCCAAGTTTATCTCCAGGAAGATAAAATCGGTCGGGAAAATCTCTAACTAAATTAGTAACGAAATCTAGTTCCTCCCTGTTCAAATGTTTAGTGTTTAAGGCTTCTAGAATTTTTTGTATTCTATCTTCGTGTGTTTTAAATTTTGACGGGTGTTCCGCAGCTGGGTAAAAATCCTCGTCTGATGAACCGAAGATATCAAACGGTTCCAATGTTTGTGGTTCTATCTCTACGTCTAGGGGTACATCGCTGGTATTTGTTGCCATAACGTAGCACTTCCCTTTACTGTTCCTTACTACTGCTTCCCCTATGTAAAGATGTTCGAGGGTCTTGATACGCGGTAAATATCCTTCCTTAATCCTCGGGTTTGTTATTGTTATAGCAATCTGTTGCGACGTCCTAGGTTCGATACGATGTTTGGTCGACGTCGGTAGTTCTTCTGTTTGGGGTAGATCTTGATAATTTGAAAAACGTAGAGGTCGGGTTGGTTTGTTCTTTAACACCAAAGTCCCGTGATAATAGGAAATTTCGGCCTCCTCCTGTTTTAAAAATGGGCTTCCTATAAGTCCGTCTGCTTCTATTGCAAGCTCTTTTACCACATAGAAAAGTGCGGGAGCTTCGTGGATATGAAGAATTGTTGTTCCTAAAGTATGAATTGGATTAGCGGTAATTCCGGTTAGCTCGATTTCTTCCCGAGAGTTTATCGCGGCTTTTTCTCCCAGGGCGTTAATGACTACTAAATTAACGGATGCTCCACCATCAATTAAGAATTCTCCCGTTCCTGACTCCAGTTCTGGAACCTTGATGTTGATGCGTGGGGCAGGTGCTTCCTTGATGAGGGTTCCTCTTCGAAGCGGACTGTCCTTTGGCGAGCTTCTTTGTTTCCGCTCATCGTTTCGCCTATACGTTGAGCGCGATTGAAGTTTAAAGACTTGTTAGATTCGACAGACGAATCTCGCGAGTCTCGTTGATATCTCGGACTACGCGGATGTTTCCTACAGGATTTTCCGTCATGTCCGGTTATACCGCAATTCCAGCAATACAAACTTGGCTTGCGATCTTTATCGTAATTTTTTAGAATGGAATATTGTTTTTCTCTATCATCTGGATACGATGAGTCGGAGCGATAAGAAGGGGATTTCGAGGGGCTCCGGTGACGCAAGGTCCAGGCCGTCGTGCGTGTCCGTCCTTCTCGTTCCTCTTCAAAACCAGATGTTCTTGTAGACCGATCCCTGTTTTGGTCGTATCTACTCGGAGAAAGGGGGTACGACACTTCACGGTCGTGGTGGCGAGAATCTTCAGTGTAATGGTCTCGACGAGACCACCTGGAGGGTGATTCATTACGCGGTGACTGTCGCCGATTCCTTAATCTTCTATCTATCTGTAGCACGGCGTCGTAAGCTTGTTCAAGCGTTTTGATGTCTTGAGTTTGAGCCGACACTTTCCAGGAAATTCGATCCGGTAAACCATCGATGAAGTTTTCTTTAACGTCCTTTTCCATTTCTTTGACGAAATCTTCAGCATGATCCAGATACCTTTCCCGAATAGCTCCGCGCGCACAATAAACTAGATGACTTGTTCTGTCGACGTATTGTCGCAGACTTTCTCCTTCGCGAATATGTAGTTTCGCGATTTCTACTTGGAAGTATGACAAACTTCTTCCCGGCGCGAATCTCTTTTTTAGATGTTGTACCAAGGCCTTAACAGAGTTGAATTTGTGCTCTAACGTGCACCTGCGTGCGGGACCGATCAGTTTCGTTAATATTATAGCAAGATACTCAGCTTCCGTACCCTCAGGAATCAAAGTTAACCCGTCTTCCACGTTTTGTGCAAAGCGCGTCAGAGATGGACTTTCACCGTCGAAGGTTGGAATTGACATAGTAATGTTTTGTATACATGTCCGTTGTGTCAAGAGTGACATTGAGTTTGCAATTGAAACTGTCAGGTTCATAATGTCGTTAGAAGAGACGTTAGCCGGTGCGTTCGTCATTTTAAAAATTACTAGGTGACCTGACTAGAGAAAACTAGTATATTGTCGATAATAAATTACGAGTGATTTTAACGTATTTAAAAACCCAAAATTTAGACAGCGATTCTAATGCAGTAGCATCCCACCGCTGTCACCAGTTCTGTTACGAGCCGGGGCTGCGGCAACGCGAGAGGCCGGCGAGAAGGGTATTTCCCAAGGAATACGGTTTATGAGTTTGTTAGTTAGGTGCGCGGACGAACCTGATGCGAAATCAGGGAGCCGCTAGGATTGTTGACGGCGAGGACGAACCTGATGCGAAATCAGGGAGCCTCTAGGAATGGAGTCACACGCGGACGAACCTGATGCGAAATCAGGGAGCCGCAGGAGGGTGAAACGTCGTGAACGAACCCGATGCGAAATCGGGGAGTCACTAGGATAGAGTTCACAGACGAACCTGGTGCGAAACCAGGGAGCTGTTAGGAGGTTGGATTATTCACAGACGAACCTGGTGCGAAACCAGGGAGCTGTTCGGAAGTTGGTAGATTTACAGACGAACCTGATGCGAAATCAGGGAGCTGTAGGATACGGACGAACCTGATGCGAAATCAGGGAGCCGTAGGAGGGTAAGGTTTCGTGGACGAACCCGATGCGAAATCGGGGAGCCACTGGGTTGGAGAAGATGCTTTGTTTTGGTTGAAGGGTTGCGAACGAACCTGATGCTTGATCAGGGAGTCGCGGGAAATGTTAATAATGCCTCGTAACTATTAATTTATGTTTGATACAACTCGAGCGGTAAAGCTGTATCAGTGGGTGAGTGCTACTAATATTATAAGGATCGCTGGGTGAAAGATGGGTTTAACGAATCTACTCGATTTATACGTGAACACCATTCATATATTGAATAATCAAGTATGATACAAATGTAAGTGTCGCGATGAAATAATAAATAGTGTAGTTAATTACCACTAGTTGCACGGTGTTGACGCACTGGCGATGCGGGGACGTACGAGTGGCTATTTCAAAAGTGCCAAATAGAATATAAACCGAACTCGCGGATTCTATGAGGTTAACTATGATCCTGACGGAGACTTTAGCTTGATCTTTAACCAACTCTGTACGAGCGTGACACGACGTGACTCTACGCGTGACTCTATAGCTTTTAACCAACGAGGGTAGAAACCAAAGGGTTTATATAGTCCCAAAAATGAGTGGGGATTCATTAGGAGTTTCCATATAAGGAAATTCTTCGGGGTCGTCGTCGTGTCATTCCCGTTCCCATGGTCGTGATCCAGATGGTCGAGATCATGACCCCCCTTAGTGGTGTATGATAAGCAAAAGGATTTTAGGGCGTTTTCCCTTCTCAGAAGCGAGCTCGAAAGTGGTTGAGAGTGGTGTATGGGAAGATTCCACATACGTAACATATTTATAATTATTTCAATTATTTTCAATTATTTATAATTATTTTCAATTATTTATCAATTATTTATAATCAATTTCAATTATTTATAATTAATTTCAATTATTTTCAATTATTTTCAATTATTTTCAATTACTTATAATTATTTCCAATTATTTATCAATTACTTTCAATTATTTTCAATTATTTTCAATTATTTTCAATTATTTTCAATTATTTTCAATTATTTATAATTATTTCCAATTATTTTCAATTATTTATAATTATTTTCAATTATTTATAATTATTTCAATTATTTTCAATTATATTCAATTATTTATAATTATTTTCAATTATTTTCAATTATTTTCAATTATTTTCAATTATTTTCAATTATTTTCAATTATTTTCCATTATTTTCAATTATTTTCAATTATTTTCAATTATTTTCAATTATTTATCAATTATTTTCAATTATTTATAATTACTTTCAATTATTTTCAATTATTTATAAATTATTTATAATTGTTTTCAATTATTTATAATTATTTTCAATTATTTTCGATTTTTTTCAAATATTTTCAATTATTTTCACTTATTTATAATTATTTTCAATTATTTATAATTATTTTCAATTATTTTCAATGATTTTCAATTATTTATAAATTATTTTCAATTATTTATAATTATTTTCAATTATTTATAATTATTATCAATTATTTTCAATTATTTTCAATTATTTATCAATTATTTTAAATTATTTATCATTATTTTCAATAATTTATCATTTATTTTCAATTATTTATAATTATTTTCAATTATTTATAATTCTTTTCAATTATTTTCAATTATTTTCAATTATTTTCAATTATTTTCAATTATTTTCAATTATTTATAATTATTTTCAATTATTTTCAATTATTTTCAATTATTTTCAATTATTTTCAATTATTTATCAATTATTTTCAATTATTTAGCAATTATTTTCAATTATTTTCAATTATTTTCAATTTTTATCAATTATTTATAATTATTTTCAATTATTTATAATTATTTCAATTATTTTCAATTATTTTCAATTATTTTCGATTATTTTCAATTATTTATCAATTATTTTCAATTATTTTCAATTATTTTCAATTATTTATAATTATTTCCAATTATTTTCAATTATTTATAATTATTTTCAATTATTTATAATTATTTCAATTATTTTCTATTATATTCAATTATTTATAATTATTTTCAATTATTTTCAATTATTTATCAATTATTTTCAATTATTTTCAATTATTTTCAATTATTTTCAATTATTTTCAATTATTTTCAATTATTTTCAATTATTTTCAATTATTTTCAATTATTTTCAATTATTTATCAATTATTTATCAATTATTTTAAATTATTTATAATTATTTTAAATTATTTTCAATTATTTATAATTATTTTCAATTATTTATCAATTATTTTCAATTATTTTCAATTATTTTCAATTATTTTCAATTATTTTCAATTATTTTCAATTATTTTCAATTATTTTCAATTATTTATAATTATTTTCAATTATTTTCAATTATTTTCAATTATTTTCAATTTTTAATCAATTATTTATGATTATTTTCAATTATTTATAATTATTTATAATTCTTTTAAATTATTTTCAATTATTTTCAATTATTTTCAATTATTTATAAATTATTTTCAATTATTTATCATTATTTTCAATTATTTTCAATTTTTTATCAATTATTTATAATTATTTTCAATTATTTATAATTATTTCAATTATTTTCAATTATTTTCAATTATTTATAATTATTTTCAATTATTTATCAATTATTTATAATTAATTTCAATTATTTTCAATTATTTTCAATTATTTTCAATTATTTATAATTATTTCCAATTATTTATCAATTACTTTAAATTATTTTCAATTATTTTCAATTATTTTCAATTATTTATAATTATTTCCAATTATTTTCAATTATTTATAATTGTTTTCAATTATTTATAATTATTTTCAATTATTTATTAATTATTTTCCATTATTTTCAATTATTTATAATCAATTTCAATTATTTATAATTAATTTCAATTATTTTCAATTATTTTCAATTATTTTCAATTACTTATAATTATTTCCAATTATTTATCAATTACTTTCAATTATTTTCAATTATTTTCAATTATTTTCAATTATTTATAATTATTTCCAATTATTTTCAATTATTTATAATTATTTTCAATTATTTATAATTATTTCAATTATTTTCAATTATATTCAATTATTTATAATTATTTTCAATTATTTTCAATTATTTTCAATTATTTTCAATTATTTTCAATTATTTTCAATTATTTTCCATTATTTTCAATTATTTTCAATTATTTTCAATTATTTTCAATTATTTATCAATTATTTTCAATTATTTATAATTACTTTCAATTATTTTCAATTATTTATAAATTATTTATAATTGTTTTCAATTATTTATAATTATTTTCAATTATTTTCGATTTTTTTCAAATATTTTCAATTATTTTCACTTATTTATAATTATTTTCAATTATTTATAATTATTTTCAATTATTTTCAATGATTTTCAATTATTTATAAATTATTTTCAATTATTTATAATTATTTTCAATTATTTATAATTATTATCAATTATTTTCAATTATTTTCAATTATTTATCAATTATTTTAAATTATTTATCATTATTTTCAATAATTTATCATTTATTTTCAATTATTTATAATTATTTTCAATTATTTATAATTCTTTTCAATTATTTTCAATTATTTTCAATTATTTTCAATTATTTTCAATTATTTTCAATTATTTATAATTATTTTCAATTATTTTCAATTATTTTCAATTATTTTCAATTATTTTCAATTATTTATCAATTATTTTCAATTATTTAGCAATTATTTTCAATTATTTTCAATTATTTTCAATTTTTATCAATTATTTATAATTATTTTCAATTATTTATAATTATTTCAATTATTTTCAATTATTTTCAATTATTTTCGATTATTTTCAATTATTTATCAATTATTTTCAATTATTTTCAATTATTTTCAATTATTTATAATTATTTCCAATTATTTTCAATTATTTATAATTATTTTCAATTATTTATAATTATTTCAATTATTTTCTATTATATTCAATTATTTATAATTATTTTCAATTATTTTCAATTATTTATCAATTATTTTCAATTATTTTCAATTATTTTCAATTATTTTCAATTATTTTCAATTATTTTCAATTATTTTCAATTATTTTCAATTATTTTCAATTATTTTCAATTATTTTCAATTATTTATCAATTATTTATCAATTATTTTAAATTATTTATAATTATTTTAAATTATTTTCAATTATTTATAATTATTTTCAATTATTTATCAATTATTTTCAATTATTTTCAATTATTTTCAATTATTTTCAATTATTTTCAATTATT
Organism: Andrena bucephala; assembly: GCA_947577245.1. Classification (NCBI taxonomy): domain Eukaryota; kingdom Metazoa; phylum Arthropoda; class Insecta; order Hymenoptera; family Andrenidae; genus Andrena; species Andrena bucephala. The sequence continues at coordinate 15,945,632 of OX387719.1, read as the reverse complement.
TTCAATTATTTTCAATTATTTATAATTATTTTCAATTATTTTCAATTATTTTCAATTATTTTCAATTTTTAATCAATTATTTATGATTATTTTCAATTATTTATAATTATTTATAATTCTTTTAAATTATTTTCAATTATTTTCAATTATTTTCAATTATTTATAAATTATTTTCAATTATTTATCATTATTTTCAATTATTTTCAATTTTTTATCAATTATTTATAATTATTTTCAATTATTTATAATTATTTCAATTATTTTCAATTATTTTCAATTATTTATAATTATTTTCAATTATTTATCAATTATTTATAATTAATTTCAATTATTTTCAATTATTTTCAATTATTTTCAATTATTTATAATTATTTCCAATTATTTATCAATTACTTTAAATTATTTTCAATTATTTTCAATTATTTTCAATTATTTATAATTATTTCCAATTATTTTCAATTATTTATAATTGTTTTCAATTATTTATAATTATTTTCAATTATTTATCAATTATTTTCCATTATTTTCAATTATTTATCAATTATTTTCAATTATTTTCAATTATTTTCAATTATTTTCAATTATTTTCAATTATTTTCAATTATTTTCAATTATTTTCAATTATTTTCAATTATTTTCAATTATTTATCAATTATTTATCAATTATTTTAAATTATTTATAATTATTTTAAATTATTTTCAATTATTTATAATTATTTTCAATTATTTATCAATTATTTTCAATTATTTTCAATTATTTTCAATTATTTTCAATTATTTTCAATTATTTTCAATTATTTTCAATTATTTTCAATTATTTATAATTATTTTCAATTATTTTCAATTATTTTCAATTATTTTCAATTATTTTCAATTATTTTCAATTATTTATAATTATTTTCAATTATTTATCAATTATTTTCAATTATTTATCAATTATTTATCAATTATTTTCAATTATTTATCAATTATTTTCAATTATTTTCAATTATTTTCAATTATTTATAATTATTTCCAATTATTTTCAATTATTTATAATTATTTTCAATTATTTATAATTATTTCAATTATTTTCAATTATATTCAATTATTTATAATTATTTTCAATTATTTATCAATTATTTATAATTAATTTCAATTATTTTCAATTATTTTCAATTATTTTCAATTATTTATCAATTATTTTCAATTATTTATAATTATTTTCTATTATTTTCAATTATTTTCAATTATTTATAATTATTTTCAATTATTTTCAATTATTTTCAATTATTTATAATTATTTTCTATTATTTATTAGTTATTTTCAATTATTTTCAATTATTTTCAATTATTTATCAATTATTTTCAATTATTTATCAATTATTTTCAATTATTTATCAATTATTTTCAATTATTTTCAATTATTTTCAATTATTTATAATTATTTCCAATTATTTATCAATTATTTTAAATTATTTTCAATTATTTTCAATTATTTATAATTATTTTCAATTATTTATCAATTATTTTAAATTGTTTTTAATTATTTTCAATTATTTATAAATTATTTATAATTGTTTTCAATTATTTATAATCATTTTCAATTATTTTCACTTATTTTAAATTATTTTCAATTTTTAATCAATTATTTTCAATTTTTAATCAATTATTTTCAATTTTTAATCAATTATTTATAATTATTTTCAATTATTTATAATTATTTTCAATTATTTTCAATTATTTTCAATTATTTATCAATTATTTTCAATTATTTATAATTATTTTCAATTATTTATAATTATTTTCAATTATTTATCAATTATTTATAATTAATTTCAATTATTTTCAATTATTTTCAATTATTTTCAATTATTTATAATTATTTTCAATTATTTTCAATTATTTTCAATTATTTTCAATTATTTTCAATTATTTTCAATTATTTTCAATTATTTATCAATTATTTATCAATTATTTTAAATTATTTATAATTATTTTAAATTATTTTCAATTATTTATAATTATTTTCAATTATTTATCAATTATTTTCAATTATTTTCAATTATTTTCAATTATTTTCAATTATTTTCAATTATTTTCAATTATTTATAATTATTTTCAATTATTTTCAATTATTTTCAATTATTTTCAATTATTTTCAATTATTTTCAATTATTTATAATTATTTTCAATTATTTATCAATTATTTTCAATTATTTATCAATTATTTATCAATTATTTTCAATTATTTATCAATTATTTTCAATTATTTTCAATTATTTTCAATTATTTATAATTATTTCCAATTATTTTCAATTATTTATAATTATTTTCAATTATTTATAATTATTTCAATTATTTTCAATTATATTCAATTATTTATAATTATTTTCAATTATTTATCAATTATTTATAATTAATTTCAATTATTTTCAATTATTTTCAATTATTTTCAATTATTTATCAATTATTTTCAATTATTTATAATTATTTTCTATTATTTTCAATTATTTATCAATTATTTTCAATTATTTATCAATTATTTTCAATTATTTATCAATTATTTTCAATTATTTTCAATTATTTATAATTATTTCCAATTATTTATCAATTATTTTCAATTATTTTCAATTATTTTCCATTATTTTCAATTATTTATCAATTATTTATCAATTATTTTCAATTATTTATAATTATTTTAAATTATTTTCAATGATTTTCAATTATTTATAATTATTTTCAATTATTTATCAATTATTTTCAATTATTTTCAATTATTTTCAATTATTATCTATTATTTTCAATTATTTTCAATTATTTTCAATTATTTTCAATTATTTTCCATTATTTTCAATTATTTTCAATTATTTTCAATTATTTATCAATTATTTTCAATTATTTATAATTATTTTCAATTATTTTCAATTATTTTCAATTATTTTCATTTATTTATCAATTATTTATCAATTATTTTCAATTATTTATAATTATTTTAAATTGTTTTCAATTATTTTCAATTATTTATAAATTATTTATACTTGTTTTCAATTGTTTATAATCATTTTCAATTATTTTCAATTATTTTAAATTATTTTCAATTTTTAATCAATTATTTATGATTATTTTCAATTATTTATAATTATTTTCAATTATTTTCAATTATTTTCAATCATTTCCAATTATTTTCAATTATTTATAAATTATTTTCAATTATTTATAATTTTTAATTATTTTCAATGATTTTCAATTATTAATCAATTATTTTCAATTATTTATAATTATTTTAAATTATTTATTATTCTTTTCAATTATTTTCATTTATTTTCAATTATATTCAATTATTTATAATTATTTTCAATTATTTTCAATTATTTATAATTATTTTCAATTATTTATCAATTATTTTCCATTATTTTCAATTATTTATCAATTATTTACAATTATTTTCAATTATTTTCAATTATTTTCAATTATTTTCAATTATTTTCAATTATTTATCAATTATTTATCAATTATTTTAAATTATTTATAATTATTTTAAATTATTTTCAATTATTTATAATTATTTTCAATTATTTATCAATTATTTTCAATTATTTTCAATTATTTTCAATTATTTTCAATTATTTTCTATTATTTTCAATTATTTTCAATTATTTTCAATTATTTTCAATTATTTTCAATTATTTATCAATTATTTTCAATTATTTATAATTACTTTCAATTATTTTCAATTATTTATAAATTATTTATAATTGTTTTCAATTATTTATAATTATTTTCAATTATTTTCAATTATTTTCAATTATTTTCACTTATTTATAATTATTTTCAATTATATATAATTATTTTCAATTATTTTCAATGATTTTCAATTATTTATCAATTATTTATCAATTATTTTAAATTATTTATAATTATTTTAAATTATTTTCAATTATTTATAATTATTTTCAATTATTTATCAATTATTTTCAATTATTTTCAATTATTTTCAATTATTTTCAATTATTTATCAATTACTTTAAATTATTTTCAATTATTTTCAATTATTTTCAATTACTTATAATTATTTCCAATTATTTTCAATTATTTATAATTGTTTTCAATTATTTATAATTATTTTCAATTATTTATCAATTATTTTCCATTATATTCAATTATTTTCAATTATTTTCAATTATTTTCAATTATTTTCAATTATTTATCAATTATTTATCAATTATTTTAAATTATTTATAATTATTTTAAATTATTTTCAATTATTTATAATTATTTTCAATTATTTATCAATTATTTTCAATTATTTTCAATTATTTTCAATTATTTTCAATTATTTTCAATTATTTTCAATTATTTATAATTATTTTCAATTATTTTCAATTATTTTTAATTATTTTCAATTATTTATAATTATTTTCAATTATTTATCAATTATTTTCAATTATTTATCAATTATTTTCAATTATTTTCAATTATTTTCAATTATTTATAATTATTTCCAATTATTTTCAATTATTTATCAATTATTTATCAATTATTTTAAATTATTTATAATTATTTTAAATTATTTTCAATTATTTATAATTATTTTCAATTATTTATCAATTATTTTCAATTATTTTCAATTATTTTCAATTATTTTCAATTATTTTCAATTATTTTCAATTATTTTCAATTATTTTCAATTATTTTCAATTATTTTCAATTATTTTCAATTATTTATCAATTATTTTCAATTATTTATAATTATTTTAAATTATTTTCAATTATTTATAATTATTTTCAATTATTTATCAATTATTTTCAATTATTTTCAATTATTTTCAATTATTTTCAATTATTTATCAATTACTTTAAATTATTTTCAATTATTTTCAATTATTTTCAATTACTTATAATTATTTCCAATTATTTTCAATTATTTATAATTGTTTTCAATTATTTATAATTATTTTCAATTATTTATCAATTATTTTCCATTATATTAAATTATTTTCAATTATTTTCAATTATTTTCAATTATTTTCAATTATTTATCAATTATTTATCAATTATTTTAAATTATTTATAATTATTTTAAATTATTTTCAATTATTTATAATTATTTTCAATTATTTATCAATTATTTTCAATTATTTTCAATTATTTTCAATTATTTTCAATTATTTTCAATTATTTTCAATTATTTTCAATTATTTTCAATTATTTATAATTATTTTCAATTATTTTCAATTATTTTTAATTATTTTCAATTATTTATAATTATTTTCAATTATTTATCAATTATTTTCAATTATTTATCAATTATTTTCAATTATTTTCAATTATTTTCAATTATTTATAATTATTTCCAATTATTTTCAATTATTTATCAATTATTTATCAATTATTTTAAATTATTTATAATTATTTTAAATTATTTTCAATTATTTATAATTATTTTCAATTATTTATCAATTATTTTCAATTATTTTCAATTATTTTCAATTATTTTCAATTATTTTCAATTATTTTCAATTATTTTCAATTATTTTCAATTATTTTCAATTATTTTCAATTATTTTCAATTATTTATCAATTATTTTCAATTATTTATAATTACTTTCAATTATTTTCAATTATTTATAAATTATTTATAATTGTTTTCAATTATTTATAATTATTTTCAATTATTTTCAATTATTTTCAATTATTTTCAATTATTTTCACTTATTTATAATTATTTTCAATTATTTATAATTATTTTCAATTATTTTCAATGATTTTCAATTATTTATCAATTATTTATCAATTATTTTAAATTATTTATAATTATTTTAAATTATTTTCAATTATTTATAATTATTTTCAATTATTTATCAATTATTTTCAATTATTTTCAATTATTTTCAATTATTTTCAATTATTTATCAATTACTTTAAATTATTTTCAATTATTTTCAATTACTTATAATTATTTCCAATTATTTTCAATTATTTATAATTGTTTTCAATTATTTATAATTATTTTCAATTATTTATCAATTATTTTCCATTATTTTCAATTATTTTCAATTATTTTCAATTATTTTCAATTATTTTCAATTATTTATCAATTATTTATCAATTATTTTAAATTATTTATAATTATTTTAAATTATTTTCAATTATTTATAATTATTTTCAATTATTTATCAATTATTTTCAATTATTTTAAATTATTTTCAATTATTTTCCATTATTTTCAATTATTTTCAATTATTTTCAATTATTTTCAATTATTTTCAATTATTTATAATTATTTTCAATTATTTTCAATTATTTTTAATTATTTTCTATTATTTATAATTATTTTCAATTATTTATCAATTATTTTCAATTATTTATCAATTATTTTCAATTATTTTCAATTATTTTCAATTATTTATAATTATTTCCAATTATTTTCAATTATTTATAATTATTTTCAATTATTTATAATTATTTCAATTATTTTCAATTATATTCAATTATTTATAATTATTTTCAATTATTTATCAATTATTTATAATTAATTTCAATTATTTTCAATTATTTTCAATTATTTTCAATTATTTATCAATTATTTTCAATTATTTATAATTATTTTCTATTATTTTCAATTATTTTCAATTATTTTCAATTATTTATAATTATTTTCAATTATTTTCAATTATTTTCAATTATTTATAATTATTTTCTATTATTTATCAGTTATTTTCAATTATTTTCAATTATTTTCAATTATTTATCAATTATTTTCAATTATTTATCAATTATTTTCAATTATTTATCAATTATTTTGAATTATTTTCAATTATTTATAATTATTTCCAATTATTTATCAATTATTTTAAATTATTTTCAATTATTTTCCATTATTTATAATTATTTTCAATTATTTATCAATTATTTTAAATTGTTTTCAATTATTTTCAATTATTTATAAATTATTTATAATTGTTTTCAATTATTTATAATCATTTTCAATTATTTTCACTTATTTTAAATTATTTTCAATTTTTAATCAATTATTTATAATTATTTTCAATTATTTATAATTATTTTCAATTATTTTCAATTATTTTCAATTATTTATCAATTATTTTCAATTATTTATAATGATTTTCTATTATTTTCAATTATTTTCAATTATTTTCAATTATTTATAATTATTTTCAATTATTTTCAATTATTTTCCATTATTTTCAATTATTTATCAATTATTTACAATTATTTTCAATTATTTTCAATTATTTATAATTATTTTCAATTATTTTCAATTATTTTTAATTATTTTCTATTATTTATAATTATTTTCAATTATTTATCAATTATTTTCAATTATTTATCAATTATTTTCAATTATTTTCAATTATTTTCAGTTATTTATAATTATTTCCAATTATTTTCAATTATTTATAATTATTTTCAATTATTTATAATTATTTCAATTATTTTCAATTATTTTCAATTATTTATAATTATTTTCAATTATTTATCAATTATTTATAATTAATTTCAATTATTTTCAATTATTTTCAATTATTTTCAATTATTTATAATTATTTCCAATTATTTATCAATTACTTTAAATTATTTTCAATTATTTTCAATTATTTTCAATTATTTATAATTATTTCCAATTATTTTCAATTATTTATAATTGTTTTCAATTATTTATAATTATTTTCAATTATTTATCAATTATTTTCCATTATTTTCAATTATTTATCAATTATTTTCAATTATTTTCAATTATTTTCAATTATTTTCAATTATTTTCAATTATTTTCAATTATTTTCAATTATTTTCAATTATTTTCAATTATTTATCAATTATTTATCAATTATTTTAAATTATTTATAATTATTTTAAATTATTTTCAATTATTTATAATTATTTTCAATTATTTTCAATTATTTTCAATTATTTATAATTATTTCCAATTATTTTCAATTATTTATAATTATTTTCAATTATTTATAATTATTTCAATTATTTTCAATTATATTCAATTATTTATAATTATTTTCAATTATTTATCAATTATTTATAATTAATTTCAATTATTTTCAATTATTTTCAATTATTTTCAATTATTTATCAATTATTTTCAATTATTTATAATTATTTTCTATTATTTTCAATTATTTTCAATTATTTTCAATTATTTATAATTATTTTCAATTATTTTCAATTATTTTCAATTATTTATAATTATTTTCTATTATTTATCAGTTATTTTCAATTATTTTCAATTATTTTCAATTATTTATCAATTATTTTCAATTATTTATCAATTATTTTCAATTATTTATCAATTATTTTGAATTATTTTCAATTATTTATAATTATTTCCAATTATTTATCAATTATTTTAAATTATTTTCAATTATTTTCAATTATTTATAATTATTTTCAATTATTTATCAATTATTTTAAATTGTTTTCAATTATTTTCAATTATTTATAAATTATTTATAATTGTTTTCAATTATTTATAATCATTTTCAATTATTTTCACTTATTTTAAATTATTTTCAATTTTTAATCAATTATTTATAATTATTTTCAATTATTTATAATTATTTTCAATTATTTTCAATTATTTTCAATTATTTATCAATTATTTTCAATTATTTATAATGATTTTCTATTATTTTCAATTATTTTCAATTATTTTCAATTATTTATAATTATTTTCAATTATTTTCAATTATTTTCCATTATTTTCAATTATTTATCAATTATTTACAATTATTTTCAATTATTTTCAATTATTTATAATTATTTTCAATTATTTTCAATTATTTTTAATTATTTTCTATTATTTATAATTATTTTCAATTATTTATCAATTATTTTCAATTATTTATCAATTATTTTCAATTATTTTCAATTATTTTCAATTATTTATAATTATTTCCAATTATTTTCAATTATTTATAATTATTTTCAATTATTTATAATTATTTCAATTATTTTCAATTATTTTCAATTATTTATAATTATTTTCAATTATTTATCAATTATTTATAATTAATTTCAATTATTTTCAATTATTTTCAATTATTTTCAATTATTTATAATTATTTCCAATTATTTATCAATTACTTTAAATTATTTTCAATTATTTTCAATTATTTTCAATTATTTATAATTATTTCCAATTATTTTCAATTATTTATAATTGTTTTCAATTATTTATAATTATTTTCAATTATTTATCAATTATTTTCCATTATTTTCAATTATTTATCAATTATTTTCAATTATTTTCAATTATTTTCAATTATTTTCAATTATTTTCAATTATTTTCAATTATTTTCAATTATTTTCAATTATTTTCAATTATTTATCAATTATTTATCAATTATTTTAAATTATTTATAATTATTTTAAATTATTTTCAATTATTTATAATTATTTTCAATTATTTATCAATTATTTTCAATTATTTTCAATTATTTTCAATTATTTTCAATTATTTTCAATTATTTTCAATTATTTTCAATTATTTTCAATTATTTATAATTATTTTCAATTATTTTCAATTATTTTCAATTATTTTCAATTATTTTCAATTATTTTCAATTATTTATAATTATTTTCAATTATTTATCAATTATTTTCAATTATTTATCAATTATTTATCAATTATTTTCAATTATTTATCAATTATTTTCAATTATTTTCAATTATTTTCAATTATTTATAATTATTTCCAATTATTTTCAATTATTTATAATTATTTTCAATTATTTATAATTATTTCAATTATTTTCAATTATATTCAATTATTTATAATTATTTTCAATTATTTATCAATTATTTATAATTAATTTCAATTATTTTCAATTATTTTCAATTATTTTCAATTATTTATCAATTATTTTCAATTATTTATAATTATTTTCTATTATTTTCAATTATTTTCAATTATTTATAATTATTTTCAATTATTTTCAATTATTTTCAATTATTTATAATTATTTTCTATTATTTATTAGTTATTTTCAATTATTTTCAATTATTTTCAATTATTTATCAATTATTTTCAATTATTTATCAATTATTTTCAATTATTTATCAATTATTTTCAATTATTTTCAATTATTTTCAATTATTTATAATTATTTCCAATTATTTATCAATTATTTTAAATTATTTTCAATTATTTTCAATTATTTATAATTATTTTCAATTATTTATCAATTATTTTAAATTGTTTTTAATTATTTTCAATTATTTATAAATTATTTATAATTGTTTTCAATTATTTATAATCATTTTCAATTATTTTCACTTATTTTAAATTATTTTCAATTTTTAATCAATTATTTTCAATTTTTAATCAATTATTTTCAATTTTTAATCAATTATTTATAATTATTTTCAATTATTTATAATTATTTTCAATTATTTTCAATTATTTTCAATTATTTATCAATTATTTTCAATTATTTATAATTATTTTCAATTATTTATAATTATTTTCAATTATTTATCAATTATTTATAATTAATTTCAATTATTTTCAATTATTTTCAATTATTTTCAATTATTTATAATTATTTTCAATTATTTTCAATTATTTTCAATTATTTTCAATTATTTTCAATTATTTTCAATTATTTATCAATTATTTATCAATTATTTTAAATTATTTATAATTATTTTAAATTATTTTCAATTATTTATAATTATTTTCAATTATTTATCAATTATTTTCAATTATTTTCAATTATTTTCAATTATTTTCAATTATTTTCAATTATTTTCAATTATTTTCAATTATTTTCAATTATTTATAATTATTTTCAATTATTTTCAATTATTTTCAATTATTTTCAATTATTTTCAATTATTTTCAATTATTTATAATTATTTTCAATTATTTATCAATTATTTTCAATTATTTATCAATTATTTATCAATTATTTTCAATTATTTATCAATTATTTTCAATTATTTTCAATTATTTTCAATTATTTATAATTATTTCCAATTATTTTCAATTATTTATAATTATTTTCAATTATTTATAATTATTTCAATTATTTTCAATTATATTCAATTATTTATAATTATTTTCAATTATTTATCAATTATTTATAATTAATTTCAATTATTTTCAATTATTTTCAATTATTTTCAATTATTTATCAATTATTTTCAATTATTTATAATTATTTTCTATTATTTTCAATTATTTATCAATTATTTTCAATTATTTATCAATTATTTTCAATTATTTATCAATTATTTTCAATTATTTTCAATTATTTATAATTATTTCCAATTATTTATCAATTATTTTCAATTATTTTCAATTATTTTCCATTATTTTCAATTATTTATCAATTATTTATCAATTATTTTCAATTATTTATAATTATTTTAAATTATTTTCAATGATTTTCAATTATTTATAATTATTTTCAATTATTTATCAATTATTTTCAACTATTTTCAATTATTTTCAATTATTATCTATTATTTTCAATTATTTTCAATTATTTTCAATTATTTTCAATTATTTTCCATTATTTTCAATTATTTTCAATTATTTTCAATTATTTATCAATTATTTTCAATTATTTATAATTATTTTCAATTATTTTCAATTATTTTCAATTATTTTCATTTATTTATCAATTATTTATCAATTATTTTCAATTATTTATAATTATTTTAAATTGTTTTCAATTATTTTCAATTATTTATAAATTATTTATACTTGTTTTCAATTGTTTATAATCATTTTCAATTATTTTCAATTATTTTAAATTATTTTCAATTTTTAATCAATTATTTATGATTATTTTCAATTATTTATAATTATTTTCAATTATTTTCAATTATTTTCAATCATTTCCAATTATTTTCAATTATTTATAAATTATTTTCAATTATTTATAATTTTTAATTATTTTCAATGATTTTCAATTATTAATCAATTATTTTCAATTATTTATAATTATTTTAAATTATTTATTATTCTTTTCAATTATTTTCATTTATTTTCAATTATATTCAATTATTTATAATTATTTTCAATTATTTTCAATTATTTATAATTATTTTCAATTATTTATCAATTATTTTCCATTATTTTCAATTATTTATCAATTATTTACAATTATTTTCAATTATTTTCAATTATTTTCAATTATTTTCAATTATTTTCAATTATTTATCAATTATTTATCAATTATTTTAAATTATTTATAATTATTTTAAATTATTTTCAATTATTTATAATTATTTTCAATTATTTATAATTATTTTCAATTATTTATCAATTATTTTCAATTATTTTCAATTATTTTCAATTATTTTCAATTATTTTCAATTATTTTCAATTATTTTCAATTATTTTCAATTATTTTCAATTATTTTCAATTATTTATCAATTATTTTCAATTATTTATAATTACTTTCAATTATTTTCAATTATTTATAAATTATTTATAATTGTTTTCAATTATTTATAATTATTTTCAATTATTTTCAATTATTTTCAATTATTTTCACTTATTTATAATTATTTTCAATTATATATAATTATTTTCAATTATTTTCAATGATTTTCAATTATTTATCAATTATTTATCAATTATTTTAAATTATTTATAATTATTTTAAATTATTTTCAATTATTTATAATTATTTTCAATTATTTATCAATTATTTTCAATTATTTTCAATTATTTTCAATTATTTTCAATTATTTATCAATTACTTTAAATTATTTTCAATTATTTTCAATTATTTTCAATTACTTATAATTATTTCCAATTATTTTCAATTATTTATAATTGTTTTCAATTATTTATAATTATTTTCAATTATTTATCAATTATTTTCCATTATATTCAATTATTTTCAATTATTTTCAATTATTTTCAATTATTTTCAATTATTTATCAATTATTTATCAATTATTTTAAATTATTTATAATTATTTTAAATTATTTTCAATTATTTATAATTATTTTCAATTATTTATCAATTATTTTCAATTATTTTCAATTATTTTCAATTATTTTCAATTATTTTCAATTATTTTCAATTATTTTCAATTATTTTCAATTATTTATAATTATTTTCAATTATTTTCAATTATTTTTAATTATTTTCAATTATTTATAATTATTTTCAATTATTTATCAATTATTTTCAATTATTTATCAATTATTTTCAATTATTTATAATTTTTAATTATTTTCAATGATTTTCAATTATTAATCAATTATTTTCAATTATTTATAATTATTTTAAATTATTTATTATTCTTTTCAATTATTTTCATTTATTTTCAATTATATTCAATTATTTATAATTATTTTCAATTATTTTCAATTATTTATAATTATTTTCAATTATTTATCAATTATTTTCCATTATTTTCAATTATTTATCAATTATTTACAATTATTTTCAATTATTTTCAATTATTTTCAATTATTTTCAATTATTTTCAATTATTTATCAATTATTTATCAATTATTTTAAATTATTTATAATTATTTTAAATTATTTTCAATTATTTATAATTATTTTCAATTATTTATAATTATTTTCAATTATTTATCAATTATTTTCAATTATTTTCAATTATTTTCAATTATTTTCAATTATTTTCAATTATTTTCAATTATTTTCAATTATTTTCAATTATTTTCAATTATTTTCAATTATTTATCAATTATTTTCAATTATTTATAATTACTTTCAATTATTTTCAATTATTTATAAATTATTTATAATTGTTTTCAATTATTTATAATTATTTTCAATTATTTTCAATTATTTTCAATTATTTTCACTTATTTATAATTATTTTCAATTATATATAATTATTTTCAATTATTTTCAATGATTTTCAATTATTTATCAATTATTTATCAATTATTTTAAATTATTTATAATTATTTTAAATTATTTTCAATTATTTATAATTATTTTCAATTATTTATCAATTATTTTCAATTATTTTCAATTATTTTCAATTATTTTCAATTATTTATCAATTACTTTAAATTATTTTCAATTATTTTCAATTATTTTCAATTACTTATAATTATTTCCAATTATTTTCAATTATTTATAATTGTTTTCAATTATTTATAATTATTTTCAATTATTTATCAATTATTTTCCATTATATTCAATTATTTTCAATTATTTTCAATTATTTTCAATTATTTTCAATTATTTATCAATTATTTATCAATTATTTTAAATTATTTATAATTATTTTAAATTATTTTCAATTATTTATAATTATTTTCAATTATTTATCAATTATTTTCAATTATTTTCAATTATTTATCAATTATTTATCAATTATTTTCAATTATTTTCAATTATTTATAATTATTTTCTATTATTTATCAGTTATTTTCAATTATTTTCAATTATTTTCAATTATTTATCAATTATTTTCAATTATTTATCAATTATTTTCAATTATTTATCAATTATTTTGAATTATTTTCAATTATTTATAATTATTTCCAATTATTTATCAATTATTTTAAATTATTTTCAATTATTTTCAATTATTTATAATTATTTTCAATTATTTATCAATTATTTTAAATTGTTTTCAATTATTTTCAATTATTTATAAATTATTTATAATTGTTTTCAATTATTTATAATCATTTTCAATTATTTTCACTTATTTTAAATTATTTTCAATTTTTAATCAATTATTTATAATTATTTTCAATTATTTATAATTATTTTCAATTATTTTCAATTATTTTCAATTATTTATCAATTATTTTCAATTATTTATAATGATTTTCTATTATTTTCAATTATTTTCAATTATTTTCAATTATTTATAATTATTTTCAATTATTTTCAATTATTTTCCATTATTTTCAATTATTTATCAATTATTTACAATTATTTTCAATTATTTTCAATTATTTATAATTATTTTCAATTATTTTCAATTATTTTTAATTATTTTCTATTATTTATAATTATTTTCAATTATTTATCAATTATTTTCAATTATTTATCAATTATTTTCAATTATTTTCAATTATTTTCAATTATTTATAATTATTTCCAATTATTTTCAATTATTTATAATTATTTTCAATTATTTATAATTATTTCAATTATTTTCAATTATTTTCAATTATTTATAATTATTTTCAATTATTTATCAATTATTTATAATTAATTTCAATTATTTTCAATTATTTTCAATTATTTTCAATTATTTATAATTATTTCCAATTATTTATCAATTACTTTAAATTATTTTCAATTATTTTCAATTATTTTCAATTATTTATAATTATTTCCAATTATTTTCAATTATTTATAATTGTTTTCAATTATTTATAATTATTTTCAATTATTTATCAATTATTTTCCATTATTTTCAATTATTTATCAATTATTTTCAATTATTTTCAATTATTTTCAATTATTTTCAATTATTTTCAATTATTTTCAATTATTTTCAATTATTTTCAATTATTTTCAATTATTTATCAATTATTTATCAATTATTTTAAATTATTTATAATTATTTTAAATTATTTTCAATTATTTATAATTATTTTCAATTATTTATCAATTATTTTCAATTATTTTCAATTATTTTCAATTATTTTCAATTATTTTCAATTATTTTCAATTATTTTCAATTATTTTCAATTATTTATAATTATTTTCAATTATTTTCAATTATTTTCAATTATTTTCAATTATTTTCAATTATTTTCAATTATTTATAATTATTTTCAATTATTTATCAATTATTTTCAATTATTTATCAATTATTTATCAATTATTTTCAATTATTTATCAATTATTTTCAATTATTTTCAATTATTTTCAATTATTTATAATTATTTCCAATTATTTTCAATTATTTATAATTATTTTCAATTATTTATAATTATTTCAATTATTTTCAATTATATTCAATTATTTATAATTATTTTCAATTATTTATCAATTATTTATAATTAATTTCAATTATTTTCAATTATTTTCAATTATTTTCAATTATTTATCAATTATTTTCAATTATTTATAATTATTTTCTATTATTTTCAATTATTTTCAATTATTTATAATTATTTTCAATTATTTTCAATTATTTTCAATTATTTATAATTATTTTCTATTATTTATTAGTTATTTTCAATTATTTTCAATTATTTTCAATTATTTATCAATTATTTTCAATTATTTATCAATTATTTTCAATTATTTATCAATTATTTTCAATTATTTATCAATTATTTTCAATTATTTTCAATTATTTTCAATTATTTATAATTATTTCCAATTATTTATCAATTATTTTAAATTATTTTCAATTATTTTCAATTATTTATAATTATTTTCAATTATTTATCAATTATTTTAAATTGTTTTTAATTATTTTCAATTATTTATAAATTATTTATAATTGTTTTCAATTATTTATAATCATTTTCAATTATTTTCACTTATTTTAAATTATTTTCAATTTTTAATCAATTATTTTCAATTTTTAATCAATTATTTTCAATTTTTAATCAATTATTTATAATTATTTTCAATTATTTATAATTATTTTCAATTATTTTCAATTATTTTCAATTATTTATCAATTATTTTCAATTATTTATAATTATTTTCAATTATTTATAATTATTTTCAATTATTTATCAATTATTTATAATTAATTTCAATTATTTTCAATTATTTTCAATTATTTTCAATTATTTATAATTATTTTCAATTATTTTCAATTATTTTCAATTATTTTCAATTATTTTCAATTATTTTCAATTATTTATCAATTATTTATCAATTATTTTAAATTATTTATAATTATTTTAAATTATTTTCAATTATTTATAATTATTTTCAATTATTTATCAATTATTTTCAATTATTTTCAATTATTTTCAATTATTTTCAATTATTTTCAATTATTTTCAATTATTTTCAATTATTTTCAATTATTTATAATTATTTTCAATTATTTTCAATTATTTTCAATTATTTTCAATTATTTTCAATTATTTTCAATTATTTATAATTATTTTCAATTATTTATCAATTATTTTCAATTATTTATCAATTATTTATCAATTATTTTCAATTATTTATCAATTATTTTCAATTATTTTCAATTATTTTCAATTATTTATAATTATTTCCAATTATTTTCAATTATTTATAATTATTTTCAATTATTTATAATTATTTCAATTATTTTCAATTATATTCAATTATTTATAATTATTTTCAATTATTTATCAATTATTTATAATTAATTTCAATTATTTTCAATTATTTTCAATTATTTTCAATTATTTATCAATTATTTTCAATTATTTATAATTATTTTCTATTATTTTCAATTATTTATCAATTATTTTCAATTATTTATCAATTATTTTCAATTATTTATCAATTATTTTCAATTATTTTCAATTATTTATAATTATTTCCAATTATTTATCAATTATTTTCAATTATTTTCAATTATTTTCCATTATTTTCAATTATTTATCAATTATTTATCAATTATTTTCAATTATTTATAATTATTTTAAATTATTTTCAATGATTTTCAATTATTTATAATTATTTTCAATTATTTATCAATTATTTTCAACTATTTTCAATTATTTTCAATTATTATCTATTATTTTCAATTATTTTCAATTATTTTCAATTATTTTCAATTATTTTCCATTATTTTCAATTATTTTCAATTATTTTCAATTATTTATCAATTATTTTCAATTATTTATAATTATTTTCAATTATTTTCAATTATTTTCAATTATTTTCATTTATTTATCAATTATTTATCAATTATTTTCAATTATTTATAATTATTTTAAATTGTTTTCAATTATTTTCAATTATTTATAAATTATTTATACTTGTTTTCAATTGTTTATAATCATTTTCAATTATTTTCAATTATTTTAAATTATTTTCAATTTTTAATCAATTATTTATGATTATTTTCAATTATTTATAATTATTTTCAATTATTTTCAATTATTTTCAATCATTTCCAATTATTTTCAATTATTTATAAATTATTTTCAATTATTTATAATTTTTAATTATTTTCAATGATTTTCAATTATTAATCAATTATTTTCAATTATTTATAATTATTTTAAATTATTTATTATTCTTTTCAATTATTTTCATTTATTTTCAATTATATTCAATTATTTATAATTATTTTCAATTATTTTCAATTATTTATAATTATTTTCAATTATTTATCAATTATTTTCCATTATTTTCAATTATTTATCAATTATTTACAATTATTTTCAATTATTTTCAATTATTTTCAATTATTTTCAATTATTTTCAATTATTTATCAATTATTTATCAATTATTTTAAATTATTTATAATTATTTTAAATTATTTTCAATTATTTATAATTATTTTCAATTATTTATAATTATTTTCAATTATTTATCAATTATTTTCAATTATTTTCAATTATTTTCAATTATTTTCAATTATTTTCAATTATTTTCAATTATTTTCAATTATTTTCAATTATTTTCAATTATTTTCAATTATTTATCAATTATTTTCAATTATTTATAATTACTTTCAATTATTTTCAATTATTTATAAATTATTTATAATTGTTTTCAATTATTTATAATTATTTTCAATTATTTTCAATTATTTTCAATTATTTTCACTTATTTATAATTATTTTCAATTATATATAATTATTTTCAATTATTTTCAATGATTTTCAATTATTTATCAATTATTTATCAATTATTTTAAATTATTTATAATTATTTTAAATTATTTTCAATTATTTATAATTATTTTCAATTATTTATCAATTATTTTCAATTATTTTCAATTATTTTCAATTATTTTCAATTATTTATCAATTACTTTAAATTATTTTCAATTATTTTCAATTATTTTCAATTACTTATAATTATTTCCAATTATTTTCAATTATTTATAATTGTTTTCAATTATTTATAATTATTTTCAATTATTTATCAATTATTTTCCATTATATTCAATTATTTTCAATTATTTTCAATTATTTTCAATTATTTTCAATTATTTATCAATTATTTATCAATTATTTTAAATTATTTATAATTATTTTAAATTATTTTCAATTATTTATAATTATTTTCAATTATTTATCAATTATTTTCAATTATTTTCAATTATTTTCAATTATTTTCAATTATTTTCAATTATTTTCAATTATTTTCAATTATTTTCAATTATTTATAATTATTTTCAATTATTTTCAATTATTTTTAATTATTTTCAATTATTTATAATTATTTTCAATTATTTATCAATTATTTTCAATTATTTATCAATTATTTTCAATTATTTTCAATTATTTTCAATTATTTATAATTATTTCCAATTATTTTCAATTATTTATCAATTATTTATCAATTATTTTAAATTATTTATAATTATTTTAAATTATTTTCAATTATTTATAATTATTTTCAATTATTTATCAATTATTTTCAATTATTTTCAATTATTTTCAATTATTTTCAATTATTTTCAATTATTTTCAATTATTTTCAATTATTTTCAATTATTTTCAATTATTTTCAATTATTTTCAATTATTTATCAATTATTTTCAATTATTTATAATTACTTTCAATTATTTTCAATTATTTATAAATTATTTATAATTGTTTTCAATTATTTATAATTATTTTCAATTATTTTCAATTATTTTCAATTATTTTCAATTATTTTCACTTATTTATAATTATTTTCAATTATTTATAATTATTTTCAATTATTTTCAATGATTTTCAATTATTTATCAATTATTTATCAATTATTTTAAATTATTTATAATTATTTTAAATTATTTTCAATTATTTATAATTATTTTCAATTATTTATCAATTATTTTAAATTATTTTCAATTATTTTCAATTATTTTCAATTATTTATCAATTACTTTAAATTATTTTCAATTATTTTCAATTATTTTCAATTACTTATAATTATTTCCAATTATTTTCAATTATTTATAATTGTTTTCAATTATTTATTATTATTTTCAATTATTTATCAATTATTTTCCATTATTTTCAATTATTTTCAATTATTTTCAATTATTTTCAATTATTTTCAATTATTTATCAATTATTTATCAATTATTTTAAATTATTTATAATTATTTTAAATTATTTTCAATTATTTATAATTATTTTCAATTATTTATCAATTATTTTCAATTATTTTAAATTATTTTCAATTATTTTCCATTATTTTCAATTATTTTCAATTATTTTCAATTATTTTCAATTATTTTCAATTATTTATAATTATTTTCAATTATTTTCAATTATTTTTAATTATTTTCTATTATTTATAATTATTTTCAATTATTTATCAATTATTTTCAATTATTTATCAATTATTTTCAATTATTTTCAATTATTTTCAATTATTTATAATTATTTCCAATTATTTTCAATTATTTATAATTATTTTCAATTATTTATAATTATTTCAATTATTTTCAATTATATTCAAATATTTATAATTATTTTCAATTATTTATCAATTATTTATAATTAATTTCAATTATTTTCAATTATTTTCAATTATTTTCAATTATTTATCAATTATTTTCAATTATTTATAATTATTTTCTATTATTTTCAATTATTTTCAATTATTTTCAATTATTTATAATTATTTTCAATTATTTTCAATTATTTTCAATTATTTATAATTATTTTCTATTATTTATCAGTTATTTTCAATTATTTTCAATTATTTTCAATTATTTATCAATTATTTTCAATTATTTATCAATTATTTTCAATTATTTATCAATTATTTTGAATTATTTTCAATTATTTATAATTATTTCCAATTATTTATAAATTATTTTAAATTATTTTCAATTATTTTCAATTATTTATAATTATTTTCAATTATTTATCAATTATTTTAAATTGTTTTCAATTATTTATAATTATTTTAAATTGTTTTCAATTATTTTCAATTATTTATAAATTATTTATACTTGTTTTCAATTGTTTATAATCATTTTCAATTATTTTCAATTATTTTCAATTATTTTCAATTATTTATCAATTATTTTCAATTATTTATAATTATTTTCAATTATTTTCAATTATTTTCAATTATTTTCATTTATTTATCAATTATTTATCAATTATTTTCAATTATTTATAATTATTTTAAATTGTTTTCAATTATTTTCAATTATTTATAAATTATTTATACTTGTTTTCAATTGTTTATAATCATTTTCAATTATTTTCAATTATTTTAAATTATTTTCAATTTTTAATCAATTATTTATGATTATTTTCAATTATTTATAATTATTTTCAATTATTTTCAATTATTTTCAATAATTTCCAATTATTTTCAATTATTTATAAATTATTTTCAATTATTTATAATTTTTAATTATTTTCAATGATTTTCAATTATTAATCAATTATTTTCAATTATTTATAATTATTTTAAATTATTTATTATTCTTTTCAATTATTTTCATTTATTTTCAATTATATTCAATTATTTATAATTATTTTCAATTATTTTCAATTATTTATAATTATTTTCAATTATTTATCAATTATTTTCCATTATTTTCAATTATTTATCAATTATTTACAATTATTTGCAATTATTTTCAATTATTTTCAATTATTTTCAATTATTTTCAATTATTTATCAATTATTTATCAATTATTTTAAATTATTTATAATTATTTTAAATTATTTTCAATTATTTATAATTATTTTCAATTATTTATCAATTATTTTCAATTATTTTCAATTATTTTCAATTATTTTCAATTATTTTCAATTATTTTCAATCATTTTCAATTATTTTCAATTATTTTCAATTATTTTCAATTATTTTCAATTATTTATCAATTATTTTCAATTATTTATAATTACTTTCAATTATTTTCAATTATTTATAAATTATTTATAATTGTTTTCAATTATTTATAATTATTTTCAATTATTTTCAATTATTTTCAATTATTTTCAATTATTTTCACTTATTTATAATTATTTTCAATTATATATAATTATTTTCAATTATTTTCAATGATTTTCAATTATTTATCAATTATTTATCAATTATTTTAAATTATTTATAATTATTTTAAATTATTTTCAATTATTTATAATTATTTTCAATTATTTATCAATTATTTTCAATTATTTTCAATTATTTTCAATTATTTTCAATTATTTATCAATTACTTTAAATTATTTTCAATTATTTTCAATTATTTTCAATTACTTATAATTATTTCCAATTATTTTCAATTATTTATAATTGTTTTCAATTATTTATAATTATTTTCAATTATTTATCAATTATTTTCCATTATTTTCAATTATTTTCAATTATTTTCAATTATTTTCAATTATTTTCAATTATTTATCAATTATTTATCAATTATTTTAAATTATTTATAATTATTTTAAATTATTTTCAATTATTTATAATTATTTTCAATTATTTATCAATTATTTTCAATTATTTTCAATTATTTTCAATTATTTTCAATTATTTTCAATTATTTTCAATTATTTTCAATTATTTTCAATTATTTTCAATTATTTATAATTATTTTCAATTATTTTCAATTATTTTTAATTATTTTCAATTATTTATAATTATTTTCAATTATTTATCAATTATTTTCAATTATTTATCAATTATTTTCAATTATTTTCAATTATTTTCAATTATTTATAATTATTTCCAATTATTTTCAATTATTTATCAATTATTTATCAATTATTTTAAATTATTTATAATTATTTTAAATTATTTTCAATTATTTATAATTATTTTCAATTATTTATCAATTATTTTCAATTATTTTCAATTATTTTCAATTATTTTCAATTATTTTCAATTATTTTCAATTATTTTCAATTATTTTCAATTATTTTCAATTATTTATCAATTATTTTCAATTATTTATAATTACTTTCAATTATTTTCAATTATTTATAAATTATTTATAATTGTTTTCAATTATTTATAATTATTTTCAATTATTTTCAATTATTTTCAATTATTTTCAATTATTTTCACTTATTTATAATTATTTTCAATTATTTATAATTATTTTCAATTATTTTCAATGATTTTCAATTATTTATCAATTATTTATCAATTATTTTAAATTATTTATAATTATTTTAAATTATTTTCAATTATTTATAATTATTTTCAATTATTTATCAATTATTTTCAATTATTTTCAATTATTTTCAATTATTTTCAATTATTTATCAATTACTTTAAATTATTTTCAATTATTTTCAATTATTTTCAATTACTTATAATTATTTCCAATTATTTTCAATTATTTATAATTGTTTTCAATTATTTATAATTATTTTCAATTATTTATCAATTATTTTCCATTATTTTCAATTATTTTCAATTATTTTCAATTATTTTCAATTATTTTCAATTATTTATCAATTATTTATCAATTATTTTAAATTATTTATAATTATTTTAAATTATTTTCAATTATTTATAATTATTTTCAATTATTTATCAATTATTTTCAATTATTTTCAATTATTTTCAATTATTTTCAATTATTTTCAATTATTTTCAATTATTTTCAATTATTTTCAATTATTTTCAATTATTTATAATTATTTTCAATTATTTTCAATTATTTTTAATTATTTTCTATTATTTATAATTATTTTCAATTATTTATCAATTATTTTCAATTATTTATCAATTATTTTCAATTATTTTCAATTATTTTCAATTATTTATAATTATTTCCAATTATTTTCAATTATTTATAATTATTTTCAATTATTTATAATTATTTCAATTATTTTCAATTATATTCAATTATTTATAATTATTTTCAATTATTTATCAATTAATTTCAATTATTTTCAATTATTTTCAATTATTTTCAATTATTTTCAATTATTTATCAATTATTTTCAATTATTTATAATTATTTTCTATTATTTTCAATTATTTTCAATTATTTTCAATTATTTATAATTATTTTCAATTATTTTCAATTATTTTCAATTATTTATAATTATTTTCTATTATTTATCAGTTATTTTCAATTATTTTCAATTATTTTCAATTATTTATCAATTATTTTCAATTATTTATCAATTATTTTCAATTATTTATCAATTATTTTCAATTATTTTCAATTATTTATAATTATTTCCAATTATTTATCAATTATTTTAAATTATTTTCAATTATTTTCAATTATTTATAATTATTTTCAATTATTTATCAATTATTTTAAATTGTTTTCAATTATTTTCAATTATTTATAAATTATTTATAATTGTTTTCAATTATTTATAATCATTTTCAATTATTTTCACTTATTTTAAATTATTTTCAATTTTTAATCAATTATTTATAATTATTTTCAATTATTTATAATTATTTTCAATTATTTATAATTATTTTCAATTATTTTCAATTATTTTCAATTATTTATCAATTATTTTCAATTATTTATAATTATTTTCTATTATTTTCAATTATTTTCAATTATTTTCAATTATTTATAATTATTTTCAATTATTTTCAATTATTTTCAATTATTTATAATTATTTTCTATTATTTATCAGTTATTTTCAATTATTTTCAATTATTTTCAATTATTTATCAATTATTTTCAATTATTTATCAATTATTTTCAATTATTTATCAATTATTTTCAATTATTTTCAATTATTTATAATTATTTCCAATTATTTATCAATTATTTTAAATTATTTTCAATTATTTTCAATTATTTATAATTATTTTCAATTATTTATCAATTATTTTCAATTATTTTCAATTATTTTCCATTATTTTCAATTATTTATCAATTATTTATCAATTATTTTCAATTATTTATAATTATTTTAAATTATTTTCAATGATTTTCAATTATTTATAATTATTTTCAATTATTTATCAATTATTTTCAATTATTTTCAATTATTTTCAATTATTATCAATTATTTTCAATTATTTTCAATTATTTTCAATTATTTTCAATTATTTACCATTATTTTCAATTATTTTCAATTATTTTCAATTATTTATCAATTATTTTCAATTATTTATAATTATTTTCAATTATTTTCAATTATTTTCATTTATTTGTCAATTATTTATCAATTATTTTCAATTATTTATAATTATTTTAAATTGTTTTCAATTATTTTCATTTATTTATAAATTATTTATACTTGTTTTCAATTATTTATAATCATTTTCAATTATTTTCAATTATTTTAAATTATTTTCAATTTTTAATCAATTATTTATGATTATTTTCAATTATTTATAATTATTTTCAATTATTTTCAATTATTTTCAATCATTTCCAATTATTTATAATTATTTTAAATTATTTTCAATTATTTATAATTATTTTCAATTATTTATCAATTATTTTCAATTATTTTCAATTATTTTCAATTATTTTCAATTATTTTCAATTATTTTCAATTATTTTCAATTATTTTCAATTATTTATCAATTATTTATCAATTATTTTAAATTATTTATAATTATTTTAAATTATTTTCAATTATTTATAATTATTTTCAATTATTTATCAATTATTTTCAATTATTTTCAATTATTTTCAATTATTTTCAATTATTTTCAATTATTTTCAATTATTTTCAATTATTTATAATTATTTTCAATTATTTTCAATAATTTTCAATTATTTTCAATTATTTTCAATTATTTTCAATTATTTATAATTATTTTCAATTATTTTCAATTATTTTCAATTATTTTCAATTATTTATAATTATTTTCAATTATTTATCAATTATTTTCAATTATTTATCAATTATTTTCAATTATTTTCAATTATTTTCAATTATTTATAATTATTTCCAATTATTTTCAATTATTTATAATTATTTTCAATTATTTATAATTATTTCAATTATTTTCAATTATATTCAATTATTTATAATTATTTTCAATTATTTATCAATTATTTATAATTAATTTCAATTATTTTCAATTATTTTCAATTATTTTCAATTATTTATCAATTATTTTCAATTATTTATAATTATTTTCTATTATTTTCAATTATTTTCAATTATTTATAATTATTTTCAATTATATTCAATTATTTTCAATTATTTAGAATTATTTTTAATTATTTTCAATTATTTTCAATTATTTTCAAATTTTTTCAATTATTTTCAATTATTTTCAATTATTTTCAATTATTTTCAATTATTTTCAATTATTTTCAATTATTATCAATTATTTTCAATTATTTTCAATTATTTTCAATTATTTTCAATTATTTTCCATTATTTTCAATTATTTTCAATTATTTTCAATTATTTATCAATTATTTTCAATTATTTATAATTATTTTCAATTATTTTCAATTATTTTCAATTATTTTCATTTATTTATCAATTATTTATCAATTATTTTCAATTATTTATAATTATTTTAAATTGTTTTCAATTATTTTCAATTATTTATAAATTATTTATACTTGTTTTCAATTGTTTATAATCATTTTCAATTATTTTCAATTATTTTAAATTATTTTCAATTTTTAATCAATTATTTATGATTATTTTCAATTATTTATAATTATTTTCAATTATTTTCAATTATTTTCAATCATTTCCAATTATTTTCAATTATTTATAAATTATTTTAAATTATTTATAATTATTTTAAATTATTTTCAATTATTTATAATTATTTTCAATTATTTATCAATTATTTTCAATTATTTTCAATTATTTTCAATTATTTTCAATTATTTTCAATTATTTTCAATTATTTTCAATTATTTTCAATTATTTTCAATTATTTTCAATTATTTTCAATTATTTATCAATTATTTTCAATTATTTATAATTACTTTCAATTATTTTCAATTATTTATAAATTATTTATAATTGTTTTCAATTATTTATAATTATTTTCAATTATTTTCAATTATTTTCAATTATTCTCAATTATTTTCACTTATTTATAATTATTTTCAATTATTTATAATTATTTTCAATTATTTTCAATGATTTTCAAATATTTATCAATTATTTATCAATTATTTTAAATTATTTATAATTATTTTAAATTATTTTCAATTATTTATAATTATTTTCAATTATTTATCAATTATTTTCAATTATTTTCAATTATTTTCAATTATTTTCAATTATTTATCAATTACTTTAAATTATTTTCAATTATTTTCAATTATTTTCAATTACTTATAATTATTTCCAATTATTTTCAATTATTTATAATTGTTTTCAATTATTTATAATTATTTTCAATTATTTATCAATTATTTTCCATTATTTTCAATTATTTTCAATTATTTTCAATTATTTTCAATTATTTTCAATTATTTATCAATTATTTATCAATTATTTTAAATTATTTATAATTATTTTAAATTATTTTCAATTATTTATAATTATTTTCAATTATTTATCAATTATTTTCAATTATTTTCAATTATTTTCAATTATTTTCAATTATTTTCAATTATTTTCAATTATTTTTAATTATTTTCAATTATTTTCAATTATTTTCAATTATTTTCAATTTTTTTCAATTATTTTCAATTATTTATAATTATTTTCAATTATTTTCAATTATTTTCAATTATTTTCAATTATTTATAATTATTTTCAATTATTTATAATTATTTTCAATTATTTATCAATTATTTATAATTAATTTCAATTATTTTCAATTATTTTCAATTATTTTCAATTATTTATAATTATTTTCAATTATTTTCAATTGTTTTCAATTATTTTCAATTATTTTCAATTATTTTCAATTATTTTCAATTATTTATCAATTATTTATCAATTATTTTAAATTATTTATAATTATTTTCAATTATTTATAATTATTTTCAATTATTTATCAATTATTTTCAATTATTTTCAATTATTTTCAATTATTTTCAATTATTTTCAATTATTTTCAATTATTTATAATTATTTTCAATTATTTTCAATTATTTTCAATTATTTTCAATTATTTTCAATTATTTTCAATTATTTATAATTATTTTCAATTATTTATAATTATTTTCTATTATTTTCAATTATTTTCAATTATTTATAATTATTTTCAATTATATTCAATTATTTTCAATTATTTAGAATTATTTTTAATTATTTTCAATTATTTCCAATTATTTTCAATTATTTATAATTATTTTCAATTATTTATAATTATTTCAATTATTTTCAATTATATTCAATTATTTATAATTATTTTCAATTATTTATCAATTATTTATAATTAATTTCAATTATTTTCAATTATTTTCAATTATTTTCAATTATTTTCAATTATTTTCATTTATTTGTCAATTATTTATCAATTATTTTCAATTATTTATAATTATTTTAAATTGTTTTCAATTATTTTCAATTATTTATAAATTATTTATACTTGTTTTCAATTATTTATAATCATTTTCAATTATTTTCAATTATTTTAAATTATTTTCAATTTTTAATCAATTATTTATGATTATTTTCAATTATTTATAATTATTTTCAATTATTTTCAATTATTTTCAATCATTTCCAATTATTTTCAATTATTTATAAATTATTTTCAATTATTTATAATTATTTTTAATTATTTTCAATGATTTTCAATTATTAATCAATTATTTTCAATTATTTATAATTATTTTAAATTATTTATTATTCTTTTAAATTATTTTCATTTATTTTCAATTATATTCAATTATTTATAATTATTTTCAATTATTTTCAATTATTTTCAATTATTTATAATTATTTTCAATTATTTATCAATTATTTTCCATTATTTTCAATTATTTATCAATTATTTTCAATTATTTTCAATTATTTTCAATTATTTTCAATTATTTTCAATTATTTTAAATTATTTATCAATTATTTTAAATTATTTATAATTATTTTAAATTATTTTCAATTATTTATAATTATTTTCAATTATTTATCAATTATTTTCAATTATTTTCAATTATTTTCCATTATTTTCAGTTATTTTCAATTATTTTCAATTATTTTCAATTATTTATCAATTATTTTCAATTATTTATAATTACTTTCAATTATTTTCAATTATTTATAAATTATTTATAATTGTTTTCAATTATTTTCAATTATTTTCAATTATTTTCAATTATTTTCAATTATTTATCAATTACTTTAAATTATTTTCAATTATTTTCAATTATTTTCAATTACTTATAATTATTTCCAATTATTTTCAATTATTTATAATTGTTTTCAATTATTTATAATTATTTTCAATTATTTATCAATTATTTTCCATTATTTTCAATTATTTTCAATTATTTTCAATTATTTTCAATTATTTTCAATTATTTATCAATTATTTATCAATTATTTTAAATTATTTATAATTATTTTAAATTATTTTCAATTATTTATAATTATTTTCAATTATTTATCAATTATTTTCAATTATTTTCAATTATTTTCAATTATTTTCAATTATTTTCAATTATTTTCAATTATTTTCAATTATTTTCAATTATTTTCAATTATTTATAATTATTTTCAATTATTTTCAATTATTTTTAATTATTTTCTATTATTTATAATTATTTTCAATTATTTATCAATTATTTTCAATTATTTATCAATTATTTTCAATTATTTTCAATTATTTTCAATTATTTATAATTATTTCCAATTATTTTCAATTATTTATAATTATTTTCAATTATTTATAATTATTTCAATTATTTTCAATTATATTCAATTATTTATAATTATTTTCAATTATTTATCAATTAATTTCAATTATTTTCAATTATTTTCAATTATTTTCAATTATTTTCAATTATTTATCAATTATTTTCAATTATTTATAATTATTTTCTATTATTTTCAATTATTTTCAATTATTTTCAATTATTTATAATTATTTTCAATTATTTTCAATTATTTTCAATTATTTATAATTATTTTCTATTATTTATCAGTTATTTTCAATTATTTTCAATTATTTTCAATTATTTATCAATTATTTTCAATTATTTATCAATTATTTTCAATTATTTATCAATTATTTTCAATTATTTTCAATTATTTATAATTATTTCCAATTATTTATCAATTATTTTAAATTATTTTCAATTATTTTCAATTATTTATAATTATTTTCAATTATTTATCAATTATTTTAAATTGTTTTCAATTATTTTCAATTATTTATAAATTATTTATAATTGTTTTCAATTATTTATAATCATTTTCAATTATTTTCACTTATTTTAAATTATTTTCAATTTTTAATCAATTATTTATAATTATTTTCAATTATTTATAATTATTTTCAATTATTTATAATTATTTTCAATTATTTTCAATTATTTTCAATTATTTATCAATTATTTTCAATTATTTATAATTATTTTCTATTATTTTCAATTATTTTCAATTATTTTCAATTATTTATAATTATTTTCAATTATTTTCAATTATTTTCAATTATTTATAATTATTTTCTATTATTTATCAGTTATTTTCAATTATTTTCAATTATTTTCAATTATTTATCAATTATTTTCAATTATTTATCAATTATTTTCAATTATTTATCAATTATTTTCAATTATTTTCAATTATTTATAATTATTTCCAATTATTTATCAATTATTTTAAATTATTTTCAATTATTTTCAATTATTTATAATTATTTTCAATTATTTATCAATTATTTTCAATTATTTTCAATTATTTTCCATTATTTTCAATTATTTATCAATTATTTATCAATTATTTTCAATTATTTATAATTATTTTAAATTATTTTCAATGATTTTCAATTATTTATAATTATTTTCAATTATTTATCAATTATTTTCAATTATTTTCAATTATTTTCAATTATTATCAATTATTTTCAATTATTTTCAATTATTTTCAATTATTTTCAATTATTTACCATTATTTTCAATTATTTTCAATTATTTTCAATTATTTATCAATTATTTTCAATTATTTATAATTATTTTCAATTATTTTCAATTATTTTCAATTATTTTCATTTATTTGTCAATTATTTATCAATTATTTTCAATTATTTATAATTATTTTAAATTGTTTTCAATTATTTTCATTTATTTATAAATTATTTATACTTGTTTTCAATTATTTATAATCATTTTCAATTATTTTCAATTATTTTAAATTATTTTCAATTTTTAATCAATTATTTATGATTATTTTCAATTATTTATAATTATTTTCAATTATTTTCAATTATTTTCAATCATTTCCAATTATTTATAATTATTTTAAATTATTTTCAATTATTTATAATTATTTTCAATTATTTATCAATTATTTTCAATTATTTTCAATTATTTTCAATTATTTTCAATTATTTTCAATTATTTTCAATTATTTTCAATTATTTTCAATTATTTATCAATTATTTATCAATTATTTTAAATTATTTATAATTATTTTAAATTATTTTCAATTATTTATAATTATTTTCAATTATTTATCAATTATTTTCAATTATTTTCAATTATTTTCAATTATTTTCAATTATTTTCAATTATTTTCAATTATTTTCAATTATTTATAATTATTTTCAATTATTTTCAATAATTTTCAATTATTTTCAATTATTTTCAATTATTTTCAATTATTTATAATTATTTTCAATTATTTTCAATTATTTTCAATTATTTTCAATTATTTATAATTATTTTCAATTATTTATCAATTATTTTCAATTATTTATCAATTATTTTCAATTATTTTCAATTATTTTCAATTATTTATAATTATTTCCAATTATTTTCAATTATTTATAATTATTTTCAATTATTTATAATTATTTCAATTATTTTCAATTATATTCAATTATTTATAATTATTTTCAATTATTTATCAATTATTTATAATTAATTTCAATTATTTTCAATTATTTTCAATTATTTTCAATTATTTATCAATTATTTTCAATTATTTATAATTATTTTCTATTATTTTCAATTATTTTCAATTATTTATAATTATTTTCAATTATATTCAATTATTTTCAATTATTTAGAATTATTTTTAATTATTTTCAATTATTTTCAATTATTTTCAAATTTTTTCAATTATTTTCAATTATTTTCAATTATTTTCAATTATTTTCAATTATTTTCAATTATTTTCAATTATTATCAATTATTTTCAATTATTTTCAATTATTTTCAATTATTTTCAATTATTTTCCATTATTTTCAATTATTTTCAATTATTTTCAATTATTTATCAATTATTTTCAATTATTTATAATTATTTTCAATTATTTTCAATTATTTTCAATTATTTTCATTTATTTATCAATTATTTATCAATTATTTTCAATTATTTATAATTATTTTAAATTGTTTTCAATTATTTTCAATTATTTATAAATTATTTATACTTGTTTTCAATTGTTTATAATCATTTTCAATTATTTTCAATTATTTTAAATTATTTTCAATTTTTAATCAATTATTTATGATTATTTTCAATTATTTATAATTATTTTCAATTATTTTCAATTATTTTCAATCATTTCCAATTATTTTCAATTATTTATAAATTATTTTAAATTATTTATAATTATTTTAAATTATTTTCAATTATTTATAATTATTTTCAATTATTTATCAATTATTTTCAATTATTTTCAATTATTTTCAATTATTTTCAATTATTTTCAATTATTTTCAATTATTTTCAATTATTTTCAATTATTTTCAATTATTTTCAATTATTTTCAATTATTTATCAATTATTTTCAATTATTTATAATTACTTTCAATTATTTTCAATTATTTATAAATTATTTATAATTGTTTTCAATTATTTATAATTATTTTCAATTATTTTCAATTATTTTCAATTATTCTCAATTATTTTCACTTATTTATAATTATTTTCAATTATTTATAATTATTTTCAATTATTTTCAATGATTTTCAAATATTTATCAATTATTTATCAATTATTTTAAATTATTTATAATTATTTTAAATTATTTTCAATTATTTATAATTATTTTCAATTATTTATCAATTATTTTCAATTATTTTCAATTATTTTCAATTATTTTCAATTATTTATCAATTACTTTAAATTATTTTCAATTATTTTCAATTATTTTCAATTACTTATAATTATTTCCAATTATTTTCAATTATTTATAATTGTTTTCAATTATTTATAATTATTTTCAATTATTTATCAATTATTTTCCATTATTTTCAATTATTTTCAATTATTTTCAATTATTTTCAATTATTTTCAATTATTTATCAATTATTTATCAATTATTTTAAATTATTTATAATTATTTTAAATTATTTTCAATTATTTATAATTATTTTCAATTATTTATCAATTATTTTCAATTATTTTCAATTATTTTCAATTATTTTCAATTATTTTCAATTATTTTCAATTATTTTTAATTATTTTCAATTATTTTCAATTATTTTCAATTATTTTCAATTTTTTTCAATTATTTTCAATTATTTATAATTATTTTCAATTATTTTCAATTATTTTCAATTATTTTCAATTATTTATAATTATTTTCAATTATTTATAATTATTTTCAATTATTTATCAATTATTTATAATTAATTTCAATTATTTTCAATTATTTTCAATTATTTTCAATTATTTATAATTATTTTCAATTATTTTCAATTGTTTTCAATTATTTTCAATTATTTTCAATTATTTTCAATTATTTTCAATTATTTATCAATTATTTATCAATTATTTTAAATTATTTATAATTATTTTCAATTATTTATAATTATTTTCAATTATTTATCAATTATTTTCAATTATTTTCAATTATTTTCAATTATTTTCAATTATTTTCAATTATTTTCAATTATTTATAATTATTTTCAATTATTTTCAATTATTTTCAATTATTTTCAATTATTTTCAATTATTTTCAATTATTTATAATTATTTTCAATTATTTATAATTATTTTCTATTATTTTCAATTATTTTCAATTATTTATAATTATTTTCAATTATATTCAATTATTTTCAATTATTTAGAATTATTTTTAATTATTTTCAATTATTTCCAATTATTTTCAATTATTTATAATTATTTTCAATTATTTATAATTATTTCAATTATTTTCAATTATATTCAATTATTTATAATTATTTTCAATTATTTATCAATTATTTATAATTAATTTCAATTATTTTCAATTATTTTCAATTATTTTCAATTATTTTCAATTATTTTCATTTATTTGTCAATTATTTATCAATTATTTTCAATTATTTATAATTATTTTAAATTGTTTTCAATTATTTTCAATTATTTATAAATTATTTATACTTGTTTTCAATTATTTATAATCATTTTCAATTATTTTCAATTATTTTAAATTATTTTCAATTTTTAATCAATTATTTATGATTATTTTCAATTATTTATAATTATTTTCAATTATTTTCAATTATTTTCAATCATTTCCAATTATTTTCAATTATTTATAAATTATTTTCAATTATTTATAATTATTTTTAATTATTTTCAATGATTTTCAATTATTAATCAATTATTTTCAATTATTTATAATTATTTTAAATTATTTATTATTCTTTTAAATTATTTTCATTTATTTTCAATTATATTCAATTATTTATAATTATTTTCAATTATTTTCAATTATTTTCAATTATTTATAATTATTTTCAATTATTTATCAATTATTTTCCATTATTTTCAATTATTTATCAATTATTTTCAATTATTTTCAATTATTTTCAATTATTTTCAATTATTTTCAATTATTTTAAATTATTTATCAATTATTTTAAATTATTTATAATTATTTTAAATTATTTTCAATTATTTATAATTATTTTCAATTATTTATCAATTATTTTCAATTATTTTCAATTATTTTCCATTATTTTCAGTTATTTTCAATTATTTTCAATTATTTTCAATTATTTATCAATTATTTTCAATTATTTATAATTACTTTCAATTATTTTCAATTATTTATAAATTATTTATAATTGTTTTCAATTATTTTCAATTATTTTCAATTATTTATAATTATTTTCAATTATTTTCAATTATTTTCAATTATTTTCAATTATTTTCAATTATTTTCAATTATTTTCAATTATTTATCAATTATTTATCAATTATTTTAAATTATTTATAATTATTTTAAATTATTTTCAATTATTTATAATTATTTTCAATTATTTATCAATTATTTTCAATTATTTTCAATTATTTTCAATTATTTTCAATTATTTTCAATTATTTTCAATTATTTATAATTATTTTCAATTATTTTCAATTATTTTCAATTATTTTCAATTATTTTCAATTATTTTCAATTATTTATAATTATTTTCAATTATTTTCAATTATTTTTAATTATTTTCAATTATTTATAATTATTTTCAATTATTTATCAATTATTTTCAATTATTTATCAATTATTTTCAATTATTTTCAATTATTTTCAATTATTTATAATTATTTCCAATTATTTTCAATTATTTATAATTATTTTCAATTATTTATAATTATTTCAATTATTTTCAATTATATTCAATTATTTATAATTATTTTCAATTATTTATCAATTATTTATAATTAATTTCAATTATTTTCAATTATTTTCAATTATTTTCAATTATTTATCAATTATTTTCAATTATTTATAATTATTTTCTATTATTTTCAATTATTTTCAATTATTTTCAATTATTTATAATTATTTTCAATTATTTTCAATTATTTTCAATTATTTATAATTATTTTCTATTATTTATCAGTTATTTTCAATTATTTTCAATTATTTTCAATTATTTATCAATTATTTTCAATTATTTATCAATTATTTTCAATTATTTATCAATTATTTTCAATTATTTTCAATTATTTATAATTATTTCCAATTATTTATCAATTATTTTAAATTATTTTCAATTATTTTCAATTATTTATAATTATTTTCAATTATTTATCAATTATTTTCAATTATTTTCAATTATTTTCAATTATTTTCCATTATTTTCAATTATTTATCAATTATTTATCAATTATTTTCAATTATTTATAATTATTTTAAATTATTTTCAATGATTTTCAATTATTTATAATTATTTTCAATTATTTATCAATTATTTTCAATTATTTTCAATTATTTTCAATTATTATCAATTATTTTCAATTATTTTCAATTATTTTCAATTATTTTCAATTATTTTCCATTATTTTCAATTATTTTCAATTATTTTCAATTATTTATCAATTATTTTCAATTATTTATAATTATTTTCAATTATTTTCAATTATTTTCAATTATTTTCATTTATTTGTCAATTATTTATCAATTATTTTCAATTATTTATAATTATTTTAAATTGTTTTCAATTATTTTCAATTATTTATAAATTATTTATACTTGTTTTCAATTATTTATAATCATTTTCAATTATTTTCAATTATTTTAAATTATTTTCAATTTTTAATCAATTATTTATGATTATTTTCAATTATTTATAATTATTTTCAATTATTTTCAATTATTTTCAATCATTTCCAATTATTTTCAATTATTTATAAATTATTTTCAATTATTTATAATTATTTTTAATTATTTTCAATGATTTTCAATTATTAATCAATTATTTTCAATTATTTATAATTATTTTAAATTATTTATTATTCTTTTAAATTATTTTCATTTATTTTCAATTATATTCAATTATTTATAATTATTTTCAATTATTTTCAATTATTTTCAATTATTTATAATTATTTTCAATTATTTATCAATTATTTTCCATTATTTTCAATTATTTATCAATTATTTTCAATTATTTTCAATTATTTTCAATTATTTTCAATTATTTTCAATTATTTTCAATTATTTATCAATTATTTTAAATTATTTATAATTATTTTAAATTATTTTCAATTATTTATAATTATTTTCAATTATTTATCAATTATTTTCAATTATTTTCAATTATTTTCAATTATTTTCAATTATTTTCAATTATTTTCAGTTATTTTCAATTATTTTCAATTATTTTCAATTATTTATCAATTATTTTCAATTATTTATAATTACTTTCAATTATTTTCAATTATTTATAAATTATTTATAATTGTTTTCAATTATTTATAATTATTTTCAATTATTTTCAATTATTTTCAATTATTTTCAATTATTTTCACTTATTTATAATTATTTTCAATTATTTATAATTATTTTCAATTATTTTCAATGATTTTCAATTATTTATCAATTATTTATCAATTATTTTAAATTATTTATAATGATTTTAAATTATTTTCAATTATTTATAATTATTTTCAATTATTTATCAATTATTTTCAATTATTTTCAATTATTTATCAATTTCTTTAAATTATTTTTAATTATTTTCAATTATTTTCAATTATTTATAATTATTTCCAATTATTTTCAATTATTTATAATTGTTTTCAATTATTTATAATTATTTTCAATTATTTATCAATTATTTTCCATTATTTTCAATTATTTATCAATTATTTTCAATTATTTTCAATTATTTTCAATTATTTATCAATTATTTATCAATTATTTTCAATTATTTATAATTATTTTAAATTATTTTCAATTATTTATAATTATTTTCAATTATTTATCAATTATTTTCAATTATTTTCAATTATTTTCAATTATTTTCAATTATTTTCAATTATTTTCAATTATTTTCAATTATTTATCAATTATTTATCAATTATTTTAAATTATTTATAATTATTTTAAATTATTTTCAATTATTTATAATTATTTTCAATTATTTATCAATTATTTTCAATTATTTTCAATTATTTTCAATTATTTTCAAATATTTTCAATTATTTTCAATTATTTTCAATTATTTATAATTATTTTCAATTATTTTCAATAATTTTCAATTATTTTCAATTATTTTCAATTATTTATAATTATTTTCAATTATTTTCAATTATTTTCAATTATTTTCAATTATTTATAATTATTTTCAATTATTTATCAATTATTTTCAATTATTTATCAATTATTTTCAATTATTTTCAATTATTTTCAATTATTTATAATTATTTCCAATTATTTTCAATTATTTATAATTATTTTCAATTATTTATAATTATTTCAATTATTTTCAATTATATTCAATTATTTATAATTATTTTCAATTATTTATCAATTATTTATAATTAATTTCAATTATTTTCAATTATTTTCAATTATTTTCAATTATTTATCAATTATTTTCAATTATTTATAATTATTTTCTATTATTTTCAATTATTTTCAATTATTTTCAATTATTTATAATTATTTTCAATTATATTCAATTATTTTCAATTATTTAGAATTATTTTTAATTATTTTCAATTATTTTCAATTATTTATAATTATTTTCAATTATTTATAATTATTTCAATTATTTTCAATTATATTCAATTATTTATAATTATTTTCAATTATTTATCAATTATTTATAATTAATTTCAATTATTTTCAATTATTTTCAATTATTTTCAATTATTTATCAATTATTTTCAATTATTTACAATTATTTTCTATTATTTTCAATTATTTTCAATTATTTTCAATTATTTATAATTATTTTCAATTATTTTCAATTATTTTCAATTATTTATAATTATTTTCTATTATTTATCAGTTATTTTCAATTATTTTCAATTATTTTCAATTATTTATCAATTATTTTCAATTATTTTCAATTATTTTCAATTATTTTCAATTATTTATCAATTACTTTAAATTATTTTCAATTATTTTCAATTATTTCCAATTATTTATCAATTATTTTCAATTATTTTCAATTATTTTCAATTATTTATAATTATTTTCAATTATTTATCAATTATTTTAAATTGTTTTCAATTATTTTCAATTATTTATAAATTATTTATAATTGTTTTCAATTATTTATAATCATTTTCAATTATTTTCACTTATTTTAAATTATTTTCAATTTTTAATCAATTATTTATAATTATTTTCAATTATTTATAATTATTTTCAATTATTTTCAATCATTTTAAATTATTTATCAATTATTTTCAATTATTTATAATTATTTTCAATTATTTATAATTATTTTCAATTATTTATCAATTATTTATAATTAATTTCAATTATTTTCAATTATTTTCAATTATTTATAATTATTTTCAATTATTTTCAATTATTTTCAATTATTTTCAATTATTTTCAATTATTTTCAATTATTTATCAATTATTTATCAATTATTTTAAATTATTTATAATTATTTTAAATTATTTTCAATTATTTATAATTATTTTCAATTATTTATCAATTATTATCAATTATTTTCAATTATTTTCAATTATTTTCAATTATTTTCAATTATTTTCAATTATTTTCAATTATTTATAATTATTTTCAATTATTTTCAATAATTTTCAATTATTTTCAATAATTTTCAATTATTTTCAATAATTTTCAATTATTTTCAATAATTTTCAATTATTTTCAATTATTTTCAATTATTTTCAATTATTTTTAATTATTTTCAATTATTTTCAATTATTTTCAATTATTTTCAATTATTTATAATTATTTTCAATTATTTATCAATTATTTTCAATTATTTATCAATTATTTTCAATTATTTTCAATTATTTATAATTATTTCCAATTATTTTCAATTATTTATAATTATTTTCAATTATTTATAATTATTTCAATTATTTTCAATTATATTCAATTATTTATAATTATTTTCAATTATTTATCAATTATTTATAATTAATTTCAATTATTTTCAATTATTTTCAATTATTTTCAATTATTTATCAATTATTTTCAATTGTTTATAATTATTTTCTATTATTTTCAATTATTTTCAATTATTTTCAATTATTTATAATTATTTTCAATTATTTTCAATTATTTTCAATTATTTAGAATTATTTTCTATTATTTATCAGTTATTTTCAATTATTTTCAATTATTTTCA
Organism: Andrena bucephala; assembly: GCA_947577245.1. Lineage (NCBI taxonomy): Eukaryota > Metazoa > Arthropoda > Insecta > Hymenoptera > Andrenidae > Andrena > Andrena bucephala. Next base: position 15,905,458 of record OX387719.1, on the reverse strand, counting down.
ATTATTTATCAATTATTTTCAATTATTTATCAATTATTTTCAATTATTTATCAATTATTTTCAATTATTTTCAATTATTTATAATTATTTCCAATTATTTATCAATTATTTTAAATTATTTTCAATTATTTTCAATTATTTATAATTATTTTCAATTATTTATCAATTATTTTAAATTGTTTTAAATTATTTTCAATTATTTATAAATTATTTATAATTGTTTTCAATTATTTGTAATCATTTTCAATTATTTTCACTTATTTTAAATTATTTTCAATTTTTAATCAATTATTTATAATTATTTTCAATTATTTTCAATTATTTTCAATTATTTATCAATTATTTTCAATTATTTATAATTATTTTCTATTATTTTCAATTATTTTCAATTATTTTCAATTATTTATAATTATTTTCAATTATTTTCAATTATTTTCAATTATTTATAATTATTTTCTATTATTTATCAGTTATTTTCAATTATTTTCAATTATTTATCAATTATTTTCAATTATTTATCAATTATTTTCAATTATTTATCAATTATTTTCAATTATTTTCAATTATTTATAATTATTTCCAATTATTTATCAATTATTTTCAATTATTTTCAATTATTTTCAATTATTTATAATTATTTTCAATTATTTATCAATTATTTTCAATTATTTTCAATTATTTTCCATTATTTTCAATTATTTATCAATTATTTATCAATTATTTTCAATTATTTATAATTATTTTAAATTATTTTCAATGATTTTCAATTATTTATAATTATTTTCAATTATTTATCAATTATTCTCAATTATTTTCAATTATTATCAATTATTTTCAATTATTTTCAATTATTTTCAATTATTTTCAATTATTTTCCATTATTTTCAATTATTTACAATTATTTTCAATTATTTATCAATTATTTTCAATTATTCATAATTATTTTCAATTATTTTCAATTATTTTCAATTATTTTCATTTATTTATCAATTATTTATCAATTATTTTCAATTATTTATAATTATTTTAAATTGTTTTCAATTATTTTCAATTATTTTCAATTATTTATAATTATTTTCAATTATTTATCAATTATTTTCCATTATTTTCAATTATTTATCAATTATTTTCAATTATTTTCAATTATTTTCAATTATTTTCAATTATTTTCAATTATTTATCAATTATTTATCAATTATTTTTAATTATTTATAATTATTTTCAATTATTTTCAATTATTTATAATTATTTTCAATTATTTATCAATTATTTTCAATTATTTTCAATTATTTTCAATTATTTTCAATTATTTTCAATTATTTTCAATTATTTTCAATTATTTTCAATTATTTTCAATTATTTTCAATTATTTTCAATTATTTTCAATTATTTATCAATTATTTTCAATTATTTATAATTACTTTCAATTATTTTCAATTATTTATAAATTATTTATAATTGTTTTCAATTATTTATAATTATTTTCAATTATTTTCAATTATTTTCAATTATTTTCAATTATTTTCACTTATTTATAATTATTTTCAATTATTTATAATTATTTTCAATTATTTTCAATGATTTTCAATTATTTATCAATTATTTATCAATTATTTTACATTATTTATAATTATTTTAAATTATTTTCAATTATTTATAATTATTTTCAATTATTTATCAATTATTTTCAATTATTTTCAATTATTTTCAATTATTTTCAATTATTTATCAATTACTTTAAATTATTTTCAATTATTTTCAATTATTTTCAATTATTTATAATTATTTCCAATTATTTTCAATTATTTATAATTGTTTTCAATTATTTATAATTATTTTCAATTATTTATCAATTATTTTCCATTATTTTCAATTATTTATCAATTATTTTCAATTATTTTCAATTATTTTCAATTATTTTCAATTATTTTCAATTATTTTCAATTATTTATAATTATTTTCAATTATTTATCAATTATTTTCAATTATTTATCAATTATTTTCAATTATTTTCAATTATTTTCAATTATTTATAATTATTTCCAATTATTTTCAATTATTTATAATTATTTTCAATTATTTATAATTATTTCAATTATTTTCAATTATATTCAATTATTTATAATTATTTTCAATTATTTATCACTTATTTTCAATTATTTATCAATTATTTTCAATTATTTTCAATTATTTATAATTATTTCCAATTATTTATCAATTATTTTAAATTATTTTCAATTATTTTCAATTATTTATAATTATTTTCAATTATTATCAATTATTTTCAATTATTTTCAATTATTTTCAATTATTTTCAATTATTTTCCATTATTTTCAATTATTTTCAATTATTTTCAATTATTTATCAATTATTTTCAATTATTTATAATTATTTTCAATTATTTTCAATTATTTTCAATTATTTTCATTTATTTGTCAATTATTTATCAATTATTTTCAATTATTTATAATTATTTTAAATTGTTTTCAATTATTTTCAATTATTTATAAATTATTTATACTTGTTTTCAATTATTTATAATCATTTTCAATTATTTTCAATTATTTTAAATTATTTTCAATTTTTAATCAATTATTTATGATTATTTTCAATTATTTATAATTATTTTCAATTATTTTCAATTATTTTCAATCATTTCCAATTATTTTCAATTATTTATAAATTATTTTCAATTATTTATAATTATTTTTAATTATTTTCAATGATTTTCAATTATTAATCAATTATTTTCAATTATTTATAATTATTTTAAATTATTTATTATTCTTTTAAATTATTTTCATTTATTTTCAATTATATTCAATTATTTATAATTATTTTCAATTATTTTCAATTATTTTCAATTATTTATAATTATTTTCAATTATTTATCAATTATTTTCCATTATTTTCAATTATTTATCAATTATTTTCAATTATTTTCAATTATTTTCAATTATTTTCAATTATTTTCAATTATTTTCAATTATTTATCAATTATTTTAAATTATTTATAATTATTTTAAATTATTTTCAATTATTTATAATTATTTTCAATTATTTTCAATTATTTTCAATTATTTTCAATTATTTTCAATTATTTTCAATTATTTTCTGTTATTTTCAATTATTTTCAATTATTTTCAATTATTTATCAATTATTTTCAATTATTTATAATTACTTTCAATTATTTTCAATTATTTATAAATTATTTATAATTGTTTTCAATTATTTATAATTATTTTCAATTATTTTCAATTATTTTCAATTATTTTCAATTATTTTCACTTATTTATAATTATTTTCAATTATTTATAATTATTTTCAATTATTTTCAATGATTTTCAATTATTTATCAATTATTTATCAATTATTTTAAATTATTTATAATTATTTTAAATTATTTTCAATTATTTATAATTATTTTCAATTATTTATCAATTATTTTCAATTATTTTCAATTATTTATCAATTTCTTTAAATTATTTTTAATTATTTTCAATTATTTTCAATTATTTATAATTATTTCCAATTATTTTCAATTATTTATAATTGTTTTCAATTATTTATAATTATTTTCAATTATTTATCAATTATTTTCCATTATTTTCAATTATTTATCAATTATTTTCAATTATTTTCAATTATTTTCAATTATTTTCAATTATTTTCAATTATTTATCAATTATTTATCAATTATTTTCAATTATTTATAATTATTTTAAATTATTTTCAATTATTTATAATTATTTTCAATTATTTATCAATTATTTTCAATTATTTTCAATTATTTTCAATTATTTTAAATTATTTTCAATTATTTTCAATTATTTTCAATTATTTATCAATTATTTATCAATTATTTTAAATTATTTATAATTATTTTAAATTATTTTCAATTATTTATAATTATTTTCAATTATTTATCAATTATTTTCAATTATTTTCAATTATTTTCAATTATTTTCAATTATTTTCAATTATTTTCAATTATTTTCAATTATTTATAATTATTTTCAATTATTTTCAATAATTTTCAATTATTTTCAATTATTTTCAATTATTTTCAATTATTTATAATTATTTTCAATTATTTTCAATTATTTTCAATTATTTTCAATTATTTATAATTATTTTCAATTATTTATCAATTATTTTCAATTATTTATCAATTATTTTCAATTATTTTCAATTATTTTCAATTATTTATAATTATTTCCAATTATTTTCAATTATTTATAATTATTTTCAATTATTTATAATTATTTCAATTATTTTCAATTATATTCAATTATTTATAATTATTTTCAATTATTTATCAATTATTTATAATTAATTTCAATTATTTTCAATTATTTTCATTTATTTTCAATTATTTATCAATTATTTTCAATTATTTATAATTATTTTCTATTATTTTCAATTATTTTCAATTATTTTCAATTATTTATAATTATTTTCAATTATATTCAATTATTTTCAATTATTTAGAATTATTTTTAATTATTTTCAATTATTTTCAATTATTTTCAATTTTTTTCAATTATTTTCAATTATTTTCAATTATTTATAATTATTTTCAATTATTTATCAATTATTTTCAATTATTTATAATTATTTCCAATTATTTTCAATTATTTATAATTATTTTCAATTATTTATAATTATTTCAATTATTTTCAATTATATTCAATTATTTATAATTATTTTCAATTATTTATCAATTATTTATAATTAATTTCAATTATTTTCAATTATTTTCAATTATTTTCAATTATTTATCAATTATTTTCAATTATTTACAATTATTTTCTATTATTTTCAATTATTTTCAATTATTTTCAATTATTTATAATTATTTTCAATTATTTTCAATTATTTTCAATTATTTATAATTATTTTCTATTATTTATCAGTTATTTTCAATTATTTTCAATTATTTTCAATTATTTATCAATTATTTTCAATTATTTTCAATTATTTTCAATTATTTTCAATTATTTATCAATTACTTTAAATTATTTTCAATTATTTTCAATTATTTCCAATTATTTATCAATTATTTTCAATTATTTTCAATTATTTTCAATTATTTTCAATTATTTATCAATTATTTTCAATTATTTATAATTACTTTCAATTATTTTCAATTATTTATAAATTATTTATAATTGTTTTCAATTATTTATAATTATTTTCAATTATTTTCAATTATTTTCAAATATTTTCAATTATTTTCACTTATTTATAATTATTTTCAATTATTTATAATTATTTTCAATTATTTTCAATGATTTTCAATTATTTATCAATTATTTATCAATTATTTTACATTATTTATAATTATTTTAAATTATTTTCAATTATTTATAATTATTTTCAATTATTTATCAATTATTTTCAATTATTTTCAATTATTTTCAATTATTTTCAATTATTTATCAATTACTTTAAATTATTTTCAATTATTTTCAATTATTTTCAATTATTTATAATTATTTCCAATTATTTTCAATTATTTATAATTGTTTTCAATTATTTATAATTATTTTCAATTATTTATCAATTATTTTCCATTATTTTCAATTATTTATCAATTATTTTCAATTATTTTCAATTATTTTCAATTATTTTCAATTATTTTCAATTATTTTCAATTATTTTCAATTATTTATAATTATTTTCAATTATTTATCAATTATTTTCAATTATTTATCAATTATTTTCAATTATTTTCAATTATTTTCAATTATTTATAATTATTTATCAATTATTTTCAATTATTTATAATTACTTTCAATTATTTTCAATTATTTATAAATTATTTATAATTGTTTTCAATTATTTATAATTATTTTCAATTATTTTCAATTATTTTCAAATATTTTCAATTATTTTCACTTATTTATAATTATTTTCAATTATTTATAATTATTTTCAATTATTTTCAATGATTTTCAATTATTTATCAATTATTTATCAATTATTTTACATTATTTATAATTATTTTAAATTATTTTCAATTATTTATAATTATTTTCAATTATTTATCAATTATTTTCAATTATTTTCAATTATTTTCAATTATTTTCAATTATTTATCAATTACTTTAAATTATTTTCAATTATTTTCAATTATTTTCAATTATTTATAATTATTTCCAATTATTTTCAATTATTTATAATTGTTTTCAATTATTTATAATTATTTTCAATTATTTATCAATTATTTTCCATTATTTTCAATTATTTATCAATTATTTTCAATTATTTTCAATTATTTTCAATTATTTTCAATTATTTTCAATTATTTTCAATTATTTTCAATTATTTATAATTATTTTCAATTATTTATCAATTATTTTCAATTATTTATCAATTATTTTCAATTATTTTCAATTATTTTCAATTATTTATAATTATTTCCAATTATTTTCAATTATTTATAATTATTTTCAATTATTTATAATTATTTCAATTATTTTCAATTATTTATAATTGTTTTCAATTATTTATAATTATTTTCAATTATTTTCAATTATTTATAATTATTTTCAATTATTTATCAATTATTTTAAATTGTTTTAAATTATTTTCAATTATTTATAAATTATTTATAATTGTTTTCAATTATTTATAATCATTTTCAATTATTTTCACTTATTTTAAATTATTTTCAATTTTTAATCAATTATTTATAATTATTTTCAATTATTTTCAATTATTTTCAATTATTTATCAATTATTTTCAATTATTTATAATTATTTTCTATTATTTTCAATTATTTTCAATTATTTTCAATTATTTATAATTATTTTCAATTATTTTCAATTATTTTCAATTATTTATAATTATTTTCTATTATTTATCAGTTATTTTCAATTATTTTCAATTATTTATCAATTATTTTCAATTATTTATCAATTATTTTCAATTATTTATCAATTATTTTCAATTATTTTCAATTATTTTCAATTATTTTCAATTATTTTCAATTATTTATAATTATTTTCAATTATTTTCAATTATTTATAATTATTTTCAATTATTTATCAATTATTTTCAATTATTTTCAATTATTTTCCATTATTTTCAATTATTTATCAATTATTTATCAATTATTTTCAATTATTTATAATTATTTTAAATTATTTTCAATGATTTTCAATTATTTATAATTATTTTCAATTATTTATCAATTATTTTCAATTATTTTCAATTATTTTCAATTATTATCAATTATTTTCAATTATTTTCAATTATTTTCAATTATTTTCAATTATTTTCCATTATTTTCAATTATTTACAATTATTTTCAATTATTTATCAATTATTTTCAATTATTCATAATTATTTTCAATTATTTTCAATTATTTTCAATTATTTTCATTTATTTATCAATTATTTATCAATTATTTTCAATTATTTATAATTATTTTAAATTGTTTTCAATTATTTTCAATTATTTTCAATTATTTATAATTATTTTCAATTATTTATCAATTATTTTCCATTATTTTCAATTATTTATCAATTATTTTCAATTATTTTCAATTATTTTCAATTATTTTCAATTATTTTCAATTATTTTCAATTATTTATCAATTATTTATCAATTATTTTTAATTATTTATAATTATTTTCAATTATTTTCAATTATTTATAATTATTTTCAATTATTTATCAATTATTTTCAATTATTTTCAATTATTTTCAATTATTTTCAATTATTTTCAATTATTTTCAATTATTTTCAATTATTTTCAATTATTTTCAATTATTTTCAATTATTTTCAATTATTTATCAATTATTTTCAATTATTTATAATTACTTTCAATTATTTTCAATTATTTATAAATTATTTATAATTGTTTTCAATTATTTATAATTATTTTCAATTATTTTCAATTATTTTCAATTATTTTCAATTATTTTCACTTATTTATAATTATTTTCAATTATTTATAATTATTTTCAATTATTTTCAATGATTTTCAATTATTTATCAATTATTTATCAATTATTTTACATTATTTATAATTATTTTAAATTATTTTCAATTATTTATATTTATTTTCAATTATTTATCAATTATTTTCAATTATTTTCAATTATTTTCAATTATTTTCAATTATTTATCAATTACTTTAAATTATTTTCAATTATTTTCAATTATTTTCAATTATTTATAATTATTTCCAATTATTTTCAATTATTTATAATTGTTTTCAATTATTTATAATTATTTTCAATTATTTATCAATTATTTTCCATTATTTTCAATTATTTATCAATTATTTTCAATTATTTTCAATTATTTTCAATTATTTTCAATTATTTTCAATTATTTTCAATTATTTTCAATTATTTATAATTATTTTCAATTATTTATCAATTATTTTCAATTATTTATCAATTATTTTCAATTATTTTCAATTATTTTCAATTATTTATAATTATTTCCAATTATTTTCAATTATTTATAATTATTTTCAATTATTTATAATTATTTCAATTATTTTCAATTATTTATAATTGTTTTCAATTATTTATAATTATTTTCAATTATTTATCAATTATTTTCCATTATTTTCAATTATTTATCAATTATTTTCAATTATTTTCAATTATTTTCAATTATTTATCAATTATTTTCAATTATTTATCAATTATTTTCAATTATTTATCAATTATTTTCAATTATTTTCAATTATTTATAATTATTTCCAATTATTTATCAATTATTTTAAATTATTTTCAATTATTTATATTTATTTTCAATTATTTATCAATTATTTTAAATTGTTTTCAATTATTTTCAATTATTTATAAATTATTTATAATTGTTTTCAATTATTTATAATCATTTTCAATTATTTTCACTTATTTTAAATTATTTTCAATTTTTAATCAATTATTTATAATTATTTTCAATTATTTATAATTATTTTCAATTATTTTCAATTATTTTCAATCATTTCCAATTATTTTCAATTATTTATAAATTATTTTCAATTATTTATAATTATTTTTAATTATTTTCAATGATTTTCAATTATTAATCAATTATTTTCAATTATTTATAATTATTTTAAATTATTTATTATTCTTTTCAATTATTTTCATTTATTTTCAATTATATTCAATTATTTATAATTATTTTCAATTATTTTCAATTATTTTCAATTATTTATAATTATTTTCAATTATTTATCAATTATTTTCCATTATTTTCAATTATTTATCAATTATTTTCAATTATTTTCAATTATTTTCAATTATTTTCAATTATTTTCAATTATTTTCAATTATTTTCAATTATTTTCAATTATTTTCAATTATTTATCAATTACTTTAAATTATTTTCAATTATTTTCAATTATTTTCAATTATTTATAATTATTTCCAATTATTTTCAATTATTTATAATTGTTTTCAATTATTTATAATTATTTTCAATTATTTATCAATTATTTTCCATTATTTTCAATTATTTATCAATTATTTTCAATTATTTTCAATTATTTTCAATTATTTTCAATTATTTTCAATTATTTTCAATTATTTATCAATTATTTATCAATTATTTTAAATTATTTATAATTATTTTAAATTATTTTCAATTATTTATAATTATTTTCAATTATTTATCAATTATTTTCAATTATTTTCAATTATTTATCAATTATTTTCAATTATTTTCAATTATTTTCAATTATTTTCAATTATTTTTAATTATTTTCAATTATTTTCAATTATTTTCAATTATTTTCAATTATTTTCAATTATTTTCAATTATTTATAATTATTTTCAATTATTTTCAATTATTTTCAATTATTTTCAATTATTTATAATTATTTTCAATTATTTATCAATTATTTTCAATTATTTATCAATTATTTTCCATTATTTTCAATTATTTATCAATTATTTTCAATTATTTTCAATTATTTTCAATTATTTATCAATTATTTTCAATTATTTATCAATTATTTTCAATTATTTATCAATTATTTTCAATTATTTTCAATTATTTATAAATATTTCCAATTATTTATCAATTATTTTAAATTATTTTCAATTATTTATATTTATTTTCAATTATTTATCAATTATTTTAAATTGTTTTCAATTATTTTCAATTATTTATAAATTATTTATAATTGTTTTCAATTATTTATAATCATTTTCAATTATTTTCACTTATTTTAAATTATTTTCAATTTTTAATCAATTATTTATAATTATTTTCAATTATTTATAATTATTTTCAATTATTTTCAATTATTTTCAATCATTTCCAATTATTTTCAATTATTTATAAATTATTTTCAATTATTTATAATTATTTTTAATTATTTTCAATGATTTTCAATTATTAATCAATTATTTTCAATTATTTATAATTATTTTAAATTATTTATTATTCTTTTCAATTATTTTCATTTATTTTCAATTATATTCAATTATTTATAATTATTTTCAATTATTTTCAATTATTTTCAATTATTTATAATTATTTTCAATTATTTATCAATTATTTTCCATTATTTTCAATTATTTATCAATTATTTTCAATTATTTTCAATTATTTTCAATTATTTTCAATTATTTTCAATTATTTTCAATTATTTTCAATTATTTTCAATTATTTTCAATTATTTATCAATTACTTTAAATTATTTTCAATTATTTTCAATTATTTTCAATTATTTATAATTATTTCCAATTATTTTCAATTATTTATAATTGTTTTCAATTATTTATAATTATTTTCAATTATTTATCAATTATTTTCCATTATTTTCAATTATTTATCAATTATTTTCAATTATTTTCAATTATTTTCAATTATTTTCAATTATTTTCAATTATTTTCAATTATTTATCAATTATTTATCAATTATTTTAAATTATTTATAATTATTTTAAATTATTTTCAATTATTTATAATTATTTTCAATTATTTATCAATTATTTTCAATTATTTTCAATTATTTATCAATTATTTTCAATTATTTTCAATTATTTTCAATTATTTTCAATTATTTTTAATTATTTTCAATTATTTTCAATTATTTTCAATTATTTTCAATTATTTTCAATTATTTTCAATTATTTATAATTATTTTCAATTATTTTCAATTATTTTCAATTATTTTCAATTATTTATAATTATTTTCAATTATTTATCAATTATTTTCAATTATTTATCAATTATTTTCAATTATTTTCAATTATTTTCAATTATTTATAATTATTTCCAATTATTTTCAATTATTTATAATTATTTTCAATTATTTATAATTATTTCAATTATTTTCAATTATATTCAATTATTTATAATTATTTTCAATTATTTATCAATTATTTATAATTAATTTCAATTATTTTCAATTATTTTCAATTATTTTCAATTATTTATCAATTATTTTCAATTATTTATAATTATTTTCTATTATTTTCAATTATTTTCAATTATTTTCAATTATTTTCAATTATTTTCAATTATTTTCAATTATTTATAATTATTTTCTATTATTTATCAGTTATTTTCAATTATTTTCAATTATTTTCAATTATTTATCAATTATTTTCAATTATTTATCAATTATTTTCAATTATTTATCAATTATTTTCAATTATTTTCAATTATTTATAATTATTTCCAATTATTTATCAATTATTTTAAATTATTTTCAGTTATTTTCAATTATTTATAATTATTTTCAATTATTTATGAATTATTTTAAATTGTTTTCAATTATTTTCAATTATTTATAAATTATTTATAATTGTTTTCAATTATTTATAATCATTTTCAATTATTTTCACTTATTTTAAATTATTTTCAATTTTTAATCAATTATTTATAATTATTTTAAATTATTTATAATTATTTTCAATTATTTTCAATTATTTTCAATTATTTATCAATTATTTTCAATTATTTATAATTATTTTCCATTATTTTCAATTATTTTCAATTATTTTCAATTATTTATAATTATTTTCAATTATTTTCAATTATTTTCAATTATTTATAATTATTTTCTATTATTTATCAGTTATTTTCAATTATTTTCAATTATTTATCAATTATTTTCAATTATTTATCAATTATTTTCAATTATTTATCAATTATTTTCAATTATTTATCAATTATTTTCAATTATTTTCAATTATTTATAATTATTTCCAATTATTTATCAATTATTTTGAATTATTTTCAATTATTTTCAATTATTTATAATTATTTTCAATTATTTATCAATTATTTTCAATTATTTTCAATTATTTTCCATTATTTTCAATTATTTATCAATTATTTATCAATTATTTTCAATTATTTATAATTATTTTCAATTATTTTCAATGATTTTCAGTTATTTATAATTATTTTCAATTATTTATCAATTATTTTCAATTATTTTCAATTATTTTCAATTATTATCAATTATTTTCAATTATTTTCAATAATTTTCAATTATTTTCAATTATTTTCCATTATTTTCCATTATTTTCAATTATTTTCAATTATTTTCAATTATTTATCAATTATTTTCAATTATTTATAATTATTTTCAATTATTTTCAATTATTTTCAATTATTTTCATTTATTTATCAATTATTTATCAATTATTTTCAATTATTTAAAATTATTTTAAATTGTTTTCCATTATTTTCAATTATTTATAAATTATTTATACTTGTTTTCAATTATTTATAATCATTTTCAATTATTTTCAATTATTTTAAATTATTTTCAATTTTTAATCAATTATTTATGATTATTTTCAATTATTTATAATTATTTTCAATTATTTTCAATTATTTTCAATCATTTCCAATTATTTTCAATTATTTATAAATTATTTTCAATTATTTATAATTATTTTTAATTATTTTCAATGATTTTCAATTATTAATCAATTATTTTCAATTATTTATAATTATTTTAAATTATTTATTATTCTTTTCAATTATTTTCATTTATTTTCAATTATATTCAATTATTTATAATTATTTTCAATTATTTTCAATTATTTTCAATTATTTATAATTATTTTCCATTATTTATCAATTATTTTCCATTATTTTCAATTATTTATCAATTATTTTTAATTATTTTCAATTATTTTCAATTATTTTCAATTATTTTCAATTATTTTCAATTATTTTCAATTATTTATAATTATTTTCAATTATTTTCAATTATTTTCAATTATTTTCAATTATTTATAATTATTTTCAATTATTTATCAATTATTTTCAATTATTTATCAATTATTTTCCATTATTTTCAATTATTTATCAATTATTTTCAATTATTTTCAATTATTTTCAATTATTTATCAATTATTTTCAATTATTTATCAATTATTTTCAATTATTTATCAATTATTTTCAATTATTTTCAATTATTTATAAATATTTCCAATTATTTATCAATTATTTTAAATTATTTTCAATTATTTATATTTATTTTCAATTATTTATCAATTATTTTAAATTGTTTTCAATTATTTTCAATTATTTATAAATTATTTATAATTGTTTTCAATTATTTATAATCATTTTCAATTATTTTCACTTATTTTAAATTATTTTCAATTTTTAATCAATTATTTATAATTATTTTCAATTATTTATAATTATTTTCAATTATTTTCAATTATTTTCAATCATTTCCAATTATTTTCAATTATTTATAAATTATTTTCAATTATTTATAATTATTTTTAATTATTTTCAATGATTTTCAATTATTAATCAATTATTTTCAATTATTTATAATTATTTTAAATTATTTATTATTCTTTTCAATTATTTTCATTTATTTTCAATTATATTCAATTATTTATAATTATTTTCAATTATTTTCAATTATTTTCAATTATTTATAATTATTTTCAATTATTTATCAATTATTTTCCATTATTTTCAATTATTTATCAATTATTTTCAATTATTTTCAATTATTTTCAATTATTTTCAATTATTTTCAATTATTTTCAATTATTTTCAATTATTTTCAATTATTTTCAATTATTTATCAATTACTTTAAATTATTTTCAATTATTTTCAATTATTTTCAATTATTTATAATTATTTCCAATTATTTTCAATTATTTATAATTGTTTTCAATTATTTATAATTATTTTCAATTATTTATCAATTATTTTCCATTATTTTCAATTATTTATCAATTATTTTCAATTATTTTCAATTATTTTCAATTATTTTCAATTATTTTCAATTATTTTCAATTATTTATCAATTATTTATCAATTATTTTAAATTATTTATAATTATTTTAAATTATTTTCAATTATTTATAATTATTTTCAATTATTTATCAATTATTTTCAATTATTTTCAATTATTTATCAATTATTTTCAATTATTTTCAATTATTTTCAATTATTTTCAATTATTTTTAATTATTTTCAATTATTTTCAATTATTTTCAATTATTTTCAATTATTTTCAATTATTTTCAATTATTTATAATTATTTTCAATTATTTTCAATTATTTTCAATTATTTTCAATTATTTATAATTATTTTCAATTATTTATCAATTATTTTCAATTATTTATCAATTATTTTCAATTATTTTCAATTATTTTCAATTATTTATAATTATTTCCAATTATTTTCAATTATTTATAATTATTTTCAATTATTTATAATTATTTCAATTATTTTCAATTATATTCAATTATTTATAATTATTTTCAATTATTTATCAATTATTTATAATTAATTTCAATTATTTTCAATTATTTTCAATTATTTTCAATTATTTATCAATTATTTTCAATTATTTATAATTATTTTCTATTATTTTCAATTATTTTCAATTATTTTCAATTATTTTCAATTATTTTCAATTATTTTCAATTATTTATAATTATTTTCTATTATTTATCAGTTATTTTCAATTATTTTCAATTATTTTCAATTATTTATCAATTATTTTCAATTATTTATCAATTATTTTCAATTATTTATCAATTATTTTCAATTATTTTCAATTATTTATAATTATTTCCAATTATTTATCAATTATTTTAAATTATTTTCAGTTATTTTCAATTATTTATAATTATTTTCAATTATTTATGAATTATTTTAAATTGTTTTCAATTATTTTCAATTATTTATAAATTATTTATAATTGTTTTCAATTATTTATAATCATTTTCAATTATTTTCACTTATTTTAAATTATTTTCAATTTTTAATCAATTATTTATAATTATTTTAAATTATTTATAATTATTTTCAATTATTTTCAATTATTTTCAATTATTTATCAATTATTTTCAATTATTTATAATTATTTTCCATTATTTTCAATTATTTTCAATTATTTTCAATTATTTATAATTATTTTCAATTATTTTCAATTATTTTCAATTATTTATAATTATTTTCTATTATTTATCAGTTATTTTCAATTATTTTCAATTATTTATCAATTATTTTCAATTATTTATCAATTATTTTCAATTATTTATCAATTATTTTCAATTATTTATCAATTATTTTCAATTATTTTCAATTATTTATAATTATTTCCAATTATTTATCAATTATTTTGAATTATTTTCAATTATTTTCAATTATTTATAATTATTTTCAATTATTTATCAATTATTTTCAATTATTTTCAATTATTTTCCATTATTTTCAATTATTTATCAATTATTTATCAATTATTTTCAATTATTTATAATTATTTTCAATTATTTTCAATGATTTTCAGTTATTTATAATTATTTTCAATTATTTATCAATTATTTTCAATTATTTTCAATTATTTTCAATTATTATCAATTATTTTCAATTATTTTCAATAATTTTCAATTATTTTCAATTATTTTCCATTATTTTCCATTATTTTCAATTATTTTCAATTATTTTCAATTATTTATCAATTATTTTCAATTATTTATAATTATTTTCAATTATTTTCAATTATTTTCAATTATTTTCATTTATTTATCAATTATTTATCAATTATTTTCAATTATTTAAAATTATTTTAAATTGTTTTCCATTATTTTCAATTATTTATAAATTATTTATACTTGTTTTCAATTATTTATAATCATTTTCAATTATTTTCAATTATTTTAAATTATTTTCAATTTTTAATCAATTATTTATGATTATTTTCAATTATTTATAATTATTTTCAATTATTTTCAATTATTTTCAATCATTTCCAATTATTTTCAATTATTTATAAATTATTTTCAATTATTTATAATTATTTTTAATTATTTTCAATGATTTTCAATTATTAATCAATTATTTTCAATTATTTATAATTATTTTAAATTATTTATTATTCTTTTCAATTATTTTCATTTATTTTCAATTATATTCAATTATTTATAATTATTTTCAATTATTTTCAATTATTTTCAATTATTTATAATTATTTTCCATTATTTATCAATTATTTTCCATTATTTTCAATTATTTATCAATTATTTTCAATTATTTTCAATTATTTTCAATTATTTTCAATTATTTTCAATTATTTTCAATTATTTTCAATTATTTTCAATTATTTTCAATTATTTATCAATTATTTTCAATTATTTATAATTACTTTCAATTATTTTCAATTATTTATAAATTATTTATAATTGTTTTCAATTATTTATAATTATTTTCAATTATTTTCAATTATTTTCAATTATTTTCAATTATTTTCACTTATTTATAATTATTTTCAATTATTTATAATTATTTTCAATTATTTTCAATGATTTTCAATTATTTATCAATTATTTATCAATTATTTTAAATTATTTATAATTATTTTAAATTATTTTCAATTATTTATAATTATTTTCAATTATTCATCAATTATTTATAATTATTTTAAATTATTTTCAATTATTTATAATTATTTTTAATTATTTTCAATGATTTTCAATTATTAATCAATTATTTTCAATTATTTATAATTATTTTAAATTATTTATTATTCTTTTCAATTATTTTCATTTATTTTCAATTATATTCAATTATTTATAATTATTTTCAATTATATTCAATTATTTTCAATTATTTATAATTATTTTCAATTATTTATCAATTATTTTCCATTATTTTCAATTATTTATCAATTATTTTCAATTATTTTCAATTATTTTCAATTATTTTCAATTATTTTCAATTATTTTCAATTATTTATAAATTATTTATCAATTATTTTAAATTATTTATAATTATTTTAAATTATTTTCAATTATTTATAATTATTTTCAATTATTTATCAATTATTTTCAATTATTTTCAATTATTTTCAATTATTTTCAATTATTTTCAATTATTTTCAATTATTTTCAATTATTTTCAATTATTTTCAATTATTTTCAATTATTTTCAATTATTTTCAATTATTTTCAATTATTTATCAATTATTTTCAATTATTTATAATTACTTTCAATTATTTTCAATTATTTATAAATTATTTTCAATTATTTTCAATTATTTTCAATTATTTTCAATTATTTATCAATTACTTTAAATTATTTTCAATTATTTTAATTATTTTCAATTATTTATAATTATTTCCAATTATTTTCAATTATTTATAATTGTTTTCAATTATTTATAATTATTTTCAATTATTTATCAATTATTTTCCATTATTTTCAATTATTTATCAATTATTTTCAATTATTTTCAATTATTTTAAATTATTTTCAATTATTTTCCATTATTTTCAATTATTTTCAATTATTTATCAATTATTTATCAATTATTTTAAATTATTTATAATTATTATAAATTATTTTCAATTATTTATAATTATTTTCAATTATTTATCAATTATTTTCAATTATTTATCAATTATTTTCAATTATTTTCAATTATTTTCAATTATTTATAATTATTTCCAATTAATTTCAATTATTTATAATTATTTTCAATTATTTATAATTATTTCAATTATTTTCAATTATATTCAATTATTTATAATTATTTTCAATTAATTTTCAATTATTTATAATTAATTTAAATTATTTTCAATTATTTTCAATTATTTTCAATTATTTATCAATTATTTTCAATTATTTATAATTATTTTCTATTATTTTCAATTATTTTCAATTATTTTCAATTATTTTCAATTATTTTCAATTATTTATAATTATTTTCTATTATTTATCAGTTATTTTCAATTATTTTCAATTATTTTCAATTATTTATCAATTATTTTCAATTATTTTCAATTATTTTCAATTATTTTCAATTATTTTCAATTATTTATCAATTATTTTCAATTATTTTCAATTATTTATAATTATTTCCAATTATTTATCAATTATTTTAAATTATTTTCAATTATTTTCAATTATTTATAATTATTTTCAATTATTTATCAATTATTTTAAATTGTTTTCAATTATTTTCAATTATTTATAAATTATATATAATTGTTTTCAATTATTTATAATCATTTTCAATTATTTTCACTTATTTTAAATTATTTTCAATTTTTAATCAATTATTTATAATTCTTTTCAATTATTTATAATTATTTTCAATTATTTTCAATTATTTTCAATTATTTATCAATTATTTTCAATTATTTATAATTATTTTCAATTATTTTCAATTATTTATAATTATTTTCAATTATTTTCAATTATTTTCAATTATTTATAATTATTTTCTATTATTTATCAGTTATCTTCAATTATTTTCAATTATTTTCAATTATTTATCAATTATTTTCAATTATTTATCAATTATTTTCAATTATTTATCAATTATTTTCAATTATTTATCAATTATTTTCAATTATTTTCAATTATTTATAATTATTTCCAATTATTTATCAATTATTTTAAATTATTTTCAATTATTTTCAATTATTTATAATTATTTTCAATTATTTATCAATTATTTTCAATTATTTTCAATTATTTTCCATTATTTTCAATTATTTATCAATTATTTATCAATTATTTTCAATTATTTATAATTATTTTAAATTATTTTCAATGATTTTCAATTATTTATAATTATTTTCAATTATTTATCAATTATTTTCAATTATTTTCAATTATTTTCAATTATTATCAATTATTTTCAATTATTTTCAATTATTTTCAATTATTTTCAATTATTTTCAATTATTTTCCATTATTTTCAATTATTTTCAATTATTTTCAATTATTTATCAATTATTTTCAATTATTTATAATTATTTTCAATTATTTTCAATTATTTTCAATTATTTTCATTTATTTATCAATTATTTATCAATTATTTTTAATTATTTATAATTATTTTAAATTGTTTTCAATTATTTTCAATTATTTATAAATTATTTATACTTGTTTTCAATTATTTATAATCATTTTCAATTATTTTCAATTATTTTAAATTATTTTCAATTTTTAATCAATTATTTATGATTATTTTCAATTATTCATAATTATTTTCAATTATTTTCAATTATTTTCAATCATTTCCAATTATTTTCAATTATTTATAAATTATTTTCAATTATTTATAACTATTTTTAATTATTTTCAATGATTTTCAATTATTAATCAATTATTTTCAATTATTTATAATTATTTTAAATTATTTATTATTCTTTTCAATTATTTTCATTTATTTTCAATTATATTCAATTATTTATAATTATTTTCAATTATTTTCAATTATTTTCAATTATTTATAATTATTTTCAATTATTTATCAATTATTTTCCATTATTTTCAATTATTTATCAATTATTTTCAATTATTTTCAATTATTTTCAATTATTTTCAATTATTCTCAATTATTTTCAATTATTTTCAATTATTTATCAATTATTTATCAATTATTTTAAATTATTTATAATTATTTTAAATTATTTTCAATTATTTATAATTATTTTCAATTATTTATCAATTATTTTCAATTATTTTCAATTATTTTCAATTATTTTCAATTATTTTCAATTATTTTCAATTATTTATCAATTATTTTCAATTATTTATAATTACTTTCAATTATTTTCAATTATTTATAAATTATTTATAATTGTTTTCAATTATTTATAATTATTTTCAATTATTTTCAATTATTTTCAATTATTTTCAATTATTTTCACTTATTTATAATTATTTTCAATTATTTATAATTATTTTCAATTATTTTCAATGATTTTCAATTATTTATCAATTATTTATCAATTATTTTAAATTATTTATAATTATTTTAAATTATTTTCAATTATTTATAATTATTTTCAATTATTCATCAATTATTTTCAATTATTTTCAATTATTTTCAATTATTTTCAATTATTTTCAATTATTTTCAATTATTTTCAATTATTTTCAATTATTTATCAATTATTTATCAATTATTTTAAATTATTTATAATTATTTTAAATTATTTTCAATTATTTATAATTATTTTCAATTATTTATCAATTATTTTCAATTATTTTCAATTATTTTCAATTATTTTCAATTATTTTCAATTATTTTCAATTATTTTCAATTATTTTCAATTATTTATAATTATTTTCAATTATTTTCAATTATTTTCAATTATTTTCAATTTTTAATCAATTATTTATGATTATTTTCAATTATTTATAATTATTTATAATTCTTTTAAATTATTTTCAATTATTTTCAATTATTTTCAATTATTTATAAATTATTTTCAATTATTTATCATTATTTTCAGTTATTTTCAATTATTTTCAATTATTTTCAATTTTTTATCAATTATTTATAATTATTTTCAATTATTTATAATTATTTCAATTATTTTCAACTATTTTCAATTATTTATAATTATTTTCATTTATTTATCAATTATTTACAATTAATTTCAATTATTTTCAATTATTTTCAATTATTTTCAATTATTTATAATTATTTCCAATTATTTATCAATTACTTTAAATTATTTTCAATTATTTTCAATTATTTTCAATTATTTATAATTATTTCCAATTATTTTCAATTATTTATAATTGTTTTCAATTATTTATAATTGTTTTCAATTATTTATCAATTATTTTCCATTATTTTCAATTATTTATCCATTATTTTCAATTATTTTCAATTATTTTCAATTATTTTCAATTATTTTCAATTATTTTCAATTATTTTCAATTATTTTCAATTATTTTCAATTATTTTCAATTATTTATCAATTATTTATCAAATTTTAAATTATTTATAATTATTTTAAATTATTTTCAATTATTTATAATTATTTTCAATTATTTATCAATTATTTTCAATTATTTTCAATTATTTTCAATTATTTTCAATTATTTTCAATTATTTTCAATTATTTTCAATTATTTTCAATTATTTATAATTATTTTCAATTATTTTCAATTATTTTCAATTATTTTCAATTATTTTCAATTATTTTCAATTATTTATAATTATTTACAATTATTTTCAATTATTTTCAATTATTTTCAATTATTTATAATTATTTTCAATTATTTATCAATTATTTATAATTAATTTCAATTATTTTCAATTATTTTCAATTATTTTCAATTATTTATAATTATTTTCAATTATTTTCAATTATTTTCAATTATTTTCAATTATTTTCAATTATTTTCAATTATTTTCAATTATTTTCAATTATTTATCAATTATTTATCAATTATTTTAAATTATTTATAATTATTTTAAATTATTTTCAATTATTTATCAATTATTTTCAATTATTTTCAATTATTTTCAATTATTTTCAATTATTTTCAATTATTTTCAATTATTTTCAATTATTTTCAATTATTTATAATTATTTTCAATTATTTTCCATTATTTTCAATTATTTTCAATTATTTTCAATTATTTATCAATTATTTTCAATTATTTATAATTATTTTCAATTATTTTCAATTATTTTCAATTATTTTCATTTATTTATCAATTATTTATCAATTATTTTCAATTATTTAAAATTATTTTAAATTGTTTTCCATTATTTTCAATTATTTATAAATTATTTATACTTGTTTTCAATTATTTATAATCATTTTCAATTATTTTCAATTATTTTAAATTATTTTCAATTTTTAATCAATTATTTATGATTATTTTCAATTATTTATAATTATTTTCAATTATTTTCAATTATTTTCAATCATTTCCAATTATTTTCAATTATTTATAAATTATTTTCAATTATTTATAATTATTTTTAATTATTTTCAATGATTTTCAATTATTAATCAATTATTTTCAATTATTTATAATTATTTTAAATTATTTATTATTCTTTTCAATTATTTTCATTTATTTTCAATTATATTCAATTATTTATAATTATTTTCAATTATTTTCAATTATTTTCAATTATTTATAATTATTTTCCATTATTTATCAATTATTTTCCATTATTTTCAATTATTTATCAATTATTTTCAATTATTTTCAATTATTTTCAATTATTTTCAATTATTTTCAATTATTTTCAATTATTTTCAATTATTTTCAATTATTTTCAATTATTTATCAATTATTTTCAATTATTTATAATTACTTTCAATTATTTTCAATTATTTATAAATTATTTATAATTGTTTTCAATTATTTATAATTATTTTCAATTATTTTCAATTATTTTCAATTATTTTCAATTATTTTCACTTATTTATAATTATTTTCAATTATTTATAATTATTTTCAATTATTTTCAATGATTTTCAATTATTTATCAATTATTTATCAATTATTTTAAATTATTTATAATTATTTTAAATTATTTTCAATTATTTATAATTATTTTCAATTATTCATCAATTATTTATAATTATTTTAAATTATTTTCAATTATTTATAATTATTTTTAATTATTTTCAATGATTTTCAATTATTAATCAATTATTTTCAATTATTTATAATTATTTTAAATTATTTATTATTCTTTTCAATTATTTTCATTTATTTTCAATTATATTCAATTATTTATAATTATTTTCAATTATATTCAATTATTTTCAATTATTTATAATTATTTTCAATTATTTATCAATTATTTTCCATTATTTTCAATTATTTATCAATTATTTTCAATTATTTTCAATTATTTTCAATTATTTTCAATTATTTTCAATTATTTTCAATTATTTATAAATTATTTATCAATTATTTTAAATTATTTATAATTATTTTAAATTATTTTCAATTATTTATAATTATTTTCAATTATTTATCAATTATTTTCAATTATTTTCAATTATTTTCAATTATTTTCAATTATTTTCAATTATTTTCAATTATTTTCAATTATTTTCAATTATTTTCAATTATTTTCAATTATTTTCAATTATTTTCAATTATTTTCAATTATTTATCAATTATTTTCAATTATTTATAATTACTTTCAATTATTTTCAATTATTTATAAATTATTTTCAATTATTTTCAATTATTTTCAATTATTTTCAATTATTTATCAATTACTTTAAATTATTTTCAATTATTTTAATTATTTTCAATTATTTATAATTATTTCCAATTATTTTCAATTATTTATAATTGTTTTCAATTATTTATAATTATTTTCAATTATTTATCAATTATTTTCCATTATTTTCAATTATTTATCAATTATTTTCAATTATTTTCAATTATTTTAAATTATTTTCAATTATTTTCCATTATTTTCAATTATTTTCAATTATTTATCAATTATTTATCAATTATTTTAAATTATTTATAATTATTATAAATTATTTTCAATTATTTATAATTATTTTCAATTATTTATCAATTATTTTCAATTATTTATCAATTATTTTCAATTATTTTCAATTATTTTCAATTATTTATAATTATTTCCAATTATTTTCAATTATTTATAATTATTTTCAATTATTTATAATTATTTCAATTATTTTCAATTATATTCAATTATTTATAATTATTTTCAATTAATTTTCAATTATTTATAATTAATTTAAATTATTTTCAATTATTTTCAATTATTTTCAATTATTTATCAATTATTTTCAATTATTTATAATTATTTTCTATTATTTTCAATTATTTTCAATTATTTTCAATTATTTTCAATTATTTTCAATTATTTATAATTATTTTCTATTATTTATCAGTTATTTTCAATTATTTTCAATTATTTTCAATTATTTATCAATTATTTTCAATTATTTTCAATTATTTTCAATTATTTTCAATTATTTTCAATTATTTATCAATTATTTTCAATTATTTTCAATTATTTATAATTATTTCCAATTATTTATCAATTATTTTAAATTATTTTCAATTATTTTCAATTATTTATAATTATTTTCAATTATTTATCAATTATTTTAAATTGTTTTCAATTATTTTCAATTATTTATAAATTATATATAATTGTTTTCAATTATTTATAATCATTTTCAATTATTTTCACTTATTTTAAATTATTTTCAATTTTTAATCAATTATTTATAATTCTTTTCAATTATTTATAATTATTTTCAATTATTTTCAATTATTTTCAATTATTTATCAATTATTTTCAATTATTTATAATTATTTTCAATTATTTTCAATTATTTTCAATTATTTGTAATTATTTTCAATTATTTTCAATTATTTTCAATTATTTATAATTATTTTCTATTATTTATCAGTTATCTTCAATTATTTTCAATTATTTTCAATTATTTATCAATTATTTTCAATTATTTATCAATTATTTTCAATTATTTATCAATTATTTTCAATTATTTATCAATTATTTTCAATTATTTTCAATTATTTATAATTATTTCCAATTATTTATCAATTATTTTAAATTATTTTCAATTATTTTCAATTATTTATAATTATTTTCAATTATTTATCAATTATTTTCAATTATTTTCAATTATTTTCCATTATTTTCAATTATTTATCAATTATTTATCAATTATTTTCAATTATTTATAATTATTTTAAATTATTTTCAATGATTTTCAATTATTTATAATTATTTTCAATTATTTATCAATTATTTTCAATTATTTTCAATTATTTTCAATTATTATCAATTATTTTCAATTATTTTCAATTATTTTCAATTATTTTCAATTATTTTCAATTATTTTCCATTATTTTCAATTATTTTCAATTATTTTCAATTATTTATCAATTATTTTCAATTATTTATAATTATTTTCAATTATTTTCAATTATTTTCAATTATTTTCATTTATTTATCAATTATTTATCAATTATTTTTAATTATTTATAATTATTTTAAATTGTTTTCAATTATTTTCAATTATTTATAAATTATTTATACTTGTTTTCAATTATTTATAATCATTTTCAATTATTTTCAATTATTTTAAATTATTTTCAATTTTTAATCAATTATTTATGATTATTTTCAATTATTCATAATTATTTTCAATTATTTTCAATTATTTTCAATCATTTCCAATTATTTTCAATTATTTATAAATTATTTTCAATTATTTATAACTATTTTTAATTATTTTCAATGATTTTCAATTATTAATCAATTATTTTCAATTATTTATAATTATTTTAAATTATTTATTATTCTTTTCAATTATTTTCATTTATTTTCAATTATATTCAATTATTTATAATTATTTTCAATTATTTTCAATTATTTTCAATTATTTATAATTATTTTCAATTATTTATCAATTATTTTCCATTATTTTCAATTATTTATCAATTATTTTCAATTATTTTCAATTATTTTCAATTATTTTCAATTATTCTCAATTATTTTCAATTATTTTCAATTATTTATCAATTATTTATCAATTATTTTAAATTATTTATAATTATTTTAAATTATTTTCAATTATTTATAATTATTTTCAATTATTTATCAATTATTTTCAATTATTTTCAATTATTTTCAATTATTTTCAATTATTTTCAATTATTTTCAATTATTTATCAATTATTTTCAATTATTTATAATTACTTTCAATTATTTTCAATTATTTATAAATTATTTATAATTGTTTTCAATTATTTATAATTATTTTCAATTATTTTCAATTATTTTCAATTATTTTCAATTATTTTCACTTATTTATAATTATTTTCAATTATTTATAATTATTTTCAATTATTTTCAATGATTTTCAATTATTTATCAATTATTTATCAATTATTTTAAATTATTTATAATTATTTTAAATTATTTTCAATTATTTATAATTATTTTCAATTATTCATCAATTATTTTCAATTATTTTCAATTATTTTCAATTATTTTCAATTATTTTCAATTATTTTCAATTATTTTCAATTATTTTCAATTATTTATCAATTATTTATCAATTATTTTAAATTATTTATAATTATTTTAAATTATTTTCAATTATTTATAATTATTTTCAATTATTTATCAATTATTTTCAATTATTTTCAATTATTTTCAATTATTTTCAATTATTTTCAATTATTTTCAATTATTTTCAATTATTTTCAATTATTTATAATTATTTTCAATTATTTTCAATTATTTTCAATTATTTTCAATTTTTAATCAATTATTTATGATTATTTTCAATTATTTATAATTATTTATAATTCTTTTAAATTATTTTCAATTATTTTCAATTATTTTCAATTATTTATAAATTATTTTCAATTATTTATCATTATTTTCAGTTATTTTCAATTATTTTCAATTATTTTCAATTTTTTATCAATTATTTATAATTATTTTCAATTATTTATAATTATTTCAATTATTTTCAACTATTTTCAATTATTTATAATTATTTTCATTTATTTATCAATTATTTACAATTAATTTCAATTATTTTCAATTATTTTCAATTATTTTCAATTATTTATAATTATTTCCAATTATTTATCAATTACTTTAAATTATTTTCAATTATTTTCAATTATTTTCAATTATTTATAATTATTTCCAATTATTTTCAATTATTTATAATTGTTTTCAATTATTTATAATTGTTTTCAATTATTTATCAATTATTTTCCATTATTTTCAATTATTTATCCATTATTTTCAATTATTTTCAATTATTTTCAATTATTTTCAATTATTTTCAATTATTTTCAATTATTTTCAATTATTTTCAATTATTTATCAATTATTTATCAAATTTTAAATTATTTATAATTATTTTAAATTATTTTCAATTATTTATAATTATTTTCAATTATTTATCAATTATTTTCAATTATTTTCAATTATTTTCAATTATTTTCAATTATTTTCAATTATTTTCAATTATTTTCAATTATTTTCAATTATTTATAATTATTTTCAATTATTTTCAATTATTTTCAATTATTTTCAATTATTTTCAATTATTTTCAATTATTTATAATTATTTACAATTATTTTCAATTATTTTCAATTATTTTCAATTATTTATAATTATTTTCAATTATTTATCAATTATTTATAATTAATTTCAATTATTTTCAATTATTTTCAATTATTTTCAATTATTTATAATTATTTTCAATTATTTTCAATTATTTTCAATTATTTTCAATTATTTTCAATTATTTTCAATTATTTTCAATTATTTTCAATTATTTTCAATTATTTATCAATTATTTATCAATTATTTTAAATTATTTATAATTATTTTAAATTATTTTCAATTATTTATAATTATTTTCAATTATTTATCAATTATTTTCAAATATTTTCAATTATTTTCAATTATTTTCAATTATTTTCAATTATTTTCAATTATTTACAATTATTTATAATTATTTTCAATTATTTTCAATTATTTTCAATTATTTTCTATTATTTTCAATTCTTTTCAATTATTTATAATTATTTTCAATTATTTTCAATTATTTTTAATTATTTTCAATTATTTATAATTATTTTCAATTATTTATCAATTATTTTCAATTATTTATCAATTATTTTCAATTATTTTCAATTATTTTCAATTATTTATAATTATTTCCAATTATTTTCAATTATTTATAATTATTTTCAATTATTTATAATTATTTCAATTATTTTCAATTATATTCAATTATTTATAATTATTTTCAATTATTTATCTATTATTTATAATTAATTTCAATTATTTTCAATTATTTTCAATTATTTTCAATTATTTATCAATTATTTTCAATTATTTATAATTATTTTCAATTATTTTCAATGATTTTCAGTTATTTATAATTATTTGCAATTATTTATCAATTATTTTCAATTATTTTCAATTATTTTCAATTATTATCAATTATTTTCAATTATTTTCAATAATTTTCAATTATTTTCAATTATTTTCCATTATTTTCCATTATTTTCAATTATTTTCAATTATTTTCAATTATTTATCAATTATTTTCAATTATTTATAATTATTTTCAATTATTTTCAATTATTTTCAATTATTTTCATTTATTTATCAATTATTTATCAATTATTTTCAATTATTTAACATTATTTTAAATTGTTTTCCATTATTTTCAATTATTTAAAAATTATTTATACTTGTTTTCAATTATTTATAATCATTTTCAATTATTTTCAATTATTTTAAATTATTTTCAATTTTTAATCAATTATTTATGATTATTTTCAATTATTTATAATTATTTTCAATTATTTTCAATTATTTTCAATCATTTCCAATTATTTTCAATTATTTATAAATTATTTATAATTATTTATAATTATTTTTAATTATTTTCAATGATTTTCAATTATTAATCAATTATTTTCAATTATTTATAATTATTTTAAATTATTTATTATTCTTTTCAATTATTTTCATTTATTTTCAATTATATTCAATTATTTATAATTATTTTCAATTATTTATAATTATTTTCAATTATTTATCAATTATTTTCAATTATTTTCAATTATTTTCAATTATTTTCAATTATTTTCAATTATTTTCAATTATTTTCAATTATTTTCAATTATTTATAATTATTTTCAATTATTTTCAATTATTTTCAATTATTTTCAATTATTTTCAATTATTTATAATTATTTACAATTATTTTCAATTATTTTCAATTATTTTCAATTATTTATAATTATTTTCAATTATTTATCAATTATTTATAATTAATTTCAATTATTTTCAATTATTTTCAATTATTTATAATTATTTTCAATTATTTTCAATTATTTTCAATTATTTTCAATTATTTTCAATTATTTTCAATTATTTTCAATTATTTTCAATTATTTTCAATTATTTATCAATTATTTATCAATTATTTTAAATTATTTATAATTATTTTAAATTATTTTCAATTATTTATAATTATTTTCAATTATTTATCAATTATTTTCAATTATTTTCAATTATTTTCAATTATTTTCAATTATTTTCAATTATTTTCAATTATTTTCAATTATTTTCAATTATTTATAATTATTTTCAATTATTTTCAATTATTTTCAATTATTTTCAATTATTTTCAATTATTTTCAATTCTTTTCAATTATTTATAATTATTTTCAATTATTTTCAATTATTTTTAATTATTTTCAATTATTTATAATTATTTTCAATTATTTATAATTATTTTCAATTATTTATCAATTATTTTCAATTATTTTCAATTATTTTCAATTATTTTCAATTATTTTCAATTATTTTCAATTATTTTCAATTATTTTCAATTATTTATAATTATTTTCAATTATTTTCAATTATTTTCAATTATTTTCAATTATTTTCAATTATTTATAATTATTTACAATTATTTTCAATTATTTTCAATTATTTTCAATTATTTATAATTATTTTCAATTATTTATCAATTATTTATAATTAATTTCAATTATTTTCAATTATTTTCAATTATTTATAATTATTTTCAATTATTTTCAATTATTTTCAATTATTTTCAATTATTTTCAATTATTTTCAATTATTTTCAATTATTTTCAATTATTTTCAATTATTTATCAATTATTTATCAATTATTTTAAATTATTTATAATTATTTTAAATTATTTTCAATTATTTATAATTATTTTCAATTATTTATCAATTATTTTCAATTATTTTCAATTATTTTCAATTATTTTCAATTATTTTCAATTATTTTCAATTATTTTCAATTATTTTCAATTATTTATAATTATTTTCAATTATTTTCAATTATTTTCAATTATTTTCAATTATTTTCAATTATTTTCAATTCTTTTCAATTATTTATAATTATTTTCAATTATTTTCAATTATTTATCAATTATTTTCAATTATTTATAATTATTTTCTATTATTTTCAATTATTTTCAATTATTTTCAATTATTTTCAATTATTTTCAATTATTTATAATTATTTTCTATTATTTATCAGTTATTTTCAATTATTTTCAATTATTTTCAATTATTTATCAATTATTTTCAATTATTTTCAATTATTTTCAATTATTTTCAATTATTTTCAATTATTTATCAATTATTTTCAATTATTTTCAATTATTTATAATTATTTCCAATTATTTATCAATTATTTTAAATTATTTTCAATTATTTTCAATTATTTATAATTATTTTCAATTATTTATCAATTATTTTAAATTGTTTTCAATTATTTTCAATTATTTATAAATTATATATAATTGTTTTCAATTATTTATAATCATTTTCAATTATTTTCACTTATTTTAAATTATTTTCAATTTTTAATCAATTATTTATAATTCTTTTCAATTATTTATAATTATTTTCAATTATTTTCAATTATTTTCAATTATTTATCAATTATTTTCAATTATTTATAATTATTTTCAATTATTTTCAATTATTTTCAATTATTTGTAATTATTTTCAATTATTTTCAATTATTTTCAATTATTTATAATTATTTTCTATTATTTATCAGTTATCTTCAATTATTTTCAATTATTTTCAATTATTTATCAATTATTTTCAATTATTTATCAATTATTTTCAATTATTTATCAATTATTTTCAATTATTTATCAATTATTTTCAATTATTTTCAATTATTTATAATTATTTCCAATTATTTATCAATTATTTTAAATTATTTTCAATTATTTTCAATTATTTATAATTATTTTCAATTATTTATCAATTATTTTCAATTATTTTCAATTATTTTCCATTATTTTCAATTATTTATCAATTATTTATCAATTATTTTCAATTATTTATAATTATTTTAAATTATTTTCAATGATTTTCAATTATTTATAATTATTTTCAATTATTTATCAATTATTTTCAATTATTTTCAATTATTTTCAATTATTATCAATTATTTTCAATTATTTTCAATTATTTTCAATTATTTTCAATTATTTTCAATTATTTTCCATTATTTTCAATTATTTTCAATTATTTTCAATTATTTATCAATTATTTTCAATTATTTATAATTATTTTCAATTATTTTCAATTATTTTCAATTATTTTCATTTATTTATCAATTATTTATCAATTATTTTTAATTATTTATAATTATTTTAAATTGTTTTCAATTATTTTCAATTATTTATAAATTATTTATACTTGTTTTCAATTATTTATAATCATTTTCAATTATTTTCAATTATTTTAAATTATTTTCAATTTTTAATCAATTATTTATGATTATTTTCAATTATTCATAATTATTTTCAATTATTTTCAATTATTTTCAATCATTTCCAATTATTTTCAATTATTTATAAATTATTTTCAATTATTTATAACTATTTTTAATTATTTTCAATGATTTTCAATTATTAATCAATTATTTTCAATTATTTATAATTATTTTAAATTATTTATTATTCTTTTCAATTATTTTCATTTATTTTCAATTATATTCAATTATTTATAATTATTTTCAATTATTTTCAATTATTTTCAATTATTTATAATTATTTTCAATTATTTATCAATTATTTTCCATTATTTTCAATTATTTATCAATTATTTTCAATTATTTTCAATTATTTTCAATTATTTTCAATTATTCTCAATTATTTTCAATTATTTTCAATTATTTATCAATTATTTATCAATTATTTTAAATTATTTATAATTATTTTAAATTATTTTCAATTATTTATAATTATTTTCAATTATTTATCAATTATTTTCAATTATTTTCAATTATTTTCAATTATTTTCAATTATTTTCAATTATTTTCAATTATTTATCAATTATTTTCAATTATTTATAATTACTTTCAATTATTTTCAATTATTTATAAATTATTTATAATTGTTTTCAATTATTTATAATTATTTTCAATTATTTTCAATTATTTTCAATTATTTTCAATTATTTTCACTTATTTATAATTATTTTCAATTATTTATAATTATTTTCAATTATTTTCAATGATTTTCAATTATTTATCAATTATTTATCAATTATTTTAAATTATTTATAATTATTTTAAATTATTTTCAATTATTTATAATTATTTTCAATTATTCATCAATTATTTTCAATTATTTTCAATTATTTTCAATTATTTTCAATTATTTTCAATTATTTTCAATTATTTTCAATTATTTTCAATTATTTATCAATTATTTATCAATTATTTTAAATTATTTATAATTATTTTAAATTATTTTCAATTATTTATAATTATTTTCAATTATTTATCAATTATTTTCAATTATTTTCAATTATTTTCAATTATTTTCAATTATTTTCAATTATTTTCAATTATTTTCAATTATTTTCAATTATTTATAATTATTTTCAATTATTTTCAATTATTTTCAATTATTTTCAATTTTTAATCAATTATTTATGATTATTTTCAATTATTTATAATTATTTATAATTCTTTTAAATTATTTTCAATTATTTTCAATTATTTTCAATTATTTATAAATTATTTTCAATTATTTATCATTATTTTCAGTTATTTTCAATTATTTTCAATTATTTTCAATTTTTTATCAATTATTTATAATTATTTTCAATTATTTATAATTATTTCAATTATTTTCAACTATTTTCAATTATTTATAATTATTTTCATTTATTTATCAATTATTTACAATTAATTTCAATTATTTTCAATTATTTTCAATTATTTTCAATTATTTATAATTATTTCCAATTATTTATCAATTACTTTAAATTATTTTCAATTATTTTCAATTATTTTCAATTATTTATAATTATTTCCAATTATTTTCAATTATTTATAATTGTTTTCAATTATTTATAATTGTTTTCAATTATTTATCAATTATTTTCCATTATTTTCAATTATTTATCCATTATTTTCAATTATTTTCAATTATTTTCAATTATTTTCAATTATTTTCAATTATTTTCAATTATTTTCAATTATTTTCAATTATTTATCAATTATTTATCAAATTTTAAATTATTTATAATTATTTTAAATTATTTTCAATTATTTATAATTATTTTCAATTATTTATCAATTATTTTCAATTATTTTCAATTATTTTCAATTATTTTCAATTATTTTCAATTATTTTCAATTATTTTCAATTATTTTCAATTATTTATAATTATTTTCAATTATTTTCAATTATTTTCAATTATTTTCAATTATTTTCAATTATTTTCAATTATTTATAATTATTTACAATTATTTTCAATTATTTTCAATTATTTTCAATTATTTATAATTATTTTCAATTATTTATCAATTATTTATAATTAATTTCAATTATTTTCAATTATTTTCAATTATTTTCAATTATTTATAATTATTTTCAATTATTTTCAATTATTTTCAATTATTTTCAATTATTTTCAATTATTTTCAATTATTTTCAATTATTTTCAATTATTTTCAATTATTTATCAATTATTTATCAATTATTTTAAATTATTTATAATTATTTTAAATTATTTTCAATTATTTATAATTATTTTCAATTATTTATCAATTATTTTCAAATATTTTCAATTATTTTCAATTATTTTCAATTATTTTCAATTATTTTCAATTATTTACAATTATTTATAATTATTTTCAATTATTTTCAATTATTTTCAATTATTTTCTATTATTTTCAATTCTTTTCAATTATTTATAATTATTTTCAATTATTTTCAATTATTTTTAATTATTTTCAATTATTTATAATTATTTTCAATTATTTATCAATTATTTTCAATTATTTATCAATTATTTTCAATTATTTTCAATTATTTTCAATTATTTATAATTATTTCCAATTATTTTCAATTATTTATAATTATTTTCAATTATTTATAATTATTTCAATTATTTTCAATTATATTCAATTATTTATAATTATTTTCAATTATTTATCTATTATTTATAATTAATTTCAATTATTTTCAATTATTTTCAATTATTTTCAATTATTTATCAATTATTTTCAATTATTTATAATTATTTTCAATTATTTTCAATGATTTTCAGTTATTTATAATTATTTGCAATTATTTATCAATTATTTTCAATTATTTTCAATTATTTTCAATTATTATCAATTATTTTCAATTATTTTCAATAATTTTCAATTATTTTCAATTATTTTCCATTATTTTCCATTATTTTCAATTATTTTCAATTATTTTCAATTATTTATCAATTATTTTCAATTATTTATAATTATTTTCAATTATTTTCAATTATTTTCAATTATTTTCATTTATTTATCAATTATTTATCAATTATTTTCAATTATTTAACATTATTTTAAATTGTTTTCCATTATTTTCAATTATTTAAAAATTATTTATACTTGTTTTCAATTATTTATAATCATTTTCAATTATTTTCAATTATTTTAAATTATTTTCAATTTTTAATCAATTATTTATGATTATTTTCAATTATTTATAATTATTTTCAATTATTTTCAATTATTTTCAATCATTTCCAATTATTTTCAATTATTTATAAATTATTTATAATTATTTATAATTATTTTTAATTATTTTCAATGATTTTCAATTATTAATCAATTATTTTCAATTATTTATAATTATTTTAAATTATTTATTATTCTTTTCAATTATTTTCATTTATTTTCAATTATATTCAATTATTTATAATTATTTTCAATTATTTATAATTATTTTCAATTATTTATCAATTATTTTCAATTATTTTCAATTATTTTCAATTATTTTCAATTATTTTCAATTATTTTCAATTATTTTCAATTATTTTCAATTATTTATAATTATTTTCAATTATTTTCAATTATTTTCAATTATTTTCAATTATTTTCAATTATTTATAATTATTTACAATTATTTTCAATTATTTTCAATTATTTTCAATTATTTATAATTATTTTCAATTATTTATCAATTATTTATAATTAATTTCAATTATTTTCAATTATTTTCAATTATTTATAATTATTTTCAATTATTTTCAATTATTTTCAATTATTTTCAATTATTTTCAATTATTTTCAATTATTTTCAATTATTTTCAATTATTTTCAATTATTTATCAATTATTTATCAATTATTTTAAATTATTTATAATTATTTTAAATTATTTTCAATTATTTATAATTATTTTCAATTATTTATCAATTATTTTCAATTATTTTCAATTATTTTCAATTATTTTCAATTATTTTCAATTATTTTCAATTATTTTCAATTATTTTCAATTATTTATAATTATTTTCAATTATTTTCAATTATTTTCAATTATTTTCAATTATTTTCAATTATTTTCAATTCTTTTCAATTATTTATAATTATTTTCAATTATTTTCAATTATTTTTAATTATTTTCAATTATTTATAATTATTTTCAATTATTTATCAATTATTTTCAATTATTTATCAATTATTTTCAATTATTTTCAATTATTTTCAATTATTTATAATTATTTCCAATTATTTTCAATTATTTATAATTATTTTCAATTATTTATAATTATTTCAATTATTTTCAATTATATTCAATTATTTATAATTATTTTCAATTATTTATCTATTATTTATAATTAATTTCAATTATTTTCAATTATTTTCAATTATTTTCAATTATTTATCAATTATTTTCAATTATTTTCAATTATTTTCAATTATTTTCAATTTTTAATCAATTATTTATGATTATTTTCAATTATTTATAATTATTTATAATTCTTTTAAATTATTTTCAATTATTTTCAATTATTTTCAATTATTTATAAATTATTTTCAATTATTTATCATTATTTTCAGTTATTTTCAATTATTTTCAATTATTTTCAATTTTTTATCAATTATTTATAATTATTTTCAATTATTTATAATTATTTCAATTATTTTCAACTATTTTCAATTATTTATAATTATTTTCATTTATTTATCAATTATTTACAATTAATTTCAATTATTTTCAATTATTTTCAATTATTTTCAATTATTTATAATTATTTCCAATTATTTATCAATTACTTTAAATTATTTTCAATTATTTTCAATTATTTTCAATTATTTATAATTATTTCCAATTATTTTCAATTATTTATAATTGTTTTCAATTATTTATAATTGTTTTCAATTATTTATCAATTATTTTCCATTATTTTCAATTATTTATCCATTATTTTCAATTATTTTCAATTATTTTCAATTATTTTCAATTATTTTCAATTATTTTCAATTATTTTCAATTATTTTCAATTATTTATCAATTATTTATCAAATTTTAAATTATTTATAATTATTTTAAATTATTTTCAATTATTTATAATTATTTTCAATTATTTATCAATTATTTTCAATTATTTTCAATTATTTTCAATTATTTTCAATTATTTTCAATTATTTTCAATTATTTTCAATTATTTTCAATTATTTATAATTATTTTCAATTATTTTCAATTATTTTCAATTATTTTCAATTATTTTCAATTATTTTCAATTATTTATAATTATTTACAATTATTTTCAATTATTTTCAATTATTTTCAATTATTTATAATTATTTTCAATTATTTATCAATTATTTATAATTAATTTCAATTATTTTCAATTATTTTCAATTATTTTCAATTATTTATAATTATTTTCAATTATTTTCAATTATTTTCAATTATTTTCAATTATTTTCAATTATTTTCAATTATTTTCAATTATTTTCAATTATTTTCAATTATTTTCAATTATTTATCAATTATTTATCAATTATTTTAAATTATTTATAATTATTTTAAATTATTTTCAATTATTTATAATTATTTTCAATTATTTATCAATTATTTTCAAATATTTTCAATTATTTTCAATTATTTTCAATTATTTTCAATTATTTTCAATTATTTACAATTATTTATAATTATTTTCAATTATTTTCAATTATTTTCAATTATTTTCTATTATTTTCAATTCTTTTCAATTATTTATAATTATTTTCAATTATTTTCAATTATTTTTAATTATTTTCAATTATTTATAATTATTTTCAATTATTTATCAATTATTTTCAATTATTTATCAATTATTTTCAATTATTTTCAATTATTTTCAATTATTTATAATTATTTCCAATTATTTTCAATTATTTATAATTATTTTCAATTATTTATAATTATTTCAATTATTTTCAATTATATTCAATTATTTATAATTATTTTCAATTATTTATCTATTATTTATAATTAATTTCAATTATTTTCAATTATTTTCAATTATTTTCAATTATTTATCAATTATTTTCAATTATTTATAATTATTTTCAATTATTTTCAATGATTTTCAGTTATTTATAATTATTTGCAATTATTTATCAATTATTTTCAATTATTTTCAATTATTTTCAATTATTATCAATTATTTTCAATTATTTTCAATAATTTTCAATTATTTTCAATTATTTTCCATTATTTTCCATTATTTTCAATTATTTTCAATTATTTTCAATTATTTATCAATTATTTTCAATTATTTATAATTATTTTCAATTATTTTCAATTATTTTCAATTATTTTCATTTATTTATCAATTATTTATCAATTATTTTCAATTATTTAACATTATTTTAAATTGTTTTCCATTATTTTCAATTATTTAAAAATTATTTATACTTGTTTTCAATTATTTATAATCATTTTCAATTATTTTCAATTATTTTAAATTATTTTCAATTTTTAATCAATTATTTATGATTATTTTCAATTATTTATAATTATTTTCAATTATTTTCAATTATTTTCAATCATTTCCAATTATTTTCAATTATTTATAAATTATTTTCAATTATTTATAATTATTTTTAATTATTTTCAATGATTTTCAATTATTAATCAATTATTTTCAATTATTTATAATTATTTTAAATTATTTATTATTCTTTTCAATTATTTTCATTTATTTTCAATTATATTCAATTATTTATAATTATTTTCAATTATTTATAATTATTTTCAATTATTTATCAATTATTTTCAATTATTTTCAATTATTTTCAATTATTTTCAATTATTTTCAATTATTTTCAATTATTTTCAATTATTTTCAATTATTTATAATTATTTTCAATTATTTTCAATTATTTTCAATTATTTTCAATTATTTTCAATTATTTATAATTATTTACAATTATTTTCAATTATTTTCAATTATTTTCAATTATTTATAATTATTTTCAATTATTTATCAATTATTTATAATTAATTTCAATTATTTTCAATTATTTTCAATTATTTATAATTATTTTCAATTATTTTCAATTATTTTCAATTATTTTCAATTATTTTCAATTATTTTCAATTATTTTCAATTATTTTCAATTATTTTCAATTATTTATCAATTATTTATCAATTATTTTAAATTATTTATAATTATTTTAAATTATTTTCAATTATTTATAATTATTTTCAATTATTTATCAATTATTTTCAATTATTTTCAATTATTTTCAATTATTTTCAATTATTTTCAATTATTTTCAATTATTTTCAATTATTTTCAATTATTTATAATTATTTTCAATTATTTTCAATTATTTTCAATTATTTTCAATTATTTTCAATTCTTTTCAATTATTTATAATTATTTTCAATTATTTTCAATTATTTTTAATTATTTTCAATTATTTATAATTATTTTCAATTATTTATCAATTATTTTCAATTATTTATCAATTATTTTCAATTATTTTCAATTATTTTCAATTATTTATAATTATTTCCAATTATTTTCAATTATTTATAATTATTTTCAATTATTTATAATTATTTCAATTATTTTCAATTATATTCAATTATTTATAATTATTTTCAATTATTTATCTATTATTTATAATTAATTTCAATTATTTTCAATTATTTTCAATTATTTTCAATTATTTATCAATTATTTTCAATTATTTATAATTATTTTCAATTATTTTCAATGATTTTCAGTTATTTATAATTATTTGCAATTATTTATCAATTATTTTCAATTATTTTCAATTATTTTCAATTATTATCAATTATTTTCAATTATTTTCAATAATTTTCAATTATTTTCAATTATTTTCCATTATTTTCCATTATTTTCAATTATTTTCAATTATTTTCAATTATTTATCAATTATTTTCAATTATTTATAATTATTTTCAATTATTTTCAATTATTTTCAATTATTTTCATTTATTTATCAATTATTTATCAATTATTTTCAATTATTTAACATTATTTTAAATTGTTTTCCATTATTTTCAATTATTTAAAAATTATTTATACTTGTTTTCAATTATTTATAATCATTTTCAATTATTTTCAATTATTTTAAATTATTTTCAATTTTTAATCAATTATTTATGATTATTTTCAATTATTTATAATTATTTTCAATTATTTTCAATTATTTTCAATCATTTCCAATTATTTTCAATTATTTATAAATTATTTTCAATTATTTATAATTATTTTTAATTATTTTCAATGATTTTCAATTATTAATCAATTATTTTCAATTATTTATAATTATTTTAAATTATTTATTATTCTTTTCAATTATTTTCATTTATTTTCAATTATATTCAATTATTTATAATTATTTTCAATTATTTTCAATTATTTTCAATTATTTTCAATTATTTTCCATTATTTTCCATTATTTTCAATTATTTTCAATTATTTATAATTATTTTCAATTATTTTCAATGATTTTCAGTTATTTATAATTATTTGCAATTATTTATCAATTATTTTCAATTATTTTCAATTATTTTCAATTATTATCAATTATTTTCAATTATTTTCAATAATTTTCAATTATTTTCAATTATTTTCCATTATTTTCCATTATTTTCAATTATTTTCAATTATTTTCAATTATTTATCAATTATTTTCAATTATTTATAATTATTTTCAATTATTTTCAATTATTTTCAATTATTTTCATTTATTTATCAATTATTTATCAATTATTTTCAATTATTTAACATTATTTTAAATTGTTTTCCATTATTTTCAATTATTTAAAAATTATTTATACTTGTTTTCAATTATTTATAATCATTTTCAATTATTTTCAATTATTTTAAATTATTTTCAATTTTTAATCAATTATTTATGATTATTTTCAATTATTTATAATTATTTTCAATTATTTTCAATTATTTTCAATCATTTCCAATTATTTTCAATTATTTATAAATTATTTTCAATTATTTATAATTATTTTTAATTATTTTCAATGATTTTCAATTATTAATCAATTATTTTCAATTATTTATAATTATTTTAAATTATTTATTATTCTTTTCAATTATTTTCATTTATTTTCAAATATATTCAATTATTTATAATTATTTTCAATTATTTTCAATTATTTTCAATTATTTATAATTATTTTCCATTATTTATCAATTATTTTCCATTATTTTCAATTATTTATCAATTATTTTCAATTATTTTCAATTATTTTCAATTATTTTGAATTATTCTCAATTATTTTCAATTATTTTCAATTATTTATCAATTATTTATCAATTATTTTAAATTATTTATAATTATTTTAAATTATTTTCAATTATTTATAATTATTTTCAATTATTTATCAATTATTTTCAATTATTTTCAATTATTTTCAATTATTTTCAATTATTTTCAATTATTTTCAATTATTTATCAATTATTTTCAATTATTTATAATTACTTTCAATTATTTTCAATTATTTATAAATTATTTATAATTGTTTTCAATTATTTATAATTATTTTCAATTATTTTCAATTATTTTCAATTATTTTCAATTATTTTCACTTATTTATAATTATTTTCAATTATTTATAATTATTTTCAATTATTTTCAATGATTTTCAATTATTTATCAATTATTTATCAATTATTTTAAATTATTTATAATTATTTTAAATTATTTTCAATTATTTATAATTATTTTCAATTATTCATCAATTATTTTCAATTATTTTCAATTATTTTCAATTATTTTCAATTATTTTCAATTATTTTCAATTATTTTCAATTATTTTCAATTATTTATCAATTATTTATCAATTATTTTAAATTATTTATAATTATTTTAAATTATTTTCAATTATTTATAATTATTTTCAATTATTTATCAATTATTTTCAATTATTTTCAATTATTTTCAATTATTTTCAATTATTTTCAATTATTTTCAATTATTTTCAATTATTTTCAATAATTTTCAATTATTTTCAATTATTTTCCATTATTTTCCATTATTTTCAATTATTTTCAATTATTTTCAATTATTTATCAATTATTTTCAATTATTTATAATTATTTTCAATTATTTTCAATTATTTTCAATTATTTTCATTTATTTATCAATTATTTATCAATTATTTTCAATTATTTAACATTATTTTAAATTGTTTTCCATTATTTTCAATTATTTAAAAATTATTTATACTTGTTTTCAATTATTTATAATCATTTTCAATTATTTTCAATTATTTTAAATTATTTTCAATTTTTAATCAATTATTTATGATTATTTTCAATTATTTATAATTATTTTCAATTATTTTCAATTATTTTCAATCATTTCCAATTATTTTCAATTATTTATAAATTATTTTCAATTATTTATAATTATTTTTAATTATTTTCAATGATTTTCAATTATTAATCAATTATTTTCAATTATTTATAATTATTTTAAATTATTTATTATTCTTTTCAATTATTTTCATTTATTTTCAAATATATTCAATTATTTATAATTATTTTCAATTATTTTCAATTATTTTCAATTATTTATAATTATTTTCCATTATTTATCAATTATTTTCCATTATTTTCAATTATTTATCAATTATTTTCAATTATTTTCAATTATTTTCAATTATTTTGAATTATTCTCAATTATTTTCAATTATTTTCAATTATTTATCAATTATTTATCAATTATTTTAAATTATTTATAATTATTTTAAATTATTTTCAATTATTTATAATTATTTTCAATTATTTATCAATTATTTTCAATTATTTTCTATTATTTTCAATTCTTTTCAATTATTTATAATTATTTTCAATTATTTTCAATTATTTTTAATTATTTTCAATTATTTATAATTATTTTCAATTATTTATCAATTATTTTCAATTATTTATCAATTATTTTCAATTATTTTCAATTATTTTCAATTATTTATAATTATTTCCAATTATTTTCAATTATTTATAATTATTTTCAATTATTTATAATTATTTCAATTATTTTCAATTATATTCAATTATTTATAATTATTTTCAATTATTTATCTATTATTTATAATTAATTTCAATTATTTTCAATTATTTTCAATTATTTTCAATTATTTATCAATTATTTTCAATTATTTATAATTATTTTCAATTATTTTCAATGATTTTCAGTTATTTATAATTATTTGCAATTATTTATCAATTATTTTCAATTATTTTCAATTATTTTCAATTATTATCAATTATTTTCAATTATTTTCAATAATTTTCAATTATTTTCAATTATTTTCCATTATTTTCCATTATTTTCAATTATTTTCAATTATTTTCAATTATTTATCAATTATTTTCAATTATTTATAATTATTTTCAATTATTTTCAATTATTTTCAATTATTTTCATTTATTTATCAATTATTTATCAATTATTTTCAATTATTTAACATTATTTTAAATTGTTTTCCATTATTTTCAATTATTTAAAAATTATTTATACTTGTTTTCAATTATTTATAATCATTTTCAATTATTTTCAATTATTTTAAATTATTTTCAATTTTTAATCAATTATTTATGATTATTTTCAATTATTTATAATTATTTTCAATTATTTTCAATTATTTTCAATCATTTCCAATTATTTTCAATTATTTATAAATTATTTTCAATTATTTATAATTATTTTTAATTATTTTCAATGATTTTCAATTATTAATCAATTATTTTCAATTATTTATAATTATTTTAAATTATTTATTATTCTTTTCAATTATTTTCATTTATTTTCA
Organism: Andrena bucephala; assembly: GCA_947577245.1. Classification (NCBI taxonomy): domain Eukaryota; kingdom Metazoa; phylum Arthropoda; class Insecta; order Hymenoptera; family Andrenidae; genus Andrena; species Andrena bucephala. The sequence goes on along the minus strand of OX387719.1, from coordinate 15,862,017 downwards.
ATTATATTCAATTATTTATAATTATTTTCAATTATTTTCAATTATTTTCAATTATTTTCAATTATTTTCCATTATTTTCCATTATTTTCAATTATTTTCAATTATTTATAATTATTTTCAATTATTTTCAATGATTTTCAGTTATTTATAATTATTTGCAATTATTTATCAATTATTTTCAATTATTTTCAATTATTTTCAATTATTATCAATTATTTTCAATTATTTTCAATAATTTTCAATTATTTTCAATTATTTTCCATTATTTTCCATTATTTTCAATTATTTTCAATTATTTTCAATTATTTATCAATTATTTTCAATTATTTATAATTATTTTCAATTATTTTCAATTATTTTCAATTATTTTCATTTATTTATCAATTATTTATCAATTATTTTCAATTATTTAACATTATTTTAAATTGTTTTCCATTATTTTCAATTATTTAAAAATTATTTATACTTGTTTTCAATTATTTATAATCATTTTCAATTATTTTCAATTATTTTAAATTATTTTCAATTTTTAATCAATTATTTATGATTATTTTCAATTATTTATAATTATTTTCAATTATTTTCAATTATTTTCAATCATTTCCAATTATTTTCAATTATTTATAAATTATTTTCAATTATTTATAATTATTTTTAATTATTTTCAATGATTTTCAATTATTAATCAATTATTTTCAATTATTTATAATTATTTTAAATTATTTATTATTCTTTTCAATTATTTTCATTTATTTTCAAATATATTCAATTATTTATAATTATTTTCAATTATTTTCAATTATTTTCAATTATTTATAATTATTTTCCATTATTTATCAATTATTTTCCATTATTTTCAATTATTTATCAATTATTTTCAATTATTTTCAATTATTTTCAATTATTTTGAATTATTCTCAATTATTTTCAATTATTTTCAATTATTTATCAATTATTTATCAATTATTTTAAATTATTTATAATTATTTTAAATTATTTTCAATTATTTATAATTATTTTCAATTATTTATCAATTATTTTCAATTATTTTCAATTATTTTCAATTATTTTCAATTATTTTCAATTATTTTCAATTATTTATCAATTATTTTCAATTATTTATAATTACTTTCAATTATTTTCAATTATTTATAAATTATTTATAATTGTTTTCAATTATTTATAATTATTTTCAATTATTTTCAATTATTTTCAATTATTTTCAATTATTTTCACTTATTTATAATTATTTTCAATTATTTATAATTATTTTCAATTATTTTCAATGATTTTCAATTATTTATCAATTATTTATCAATTATTTTAAATTATTTATAATTATTTTAAATTATTTTCAATTATTTATAATTATTTTCAATTATTCATCAATTATTTTCAATTATTTTCAATTATTTTCAATTATTTTCAATTATTTTCAATTATTTTCAATTATTTTCAATTATTTTCAATTATTTATCAATTATTTATCAATTATTTTAAATTATTTATAATTATTTTAAATTATTTTCAATTATTTATAATTATTTTCAATTATTTATCAATTATTTTCAATTATTTTCAATTATTTTCAATTATTTTCAATTATTTTCAATTATTTTCAATTATTTTCAATTATTTTCAATTATTTATAATTATTTTCAATTATTTTCAATTATTTTCAATTATTTTCAATTTTTAATCAATTATTTATGATTATTTTCAATTATTTATAATTATTTATAATTCTTTTAAATTATTTTCAATTATTTTCAATTATTTTCAATTATTTATAAATTATTTTCAATTATTTATCATTATTTTCAGTTATTTTCAATTATTTTCAATTATTTTCAATTTTTTATCAATTATTTATAATTATTTTCAATTATTTATAATTATTTCAATTATTTTCAACTATTTTCAATTATTTATAATTATTTTCATTTATTTATCAATTATTTACAATTAATTTCAATTATTTTCAATTATTTTCAATTATTTTCAATTATTTATAATTATTTCCAATTATTTATCAATTACTTTAAATTATTTTCAATTATTTTCAATTATTTTCAATTATTTATAATTATTTCCAATTATTTTCAATTATTTATAATTGTTTTCAATTATTTATCAATTATTTTCCATTATCTTCAATTATTTATCAATTATTTTCAATTATTTTCAATTATTTTCAATTATTTTCAATTATTTTCAATTATTTTCAATTATTTTCAATTATTTTCAATTATTTATAATTATTTTCATTTATTTATCAATTATTTACAATTAATTTCAATTATTTTCAATTATTTTCAATTATTTATCAATTATTTTCAATTATTTTCAATTATTTTCAATTATTTTCAATTATTTTCAATTATTTTCAATTATTTTCAATTATTTTCAATTATTTATAATTATTTTCAATTATTTTCAATTATTTTCAATTATTTTCAATTATTTTCAATTATTTTCAATTATTTATAATTATTTACAATTATTTTCAATTATTTTCAATTATTTTCAATTATTTATAATTATTTTCAATTATTTATCAATTATTTATAATTAATTTCAATTATTTTCAATTATTTTCAATTATTTTCAATTATTTATAATTATTTTCAATTATTTTCAATTATTTTCAATTATTTTCAATTATTTTCAATTATTTTCAATTATTTTCAATTATTTTCAATTATTTTCAATTATTTTCAATTATTTTCAATTATTTTCAATTATTTTCAATTATTTATCAATTATTTATCAATTATTTTAAATTATTTATAATTATTTTAAATTATTTTCAATTATTTATAATTATTTTCAATTATTTATCAATTATTTTCAATTATTTTCAATTATTTTCAATTATTTTCAATTATTTTCAATTATTTATAATTATTTTCAATTATTTTCAATTATTTTCAATTATTTTCAATTCTTTTCAATTATTTATAATTATTTTCAATTATTTTCAATTATTTTTAATTATTTTCAATTATTTATAATTATTTTCAATTATTTATCAATTATTTTCAATTATTTATCAATTATTTTCAATTATTTTCAATTATTTTCAATTATTTATAATTATTTCCAATTATTTTCAATTATTTATAATTATTTTCAATTATTTATAATTATTTCAATTATTTTCAATTATATTCAATTATTTATAATTATTTTCAATTATTTATCAATTATTTATAATTAATTTCAATTATTTTCAATTATTTTCAATTATTTTCAATTATTTATCAATTATTTTCAATTATTTATAATTATTTTCAATTATTTTCAATGATTTTCAGTTATTTATAATTATTTGCAATTATTTATCAATTATTTTCAATTATTTTCAATTATTTTCAATTATTATCAATTATTTTCAATTATTTTCAATAATTTTCAATTATTTTCAATTATTTTCCATTATTTTCCATTATTTTCCATTATTTTCAATTATTTTCAATTATTTATCAATTATTTTCAATTATTTATAATTATTTATAATTATTTTCAATTATTTTCAATTATTTTCAATTATTTTCATTTATTTATCAATTATTTATCAATTATTTTCAATTATTTAACATTATTTTAAATTGTTTTCCATTATTTTCAATTATTTAAAAATTATTTATACTTGTTTTCAATTATTTATAATCATTTTCAATTATTTTCAATTATTTTAAATTATTTTCAATTTTTAATCAATTATTTATGATTATTTTCAATTATTTATAATTATTTTCAATTATTTTCAATTATTTTCAATCATTTCCAATTATTTTCAATTATTTATAAATTATTTTCAATTATTTATAATTATTTTTAATTATTTTCAATGATTTTCAATTATTAATCAATTATTTTCAATTATTTATAATTATTTTAAATTATTTATTATTCTTTTCAATTATTTTCATTTATTTTCAATTATATTCAATTATTTATAATTATTTTCAATTATTTTCAATTATTTTCAATTATTTATAATTATTTTCCATTATTTATCAATTATTTTCCATTATTTTCAATTATTTATCAATTATTTTCAATTATTTTCAATTATTTTCAATTATTTTCAATTATTTTCAATTATTTATCAATTATTTATCAATTATTTTAAATTATTTATAATTATTTTAAATTATTTTCAATTATTTATAATTATTTTCAATTATTTATCAATTATTTTCAATTATTTTCAATTATTTTCAATTATTTTCAATTATTTTCAATTATTTTCAATTATTTTCAATTATTTTCAATTATTTTCAATTATTTATCAATTATTTTCAATTATTTATAATTACTTTCAATTATTTTCAATTATTTATAATTTATTTATAATTGTTTTCAATTATGTATAATTATTTTCAATTATTTTCAATTATTTTCAATTATTTTCAATTATTTTCACTTATTTATAATTATTTTCAATTATTTATAATTATTTTCAATTATTTTCAATGATTTTCAATTATTTATCAATTATTTATCAATTATTTTAAATTATTTATAATTATTTTAAATTATTTTCAATTATTTATAATTATTTTCAATTATTCATCAATTATTTATAATTATTTTAAATTATTTTCAATTATTTATAATTATTTTTAATTATTTTCAATGATTTTCAATTATTAATCAATTATTTTCAATTATTTATAATTATTTTCAATTATTTATTATTCTTTTCAATTATTTTCATTTATTTTCAATTATATTCAATTATTTATAATTATTTTCAATTATATTCAATTATTTTCAATTATTTATAATTATTTTCAATTATTTATCAATTATTTTCCATTATTTTCAATTATTTATCAATTATTTTCAATTATTTTCAATTATTTTCAATTATTTTCAATTATTTTCAATTATTTTAAATTATTTATAAATTATTTATCAATTATTTTAAATTATTTATAATTATTTTAAATTATTTTCAATTATTTATAATTATTTTCAATTATTTATCAATTATTTTCAATTATTTTCAATTATTTTCAATTATTTTCAATTATTTTCAATTATTTTCAATTATTTTCAATTATTTTCAATTATTTTCAATTATTTTCAATTATTTTCAATTATTTATCAATTATTTTCAATTATTTATAATTACTTTCAATTATTTTCAATTATTTATAAATTATTTATAATTGTTTTCAATTATTTATAATTATTTTCAATTATTTTAAATTATTTTCAATTATTTTCAATTATTTTCACTTATTTATAATTATTTTCAATTATTTATAATTATTTTCAATTATTTTCAATTATTTTCAATTATTTATAATTATTTCCAATTATTTTCAATTATTTATAATTATTTTCAATTATTTATAATTATTTCAATTATTTTCAATTATATTCAATTATTTATAATTATTTTCAATTAATTTTCAATTATTTATAATTAATTTAAATTATTTTCAATTATTTTCAATTATTTTCAATTATTTATCAATTATTTTCAATTATTTATAATTATTTTCTATTATTTTCAATTATTTTCAATTATTTTCAATTATTTTCAATTATTTTCAATTATTTATAATTATTTTCTATTATTTATCAGTTATTTTCAATTATTTTCAATTATTTTCAATTATTTATCAATTATTTTCAATTATTTTCAATTATTTTCAATTATTTTTAATTATTTATCAATTATTTTCAATTATTTTCAATTATTTATAATTATTTCCAATTATTTATCAATTATTTTAAATTATTTTCAATTATTTTCAATTATTTATAATTATTTTCAATTATTTATCAATTATTTTAAATTGTTTTCAATTATTTTCAATTATTTTCAATTATTTATAAATTATATATAATTGTTTTCAATTATTTATAATCATTTTCAATTATTTTCACTTATTTTAAATTATTTTCAATTTTTAATCAATTATTTATAATTATTTTCAATTATTTATAATTATTTTCAATTATTTTCAATTATTTTCAATTATTTATCAATTATTTTCAATTATTTATAATTATTTTCAATTATTTTCAATTATTTTCAATTATTTATAATTATTTTCAATTATTTTCAATTATTTTCAATTATTTATAATTATTTTCTATTATTTATCAGTTATCTTCAATTATTTTCAATTATTTTCAATTATTTATCAATTATTTTCAATTATTTATCAATTATTTTCAATTATTTATCAATTATTTTCAATTATTTATCAATTATTTTCAATTATTTTCAATTATTTATAATTATTTCCAATTATTTATCAATTATTTTAAATTATTTTCAATTATTTTCAATTATTTATAATTATTTTCAATTATTTATCAATTATTTTCAATTATTTTCAATTATTTTCCATTATTTTCAATTATTTATCAATTATTTATCAATTATTTTCAATTATTTATAATTATTTTAAATTATTTTCAATGATTTTCAATTATTTATAATTATTTTCAATTATTTATCAATTATTTTCAATTATTTTCAATTATTTTCAATTATTATCAATTATTTTCAATTATTTTCAATTATTTTCAATTATTTTCAATTATTTTCAATTATTTTCCATTATTTTCAATTATTTTCAATTATTTTCAATTATTTATCAATTATTTTCAATTATTTATAATTATTTTCAATTATTTTCAATTATTTTCAATTATTTTCAATTATTTTCAATTATTTATCAATTATTTTCAATTATTTATAATTATTTTCAATTATTTTCAATTATTTTCAATTATTTTCAATTATTTTCAATTATTTATAATTATTTTCAATTATTTTCAATTATTTTCAATTATTTTCAATTCTTTTCAATTATTTATAATTATTTTCAATTATTTTCAATTATTTTTAATTATTTTCAATTATTTATAATTATTTTCAATTATTTATCAATTATTTTCAATTATTTATCAATTATTTTCAATTATTTTCAATTATTTTCAATTATTTATAATTATTTCCAATTATTTTCAATTATTTATAATTATTTTCAATTATTTATAATTATTTCAATTATTTTCAATTATATTCAATTATTTATAATTATTTTCAATTATTTATCAATTATTTATAATTAATTTCAATTATTTTCAATTATTTTCAATTATTTTCAATTATTTATCAATTATTTTCAATTATTTATAATTATTTTCAATTATTTTCAATGATTTTCAGTTATTTATAATTATTTGCAATTATTTATCAATTATTTTCAATTATTTTCAATTATTTTCAATTATTATCAATTATTTTCAATTATTTTCAATAATTTTAAATTATTTTCAATTATTTTCCATTATTTTCCATTATTTTCAATTATTTTCAATTATTTTCAATTATTTATCAATTATTTTCAATTATTTATAATTATTTTCAATTATTTTCAATTATTTTCAATTATTTTCATTTATTTATCAATTATTTATCAATTATTTTCAATTATTTAACATTATTTTAAATTGTTTTCCATTATTTTCAATTATTTAAAAATTATTTATACTTGTTTTCAATTATTTATAATCATTTTCAATTATTTTCAATTATTTTAAATTATTTTCAATTTTTAATCAATTATTTATGATTATTTTCAATTATTTATAATTATTTTCAATTATTTTCAATTATTTTCAATCATTTCCAATTATTTTCAATTATTTATAAATTATTTTCAAGTATTTATAATTATTTTTAATTATTTTCAATGATTTTCAATTATTAATCAATTATTTTCAATTATTTATAATTATTTTAAATTATTTATTATTCTTTTCAATTATTTTCATTTATTTTCAATTATATTCAATTATTTATAATTATTTTCAATTATTTTCAATTATTTTCAATTATTTATAATTATTTTCCATTATTTATCAATTATTTTCCATTATTTTCAATTATTTATCAATTATTTTCAATTATTTTCAATTATTTTCAATTATTTTCAATTATTTTCAATTATTTATCAATTATTTATCAATTATTTTAAATTATTTATAATTATTTTAAATTATTTTCAATTATTTATAATTATTTTCAATTATTTATCAATTATTTTCAATTATTTTCAATTATTTTCAATTATTTTCAATTATTTTCAATTATTTTCAATTATTTTCAATTATTTTCAATTATTTTCAATTATTTATCAATTATTTTCAATTATTTATAATTACTTTCAATTATTTTCAATTATTTATAATTTATTTATAATTGTTTTCAATTATGTATAATTATTTTCAATTATTTTCAATTATTTTCAATTATTTTCAATTATTTTCACTTATTTATAATTATTTTCAATTATTTATAATTATTTTCAATTATTTTCAATGATTTTCAATTATTTATCAATTATTTATCAATTATTTTAAATTATTTATAATTATTTTAAATTATTTTCAATTATTTATAATTATTTTCAATTATTCATCAATTATTTATAATTATTTTAAATTATTTTCAATTATTTATAATTATTTTTAATTATTTTCAATGATTTTCAATTATTAATCAATTATTTTCAATTATTTATAATTATTTTCAATTATTTATTATTCTTTTCAATTATTTTCATTTATTTTCAATTATATTCAATTATTTATAATTATTTTCAATTATATTCAATTATTTTCAATTATTTATAATTATTTTCAATTATTTATCAATTATTTTCCATTATTTTCAATTATTTATCAATTATTTTCAATTATTTTCAATTATTTTCAATTATTTTCAATTATTTTCAATTATTTTAAATTATTTATAAATTATTTATCAATTATTTTAAATTATTTATAATTATTTTAAATTATTTTCAATTATTTATAATTATTTTCAATTATTTATCAATTATTTTCAATTATTTTCAATTATTTTCAATTATTTTCAATTATTTTCAATTATTTTCAATTATTTTCAATTATTTTCAATTATTTTCAATTATTTTCAATTATTTTCAATTATTTATCAATTATTTTCAATTATTTATAATTACTTTCAATTATTTTCAATTATTTATAAATTATTTATAATTGTTTTCAATTATTTATAATTATTTTCAATTATTTTAAATTATTTTCAATTATTTTCAATTATTTTCACTTATTTATAATTATTTTCAATTATTTATAATTATTTTCAATTATTTTCAATTATTTTCAATTATTTATAATTATTTCCAATTATTTTCAATTATTTATAATTATTTTCAATTATTTATAATTATTTCAATTATTTTCAATTATATTCAATTATTTATAATTATTTTCAATTAATTTTCAATTATTTATAATTAATTTAAATTATTTTCAATTATTTTCAATTATTTTCAATTATTTATCAATTATTTTCAATTATTTATAATTATTTTCTATTATTTTCAATTATTTTCAATTATTTTCAATTATTTTCAATTATTTTCAATTATTTATAATTATTTTCTATTATTTATCAGTTATTTTCAATTATTTTCAATTATTTTCAATTATTTATCAATTATTTTCAATTATTTTCAATTATTTTCAATTATTTTTAATTATTTATCAATTATTTTCAATTATTTTCAATTATTTATAATTATTTCCAATTATTTATCAATTATTTTAAATTATTTTCAATTATTTTCAATTATTTATAATTATTTTCAATTATTTATCAATTATTTTAAATTGTTTTCAATTATTTTCAATTATTTTCAATTATTTATAAATTATATATAATTGTTTTCAATTATTTATAATCATTTTCAATTATTTTCACTTATTTTAAATTATTTTCAATTTTTAATCAATTATTTATAATTATTTTCAATTATTTATAATTATTTTCAATTATTTTCAATTATTTTCAATTATTTATCAATTATTTTCAATTATTTATAATTATTTTCAATTATTTTCAATTATTTTCAATTATTTATAATTATTTTCAATTATTTTCAATTATTTTCAATTATTTATAATTATTTTCTATTATTTATCAGTTATCTTCAATTATTTTCAATTATTTTCAATTATTTATCAATTATTTTCAATTATTTATCAATTATTTTCAATTATTTATCAATTATTTTCAATTATTTATCAATTATTTTCAATTATTTTCAATTATTTATAATTATTTCCAATTATTTATCAATTATTTTAAATTATTTTCAATTATTTTCAATTATTTATAATTATTTTCAATTATTTATCAATTATTTTCAATTATTTTCAATTATTTTCCATTATTTTCAATTATTTATCAATTATTTATCAATTATTTTCAATTATTTATAATTATTTTAAATTATTTTCAATGATTTTCAATTATTTATAATTATTTTCAATTATTTATCAATTATTTTCAATTATTTTCAATTATTTTCAATTATTATCAATTATTTTCAATTATTTTCAATTATTTTCAATTATTTTCAATTATTTTCAATTATTTTCCATTATTTTCAATTATTTTCAATTATTTTCAATTATTTATCAATTATTTTCAATTATTTATAATTATTTTCAATTATTTTCTATTATTTTCAATTATTTTCAATTATTTTCAATTATTTTCAATTATTTTCAATTATTTATAATTATTTTCTATTATTTATCAGTTATTTTCAATTATTTTCAATTATTTTCAATTATTTATCAATTATTTTCAATTATTTTCAATTATTTTCAATTATTTTTAATTATTTATAATTATTTTAAATTATTTTCAATTATTTATAATTATTTTCAATTATTTATCAATTATTTTCAATTATTTTCAATTATTTTAAATTATTTTCAATTATTTTCAATTATTTTCAATTATTTTCAATTATTTATCAATTATTTTCAATTATTTATAATTACTTTCAATTATTTTGAATTATTTATAAATTATTTATAATTGTTTTCAATTATTTATAATTATTTTCAATTATTTTCAATTATTTTCAATTATTTTCAATTATTTTCACTTATTTATAATTATTTTCAATTATTTATAATTATTTTCAATTATTTTCAATGATTTTCAATTATTTATCAATTATTTATCAATTATTTTAAATTAGTTATAATTATTTTAAATTATTTTCAATTATTTTCAATTATTTTCAATTATTTTCACTTATTTATAATTATTTTCAATTATTTATAATTATTTTCAATTATTTTCAATGATTTTCAATTATTTATCAATTATTTATCAATTATTTTAAATTAGTTATAATTATTTTAAATTATTTTCAATTATTTATAATTATTTTCAATTATTCATCAATTATTTTCAATTATTTTCAATTATTTTCAATTATTTTCAATTATTTTCAATTATTTTCAATTATTTTCAATTATTTTCAATTATTTTCAATTATTTTCAATTATTTATAATTAATTTCAATTATTTTCAATTATTTTCAATTATTTTCAATTATTTTCAATTATTTATCAATTATTTTCAATTATTTATAATTATTTTCAATTATTTTCAATGATTTTCAGTTATTTATAATTATTTGCAATTATTTATCAATTATTTTCAATTATTTTCAATTATTTTCAATTATTATCAATTATTTTCAATTATTTTCAATAATTTTCAATTATTTTCAATTATTTTCCATTATTTTCCATTATTTTCAATTATTTTCAATTATTTTCAATTATTTATCAATTATTTTCAATTATTTATAATTATTTTCAATTATTTTCAATTATTTTCAATCATTTCCAATTATTTTCAATTATTTATAAATTATTTTCAATTATTTATAATTATTTTTAATTATTTTCAATGATTTTCAATTATTAATCAATTATTTTCAATTATTTATAATTATTTTAAATTATTTATTATTCTTTTCAATTATTTTCATTTATTTTCAATTATATTCAATTATTTATAATTATTTTCAATTATTTTCAATTATTTTCAATTATTTATAATTATTTTCCATTATTTATCAATTATTTTCCATTATTTTCAATTATTTATCAATTATTTTCAATTATTTTCAATTATTTTCAATTATTTTCAATTATTTTCAATTATTTTCAATTATTTTCAATTATTTATCAATTATTTATCAATTATTTTAAATTATTTATAATTATTTTAAATTATTTTCAATTATTTATAATTATTTTCAATTATTTATCAATTATTTTCAATTATTTTCAATTATTTTCAATTATTTTCAATTATTTTCAATTATTTTCAATTATTTTCAATTATTTTCAATTATTTTCAATTATTTATCAATTATTTTCAATTATTTATAATTACTTTCAATTATTTTCAATTATTTATAAATTATTTATAATTGTTTTCAATTATTTATAATTATTTTCAATTATTTTCAATTATTTTCAATTATTTTCAATTATTTTCACTTATTTATAATTATTTTCAATTATTTATAATTATTTTCAATTATTTTCAATGATTTTCAATTATTTATCAATTATTTATCAATTATTTTAAATTATTTATAATTATTTTAAATTATTTTCAATTATTTATAATTATTTTCAATTATTCATCAATTATTTATAATTATTTTAAATTATTTTCAATTATTTATAATTATTTTTAATTATTTTCAATGATTTTCAATTATTAATCAATTATTTTCAATTATTTATAATTATTTTAAATTATTTATTATTCTTTTCAATTATTTTCATTTATTTTCAATTATATTCAATTATTTATAATTATTTTCAATTATATTCAATTATTTTCAATTATTTATAATTATTTTCAATTATTTATCAATTATTTTCCATTATTTTCAATTATTTATCAATAATTTTCGATTATTTTCAATTATTTTCAATTATTTTCAATTATTTTCAATTATTTTCAATTATTTATAAATTATTTATCAATTATTTTAAATTATTTATAATTATTTTAAATTATTTTCAATTATTTATAATTATTTTCAATTATTTATCAATTATTTTCAATTATTTTCAATTATTTTCAATTATTTTCAATTATTTTCAATTATTTTCAATTATTTTCAATTATTTTCAATTATTTTCAATTATTTTCAATTATTTTCAATTATTTTCAATTATTTATCAATTATTTTCAATTATTTATAATTACTTTCAATTATTTTCAATTATTTATAAATTATTTATAATTGTTTTCAATTATTTATAATTATTTTCAATTATTTTAAATTATTTTCAATTATTTTCAATTATTTTCACTTATTTATAATTATTTTCAATTATTTATAATTATTTTCAATTATTTTCAATGATTTTCAATTATTTATCAATTATTTATCAATTATTTTAAATTATTTATAATTATTTTAAATTATTTTCAATTATTTATAATTATTTTCAATTATTTATCAATTATTTTCAATTATTTTCAATTATTTTCAATTATTTTCAATTATTTATCAATTACTTTAAATTATTTTCAATTATTTTAATTATTTTCAATTATTTATAATTATTTCCAATTATTTTCAATTATTTATAATTGTTTTCAATTATTTATAATTATTTTCAATTATTTATCAATTATTTTCCATTATTTTCAATTATTTATCAATTATTTTCAATTATTTTCAATTATTTTCAATTATTTTCAATTATTTTCAATTATTTTCAATTATTTATCAATTATTTTAAATTATTTATAATTATTATAAATTATTTTCAATTATTTATAATTATTTTCAATTATTTATCAATTATTTTCAATTATTTATCAATTATTTTCAATTATTTTCAATTATTTTCAATTATTTATAATTATTTCCAATTATTTTCAATTATTTATAATTATTTTCAATTATTTATAATTATTTCAATTATTTTCAATTATATTCAATTATTTATAATTATTTTCAACTAATTTTCAATTATTTATAATTAATTTAAATTATTTTCAATTATTTTCAATTATTTTCAATTATTTATCAATTATTTTCAATTATTTATAATTATTTTCTATTATTTTCAATTATTTTCAATTATTTTCAATTATTTTCAATTATTTTCAATTATTTATAATTATTTTCTATTATTTATCAGTTATTTTCAATTATTTTCAATTATTTTCAATTATTTATCAATTATTTTCAATTATTTTCAATTATTTTCAATTATTTTCAATTATTTATCAATTATTTTCAATTATTTTCAATTATTTATAATTATTTCCAATTATTTATCAATTATTTTAAATTATTTTCAATTATTTTCAATTATTTATAATTATTTTCAATTATTTATCAATTATTTTAAATTGTTTTCAATTATTTTCAATTATTTATAAATTATATATAATTGTTTTCAATTATTTATAATCATTTTCAATTATTTTCACTTATTTTAAATTATTTTCAATTTTTAATCAATTATTTATAATTATTTTCAATTATTTATAATTATTTTCAATTATTTTCAATTATTTTCAATTATTTATCAATTATTTTCAATTATTTATAATTATTTTCAATTATTTTCAATTATTTTCAATTATTTATAATTATTTTCAATTATTTTCAATTATTTATAATTATTTTCTATTATTTATCAGTTATCTTCAATTATTTTCAATTATTTTCAATTATTTATCAATTATTTTCAATTATTTATCAATTATTTTCGATTATTCATCAATTATTTTCAATTATTTTCAATTATTTTCAATTATTTTCAATTATTTTCAATTATTTTCAATTATTTTCAATTATTTTCAATTATTTTCAATTATTTTCAATTATTTTCAATTATTTTCAATTATTTATAATTATTTTCAATTATTTTCAATTATTTTCAATTATTTTCAATTATTTTCAATTATTTTCAATTATTTATAATTATTTACAATTATTTTCAATTATTTTCAATTATTTTCAATTATTTATAATTATTTTCAATTATTTATCAATTATTTATAATTAATTTCAATTATTTTCAATTATTTTCAATTATTTTCAATTATTTATCAATTATTTATCAATTATTTTAAATTATTTATAATTATTTTAAATTATTTTCAATTATTTATAATTATTTTCAATTATTCATCAATTATTTATAATTATTTTAAATTATTTTCAATTATTTATAATTATTTTTAATTATTTTCAATGATTTTCAATTATTAATCAATTATTTTCAATTATTTATAATTATTTTAAATTATTTATTATTCTTTTCAATTATTTTCATTTATTTTCAATTATATTCAATTATTTATAATTATTTTCAATTATATTCAATTATTTTCAATTATTTATAATTATTTCAATTATTTATCAATTATTTTCCATTATTTTCAATTATTTATCAATTATTTTCGATTATTTTCAATTATTTTCAATTATTTTCAATTATTTTCAATTATTTTCAATTATTTATAAATTATTTATCAATTATTTTAAATTATTTATAATTATTTTAAATTATTTTCAATTATTTATAATTATTTTCAATTATTTATCAATTATTTTCAATTATTTTCAATTATTTTCAATTATTTTCAATTATTTTCAATTATTTTCAATTATTTTCAATTATTTTCAATTATTTTCAATTATTTTCAATTATTTTCAATTATTTTCAATTATTTATCAATTATTTTCAATTATTTATAATTACTTTCAATTATTTTCAATTATTTATAAATTATTTATAATTGTTTTCAATTATTTATAATTATTTTCAATTATTTTAAATTATTTTCAATTATTTTCAATTATTTTCACTTATTTATAATTATTTTCAATTATTTATAATTATTTTCAATTATTTTCAATGATTTTCAATTATTTATCAATTATTTATCAATTATTTTAAATTATTTATAATTATTTTAAATTATTTTCAATTATTTATAATTATTTTCAATTATTTATCAATTATTTTCAATTATTTTCAATTATTTTCAATTATTTTCAATTATTTATCAATTACTTTAAATTATTTTCAATTATTTTAATTATTTTCAATTATTTATAATTATTTCCAATTATTTTCAATTATTTATAATTGTTTTCAATTATTTATAATTATTTTCAATTATTTATCAATTATTTTCCATTATTTTCAATTATTTATCAATTATTTTCAATTATTTTCAATTATTTTCAATTATTTTCAATTATTTTCAATTATTTTCAATTATTTATCAATTATTTATCAATTATTTTAAATTATTTATAATTATTTTCAATTATTTATCAATTATTTTCAATTATTTTCAATTATTTTCAATTATTTATAATTATTTCCAATTATTTTCAATTATTTATAATTATTTTCAATTATTTATAATTATTTCAATTATTTTCAATTATATTCAATTATTTATAATTATTTTCAACTAATTTTCAATTATTTATAATTAATTTAAATTATTTTCAATTATTTTCAATTATTTTCAATTATTTATCAATTATTTTCAATTATTTATAATTATTTTCTATTATTTTCAATTATTTTCAATTATTTTCAATTATTTTCAATTATTTTCAATTATTTATAATTATTTTCTATTATTTATCAGTTATTTTCAATTATTTTCAATTATTTTCAATTATTTATCAATTATTTTCAATTATTTTCAATTATTTTCAATTATTTTCAATTATTTTCAATTATTTTCAATTATTTTCAATTATTTATAATTATTTTCTATTATTTATCAGTTATTTTCAATTATTTTCAATTATTTTCAATTATTTATCAATTATTTTCAATTATTTTCAATTATTTTCAATTATTTTCAATTATTTATCAATTATTTTCAATTATTTTCAATTATTTATAATTATTTCCAATTATTTATCAATTATTTTCAATTATTTTCATTTATTTATCAATTATTTATCAATTATTTTCAATTATTTAAAATTATTTTAAATTGTTTTCCATTATTTTCAATTATTTATAAATTATTTATACTTGTTTTCAATTATTTATAATCATTTTCAATTATTTTCAATTATTTTAAATTATTTTCAATTTTTAATCAATTATTTATGATTATTTTCAATTATTTATAATTATTTTCAATTATTTTCAATTATTTTCAATCATTTCCAATTATTTTCAATTATTTATAAATTATTTTCAATTATTTATAATTATTTTTAATTATTTTCAATGATTTTCAATTATTAATCAATTATTTTCAATTATTTATAATTATTTTAAATTATTTATTATTCTTTTCAATTATTTTCATTTATTTTCAATTATATTCAATTATTTATAATTATTTTCAATTATTTTCAATTATTTTCAATTATTTATAATTATTTTCCATTATTTATCAATTATTTTCCATTATTTTCAATTATTTATCAATTATTTTCAATTATTTTCAATTATTTTCAATTATTTTCAATTATTTTCAATTATTTTCAATTATTTTCAATTATTTATCAATTATTTATCAATTATTTTAAATTATTTATAATTATTTTAAATTATTTTCAATTATTTATAATTATTTTCAATTATTTATCAATTATTTTCAATTATTTTCAATTATTTTCAATTATTTTCAATTATTTTCAATTATTTTCAATTATTTTCAATTATTTTCAATTATTTTCAATTATTTATCAATTATTTTCAATTATTTATAATTACTTTCAATTATTTTCAATTATTTATAAATTATTTATAATTGTTTTCAATTATTTATAATTATTTTCAATTATTTTCAATTATTTTCAATTATTTTCAATTATTTTCACTTATTTATAATTATTTTCAATTATTTATAATTATTTTCAATTATTTTCAATGATTTTCAATTATTTATCAATTATTTATCAATTATTTTAAATTATTTATAATTATTTTAAATTATTTTCAATTATTTATAATTATTTTCAATTATTCATCAATTATTTATAATTATTTTAAATTATTTTCAATTATTTATAATTATTTTTAATTATTTTCAATGATTTTCAATTATTAATCAATTATTTTCAATTATTTATAATTATTTTAAATTATTTATTATTCTTTTCAATTATTTTCATTTATTTTCAATTATATTCAATTATTTATAATTATTTTCAATTATATTCAATTATTTTCAATTATTTATAATTATTTTCAATTATTTATCAATTATTTTCCATTATTTTCAATTATTTATCAATTATTTTCGATTATTTTCAATTATTTTCAATTATTTTCAATTATTTTCAATTATTTTCAATTATTTATAAATTATTTATCAATTATTTTAAATTATTTATAATTATTTTAAATTATTTTCAATTATTTATAATTATTTTCAATTATTTATCAATTATTTTCAATTATTTTCAATTATTTTCAATTATTTTCAATTATTTTCAATTATTTTCAATTATTTTCAATTATTTTCAATTATTTTCAATTATTTTCAATTATTTTCAATTATTTTCAATTATTTATCAATTATTTTCAATTATTTATAATTACTTTCAATTATTTTCAATTATTTATAAATTATTTATAATTGTTTTCAATTATTTATAATTATTTTCAATTATTTTAAATTATTTTCAATTATTTTCAATTATTTTCACTTATTTATAATTATTTTCAATTATTTATAATTATTTTCAATTATTTTCAATGATTTTCAATTATTTATCAATTATTTATCAATTATTTTAAATTATTTATAATTATTTTAAATTATTTTCAATTATTTATAATTATTTTCAATTATTTATCAATTACTTTCAATTATTTTCAATTATTTTCAATTATTTTCAATTATTTATCAATTACTTTAAATTATTTTCAATTATTTTAATTATTTTCAATTATTTATAATTATTTCCAATTATTTTCAATTATTTATAATTGTTTTCAATTATTTATAATTATTTTCAATTATTTATCAATTATTTTCCATTATTTTCAATTATTTATCAATTATTTTCAATTATTTTCAATTATTTTCAATTATTTTCAATTATTTTCAATTATTTTCAATTATTTATCAATTATTTATCAATTATTTTAAATTATTTATAATTATTATAAATTATTTTCAATTATTTATAATTATTTTCAATTATTTATCAATTATTTTCAATTATTTATCAATTATTTTCAATTATTTTCAATTATTTTCAATTATTTATAATTATTTCCAATTATTTTCAATTATTTATAATTATTTTCAATTATTTATAATTATTTCAATTATTTTCAATTATATTCAATTATTTATAATTATTTTCAACTAATTTTCAATTATTTATAATTAATTTAAATTATTTTCAATTATTTTCAATTATTTTCAATTATTTATCAATTATTTTCAATTATTTATAATTATTTTCTATTATTTTCAATTATTTTCAATTATTTTCAATTATTTTCAATTATTTTCAATTATTTATAATTATTTTCTATTATTTATCAGTTATTTTCAATTATTTTCAATTATTTTCAATTATTTATCAATTATTTTCAATTATTTTCAATTATTTTCAATTATTTATCAATTATTTTCAATTATTTTCAATTATTTATAATTATTTCCAATTATTTATCAATTATTTTAAATTATTTTCAATTATTTTCAATTATTTATAATTATTTTCAATTATTTATCAATTATTTTAAATTGTTTTCAATTATTTTCAATTATTTATAAATTATATATAATTGTTTTCAATTATTTATAATCATTTTCAATTATTTTCACTTATTTTAAATTATTTTCAATTTTTAATCAATTATTTATAATTATTTTCAATTATTTATAATTATTTTCAATTATTTTCAATTATTTTCAATTATTTATCAATTATTTTCAATTATTTATAATTATTTTCAATTATTTTCAATTATTTTCAATTATTTATAATTATTTTCAATTATTTTCAATTATTTTCAATTATTTATAATTATTTTCTATTATTTATCAGTTATCTTCAATTATTTTCAATTATTTTCAATTATTTATCAATTATTTTCAATTATTTATCAATTATTTTCGATTATTCATCAATTATTTTCAATTATTTTCAATTATTTTCAATTATTTTCAATTATTTTCAATTATTTTCAATTATTTTCAATTATTTTCAATTATTTTCAATTATTTTCAATTATTTTCAATTATTTATAATTATTTTCAATTATTTTCAATTATTTTCAATTATTTTCAATTATTTTCAATTATTTTCAATTATTTATAATTATTTACAATTATTTTCAATTATTTTCAATTATTTTCAATTATTTATAATTATTTTCAATTATTTATCAATTATTTATAATTAATTTCAATTATTTTCAATTATTTTCAATTATTTTCAATTATTTATCAATTATTTATCAATTATTTTAAATTATTTATAATTATTTTAAATTATTTTCAATTATTTATAATTATTTTCAATTATTCATCAATTATTTATAATTATTTTAAATTATTTTCAATTATTTATAATTATTTTTAATTATTTTCAATGATTTTCAATTATTAATCAATTATTTTCAATTATTTATAATTATTTTAAATTATTTATTATTCTTTTCAATTATTTTCATTTATTTTCAATTATATTCAATTATTTATAATTATTTTCAATTATATTCAATTATTTTCAATTATTTATAATTATTTTCAATTATTTATCAATTATTTTCCATTATTTTCAATTATTTATCAATTATTTTCGATTATTTTCAATTATTTTCAATTATTTTCAATTATTTTCAATTATTTTCAATTATTTATAAATTATTTATCAATTATTTTAAATTATTTATAATTATTTTAAATTATTTTCAATTATTTATAATTATTTTCAATTATTTATCAATTATTTTCAATTATTTTCAATTATTTTCAATTATTTTCAATTATTTTCAATTATTTTCAATTATTTTCAATTATTTTCAATTATTTTCAATTATTTTCAATTATTTTCAATTATTTTCAATTATTTTCAATTATTTTCAATTATTTATCAATTATTTTCAATTATTTATAATTACTTTCAATTATTTTCAATTATTTATAAATTATTTATAATTGTTTTCAATTATTTATAATTATTTTCAATTATTTTAAATTATTTTCAATTATTTTCAATTATTTTCACTTATTTATAATTATTTTCAATTATTTATAATTATTTTCAATTATTTTCAATGATTTTCAATTATTTATCAATTATTTTAAATTATTTATAATTATTTTAAATTATTTTCAATTATTTATAATTATTTTCAATTATTTATCAATTATTTTCAATTATTTTCAATTATTTTCAATTATTTTCAATTATTTATCAATTACTTTAAATTATTTTCAATTATTTTAATTATTTTCAATTATTTATAATTATTTCCAATTATTTTCAATTATTTATAATTGTTTTCAATTATTTATAATTGTTTTCAATTATTTATAATTATTTTCAATTATTTATCAATTATTTTCCATTATTTTCAATTATTTATCAATTATTTTCAATTATTTTCAATTATTTTCAATTATTTTCAATTATTTTCAATTATTTTCAATTATTTATCAATTATTTATCAATTATTTTAAATTATTTATAATTATTATAAATTATTTTCAATTATTTATAATTATTTTCAATTATTTATCAATTATTTTCAATTATTTATCAATTATTTTCAATTATTTTCAATTATTTTCAATTATTTATAATTATTTCCAATTATTTTCAATTATTTATAATTATTTTCAATTATTTATAATTATTTCAATTATTTTCAATTATATTCAATTATTTATAATTATTTTCAACTAATTTTCAATTATTTATAATTAATTTAAATTATTTTCAATTAATTTAAATTATTTTCAATTATTTTCAATTATTTTCAATTATTTATCAATTATTTTCAATTATTTATAATTATTTTCTATTATTTTCAATTATTTTCAATTATTTTCAATTATTTTCAATTATTTTCAATTATTTTCAATTATTTATAATTATTTTCTATTATTTATCAGTTATTTTCAATTATTTTCAATTATTTTCAATTATTTATCAATTATTTTCAATTATTTTCAATTATTTTCAATTATTTTCAATTATTTATCAATTATTTTCAATTATTTTCAATTATTTATAATTATTTCCAATTATTTATCAATTATTTTAAATTATTTTCAATTATTTTCAATTATTTATAATTATTTTCAATTATTTATCAATTATTTTAAATTGTTTTCAATTATTTTCAATTATTTATAAATTATATATAATTGTTTTC
This sequence comes from Andrena bucephala, assembly GCA_947577245.1. Classification (NCBI taxonomy): domain Eukaryota; kingdom Metazoa; phylum Arthropoda; class Insecta; order Hymenoptera; family Andrenidae; genus Andrena; species Andrena bucephala. The sequence goes on along the minus strand of OX387719.1, from coordinate 15,839,733 downwards.
AATTATTTATAATCATTTTCAATTATTTTCACTTATTTTAAATTATTTTCAATTTTTAATCAATTATTTATAATTATTTTCAATTATTTATAATTATTTTCAATTATTTTCAATTATTTTCAATTATTTATCAATTATTTTCAATTATTTATAATTATTTTCAATTATTTTCAATTATTTTCAATTATTTATAATTATTTTCAATTATTTTCAATTATTTTCAATTATTTATAATTATTTTCTATTATTTATCAGTTATCTTCAATTATTTTCAATTATTTTCAATTATTTATCAATTATTTTCAATTATTTATCAATTATTTTCGATTATTCATCAATTATTTTCAATTATTTTCAATTATTTTCAATTATTTTCAATTATTTTCAATTATTTTCAATTATTTTCAATTATTTTCAATTATTTTCAATTATTTTCAATTATTTTCAATTATTTTCAATTATTTTCAATTATTTATAATTATTTTCAATTATTTTCAATTATTTTCAATTATTTTCAATTATTTTCAATTATTTTCAATTATTTATAATTATTTACAATTATTTTCAATTATTTTCAATTATTTTCAATTATTTATAATTATTTTCAATTATTTATCAATTATTTATAATTAATTTCAATTATTTTCAATTATTTTCAATTATTTTCAATTATTTATAATTATTTTCAATTATTTTCAATTATTTTCAATTATTTTCAATTATTTTCAATTATTTTCAATTATTTTCAATTATTTTCAATTATTTTCAATTATATATCAATTATTTATCAATTATTTTAAATTATTTATAATTATTTTAAATTATTTTCAATTATTTATAATTATTTTCAATTATTTATCAATTATTTTCAATTATTTTCAATTATTTTCAATTATTTTCAATTATTTTCAATTATTTTCAATTATTTATAATTATTTTCAATTATTTTCAATTATTTTCAATTATTTTCAATTATTTTCAATTCTTTTCAATTATTTATAATTATTTTCAATTATTTTCAATTATTTTTAATTATTTTCAATTATTTATAATTATTTTCAATTATTTATCAATTATTTTCAATTATTTATCAATTATTTTCAATTATTTTCAATTATTTTCAATTATTTATAATTATTTCCAATTATTTTCAATTATTTATAATTATTTTCAATTATTTATAATTATTTCAATTATTTTCAATTATATTCAATTATTTATAATTATTTTCAATTATTTATCAATTATTTATAATTAATTTCAATTATTTTCAATTATTTTCAATTATTTTCAATTATTTATCAATTATTTTCAATTATTTATAATTATTTTCAATTATTTTCAATGATTTTCAGTTATTTATAATTATTTGCAATTATTTATCAATTATTTTCAATTATTTTCAATTATTTTCAATTATTATCAATTATTTTCAATTATTTTCAATAATTTTCAATTATTTTCAATTATTTTCCATTATTTTCCATTATTTTCAATTATTTTCAATTATTTTCAATTATTTATCAATTATTTTCAATTATTTATAATTATTTTCAATTATTTTCAATTATTTTCAATTATTTTCATTTATTTATCAATTATTTATCAATTATTTTCAATTATTTAACATTATTTTAAATTGTTTTCCATTATTTTCAATTATTTAAAAATTATTTATACTTGTTTTCAATTATTTATAATCATTTTCAATTATTTTCAATTATTTTAAATTATTTTCAATTTTTAATCAATTATTTATGATTATTTTCAATTATTTATAATTATTTTCAATTATTTTCAATTATTTTCAATCATTTCCAATTATTTTCAATTATTTATAAATTATTTTCAATTATTTATAATTATTTTTAATTATTTTCAATGATTTTCAATTATTAATCAATTATTTTCAATTATTTATAATTATTTTAAATTATTTATTATTCTTTTCAATTATTTTCATTTATTTTCAATTATATTCAATTATTTATAATTATTTTCAATTATTTTCAATTATTTTCAATTATTTATAATTATTTTCCATTATTTATCAATTATTTTCCATTATTTTCAATTATTTATCAATTATTTTCAATTATTTTCAATTATTTTCAATTATTTTCAATTATTTTCAATTATTTATCAATTATTTATCAATTATTTTAAATTATTTATAATTATTTTAAATTATTTTCAATTATTTATAATTATTTTCAATTATTTATCAATTATTTTCAATTATTTTCAATTATTTTCAATTATTTTCAATTATTTTCAATTATTTTCAATTATTTTCAATTATTTTCAATTATTTTCAATTATTTATCAATTATTTTCAATTATTTATAATTACTTTCAATTATTTTCAATTATTTATAATTTATTTATAATTGTTTTCAATTATTTATAATTATTTTCAATTATTTTCAATTATTTTCAATTATTTTCAATTATTTTCACTTATTTATAATTATTTTCAATTATTTATAATTATTTTCAATTATTTTCAATGATTTTCAATTATTTATCAATTATTTATCAATTATTTTAAATTATTTATAATTATTTTAAATTATTTTCAATTATTTATAATTATTTTCAATTATTCATTAATTATTTATAATTATTTTAAATTATTTTCAATTATTTATAATTATTTTTAATTATTTTCAATGATTTTCAATTATTAATCAATTATTTTCAATTATTTATAATTATTTTAAATTATTTATTATTCTTTTCAATTATTTTCATTTATTTTCAATTATATTCAATTATTTATAATTATTTTCAATTATATTCAATTATTTTCAATTATTTATAATTATTTTCAATTATTTATCAATTATTTTCCATTATTTTCAATTATTTATCAATTATTTTCAATTATTTTCAATTATTTTCAATTATTTTCAATTATTTTCAATTATTTTCAATTATTTTCAATTATTTTCAATTATTTTCAATTATTTTCAATTATTTTCAATTATTTTCAATTATTTTCAATTATTTATCAATTATTTTCAATTATTTATAATTACTTTCAATTATTTTCAATTATTTATAAATTATTTATAATTGTTTTCAATTATTTATAATTATTTTCAATTATTTTAAATTATTTTCAATTATTTTCAATTATTTTCACTTATTTATAATTATTTTCAATTATTTATAATTATTTTCAATTATTTTCAATGATTTTCAATTATTTATCAATTATTTATCAATTATTTTAAATTATTTATAATTATTTTAAATTATTTTCAATTATTTATAATTATTTTCAATTATTTATCAATTATTTTCAATTATTTTCAATTATTTTCAATTATTTTCAATTATTTATCAATTACTTTAAATTATTTTCAATTATTTTAATTATTTTCAATTATTTATAATTATTTCCAATTATTTTCAATTATTTATAATTGTTTTCAATTATTTATAATTATTTTCAATTATTTATCAATTATTTTCCATTATTTTCAATTATTTATCAATTATTTTCAATTATTTTCAATTATTTTCAATTATTTTCAATTATTTTCAATTATTTTCAATTATTTATCAATTATTTATCAATTATTTTAAATTATTTATAATTATTATAAATTATTTTCAATTATTTATAATTATTTTCAATTATTTATCAATTATTTTCAATTATTTATCAATTATTTTCAATTATTTTCAATTATTTTCAATTATTTATAATTATTTCCAATTATTTTCAATTATTTATAATTATTTTCAATTATTTATAATTATTTCAATTATTTTCAATTATATTCAATTATTTATAATTATTTTCAATTAATTTTCAATTATTTATAATTAATTTAAATTATTTTCAATTATTTTCAATTATTTTCAATTATTTATCAATTATTTTCAATTATTTATAATTATTTTCTATTATTTTCAATTATTTTCAATTATTTTCAATTATTTTCAATTATTTTCAATTATTTATAATTATTTTCTATTATTTATCAGTTATTTTCAATTATTTTCAATTATTTTCAATTATTTATCAATTATTTTCAATTATTTTCAATTATTTTCAATTATTTTTAATTATTTATCAATTATTTTCAATTATTTTCAATTATTTATAATTATTTCCAATTATTTATCAATTATTTTAAATTATTTTCAATTATTTTCAATTATTTATAATTATTTTCAATTATTTATCAATTATTTTAAATTGTTTTCAATTATTTTCAATTATTTATAAATTATATATAATTGTTTTCAATTATTTATAATCATTTTCAATTATTTTCACTTATTTTAAATTATTTTCAATTTTTAATCAATTATTTATAATTATTTTCAATTATTTATAATTATTTTCAATTATTTTCAATTATTTTCAATTATTTTCAATTATTTATAATTATTTTCAATTATTTTCAATTATTTTCAATTATTTATAATTATTTTCAATTATTTTCAATTATTTTCAATTATTTATAATTATTTTCTATTATTTATCAGTTATCTTCAATTATTTTCAATTATTTTCAATTATTTATCAATTATTTTCAATTATTTATCAATTATTTTCAATTATTTATCAATTATTTTCAATTATTTATCAATTATTTTCAATTATTTTCAATTATTTATAATTATTTCCAATTATTTATCAATTATTTTAAATTATTTTCAATTATTTTCAATTATTTATAATTATTTTCAATTATTTATCAATTATTTTCAATTATTTTCAATTATTTTCCATTATTTTCAATTATTTATCAATTATTTATCAATTATTTTCAATTATTTATAATTATTTTAAATTATTTTCAATGATTTTCAATTATTTATAATTATTTTCAATTATTTATCAATTATTTTCAATTATTTTCAATTATTTTCAATTATTATCAATTATTTTCAATTATTTTCAATTATTTTCAATTATTTTCAATTATTTTCAATTATTTTCCATTATTTTCAATTATTTTCAATTATTTTCAATTATTTATCAATTATTTTCAATTATTTATAATTATTTTCAATTATTTTCAATTATTTTCAATTATTTTCATTTATTTATCAATTATTTATCAATTATTTTCAATTATTTATAATTATTTTAAATTGTTTTCAATTATTTTCAATTATTTATAAATTATTTATACTTGTTTTCAATTATTTATAATCATTTTCAATTATTTTCAATTATTTTAAATTATTTTCAATTTTTAATCAATTATTTATGATTATTTTCAATTATTCATAATTATTTTCAATTATTTTCAATTATTTTCAATCATTTCCAATTATTTTCAATTATTTATCAATTATTTTCAATTATTTATAATTATTTTTAATTATTTTCAATGATTTTCAATTATTAATCAATTATTTTCAATTATTTATAATTATTTTAAATTATTTATTATTCTTTTCAATTATTTTCATTTATTTTCAATTATATTCAATTATTTATAATTATTTTCAATTATTTTCAATTATTTTCAATTATTTATAATTATTTTCAATTATTTATCAATTATTTTCCATTATTTTCAATTATTTATCAATTATTTTCAATTATTTTCAATTATTTTCAATTATTTTCAATTATTCTCAATTATTTTCAATTATTTTCAATTATTTATCAATTATTTATCAATTATTTTAAATTATTTATAATTATTTTAAATTATTTTCAATTATTTATAATTATTTTCAATTATTTATCAATTATTTTCAATTATTTTCAATTATTTTCAATTATTTTCAATTATTTTCAATTATTTTCAATTATTTATCAATTATTTTCAATTATTTATAATTACTTTCAATTATTTTCAATTATTTATAAATTATTTATAATTGTTTTCAATTATTTATAATTATTTTCAATTATTTTCAATTATTTTCAATTATTTTCAATTATTTTCACTTATTTATAATTATTTTCAATTATTTATAATTATTTTCAATTATTTTCAATGATTTTCAATTATTTATCAATTATTTATCAATTATTTTAAATTAGTTATAATTATTTTAAATTATTTTCAATTATTTATAATTATTTTCAATTATTCATCAATTATTTTCAATTATTTTCAATTATTTTCAATTATTTTCAATTATTTTCAATTATTTTCAATTATTTTCAATTATTTTCAATTATTTTCAATTATTTATCAATTATTTATCAATTATTTTAAATTATTTATAATTATTTTAAATTATTTTCAATTATTTATAATTATTTTCAATTATTTATCAATTATTTTCAATTATTTTCAATTATTTTCAATTATTTATCAATTATTTTAAATTATTTATAATTATTTTAAATTATTTTCAATTATTTATAATTATTTTCAATTATTTATCAATTATTTTCAATTATTTTCAATTATTTTCAATTATTTTCAATTATTTTCAATTATTTTCAATTATTTTCAATTATTTATAATTATTTTCAATTATTTTCAATTATTTTCAATTATTTTCAATTATTTTCAATTATTTTCAATTATTTATAATTATTTTCAATTATTTTCAATTATTTTTAATTATTTTCAATTATTTATAATTATTTTCAATTATTTATCAATTATTTTCAATTATTTATCAATTATTTTCAATTATTTTCAATTATTTTCAATTATTTATAATTATTTCCAATTATTTTCAATTATTTATAATTATTTTCAATTATTTATAATTATTTCAATTATTTTCAATTATATTCAATTATTTATAATTATTTTCAATTATTTATCAATTATTTATAATTAATTTCAATTATTTTCAATTATTTTCAATTATTTTCAATTATTTTCAATTATTTATCAATTATTTTCAATTATTTATAATTATTTTCAATTATTTTCAATGATTTTCAGTTATTTATAATTATTTGCAATTATTTATCAATTATTTTCAATTATTTTCAATTATTTTCAATTATTATCAATTATTTTCAATTATTTTCAATAATTTTCAATTATTTTCAATTATTTTCCATTATTTTCCATTATTTTCAATTATTTTCAATTATTTTCAATTATTTATCAATTATTTTCAATTATTTATAATTATTTTCAATTATTTTCAATTATTTTCAATTATTTTCATTTATTTATCAATTATTTATCAATTATTTTCAATTATTTAAAATTATTTTAATATGTTTTCCATTATTTTCAATTATTTATAAATTATTTATACTTGTTTTCAATTATTTATAATCATTTTCAATTATTTTCAATTATTTTAAATTATTTTCAATTTTTAATCAATTATTTATGATTATTTTCAATTATTTATAATTATTTTCAATTATTTTCAATTATTTTCAATCATTTCCAATTATTTTCAATTATTTATAAATTATTTTCAATTATTTATAATTATTTTTAATTATTTTCAATGATTTTCAATTATTAATCAATTATTTTCAATTATTTATAATTATTTTAAATTATTTATTATTCTTTTCAATTATTTTCATTTATTTTCAATTATATTCAATTATTTATAATTATTTTCAATTATTTTCAATTATTTTCAATTATTTATAATTATTTTCCATTATTTATCAATTATTTTCCATTATTTTCAATTATTTATCAATTATTTTCAATTATTTTCAATTATTTTCAATTATTTTCAATTATTTTCAATTATTTTCAATTATTTTCAATTATTTATCAATTATTTATCAATTATTTTAAATTATTTATAATTATTTTAAATTATTTTCAATTATTTATAATTATTTTCAATTATTTATCAATTATTTTCAATTATTTTCAATTATTTTCAATTATTTTCAATTATTTTCAATTATTTTCAATTATTTTCAATTATTTTCAATTATTTATCAATTATTTTCAATTATTTATAATTACTTTCAATTATTTTCAATTATTTATAAATTATTTATAATTGTTTTCAATTATTTATAATTATTTTCAATTATTTTCAATTATTTTCAATTATTTTCAATTATTTTCACTTATTTATAATTATTTTCAATTATTTATAATTATTTTCAATTATTTTCAATGATTTTCAATTATTTATCAATTATTTATCAATTATTTTAAATTATTTATAATTATTTTAAATTATTTTCAATTATTTATAATTATTTTCAATTATTCATCAATTATTTATAATTATTTTAAATTATTTTCAATTATTTATAATTATTTTTAATTATTTTCAATGATTTTCAATTATTAATCAATTATTTTCAATTATTTATAATTATTTTAAATTATTTATTATTCTTTTCAATTATTTTCATTTATTTTCAATTATATTCAATTATTTATAATTATTTTCAATTATATTCAATTATTTTCAATTATTTATAATTATTTTCAATTATTTATCAATTATTTTCCATTATTTTCAATTATTTATCAATTATTTTCGATTATTTTCAATTATTTTCAATTATTTTCAATTATTTTCAATTATTTTCAATTATTTATAAATTATTTATCAATTATTTTAAATTATTTATAATTATTTTAAATTATTTTCAATTATTTATAATTATTTTCAATTATTTATCAATTATTTTCAATTATTTTCAATTATTTTCAATTATTTTCAATTATTTTCAATTATTTTCAATTATTTTCAATTATTTTCAATTATTTTCAATTATTTTCAATTATTTTCAATTATTTTCAATTATTTATCAATTATTTTCAATTATTTATAATTACTTTCAATTATTTTCAATTATTTATAAATTATTTATAATTGTTTTCAATTATTTATAATTATTTTCAATTATTTTAAATTATTTTCAATTATTTTCAATTATTTTCACTTATTTATAATTATTTTCAATTATTTATAATTATTTTCAATTATTTTCAATGATTTTCAATTATTTATCAATTATTTATCAATTATTTTAAATTATTTATAATTATTTTAAATTATTTTCAATTATTTATAATTATTTTCAATTATTTATCAATTATTTTCAATTATTTTCAATTATTTTCAATTATTTTCAATTATTTATCAATTACTTTAAATTATTTTCAATTATTTTAATTATTTTCAATTATTTATAATTATTTCCAATTATTTTCAATTATTTATAATTGTTTTCAATTATTTATAATTATTTTCAATTATTTATCAATTATTTTCCATTATTTTCAATTATTTATCAATTATTTTCAATTATTTTCAATTATTTTCAATTATTTTCAATTATTTTCAATTATTTTCAATTATTTATCAATTATTTATCAATTATTTTAAATTATTTATAATTATTATAAATTATTTTCAATTATTTATAATTATTTTCAATTATTTATCAATTATTTTCAATTATTTATCAATTATTTTCAATTATTTTCAATTATTTTCAATTATTTATAATTATTTCCAATTATTTTCAATTATTTATAATTATTTTCAATTATTTATAATTATTTCAATTATTTTCAATTATATTCAATTATTTATAATTATTTTCAACTAATTTTCAATTATTTATAATTAATTTAAATTATTTTCAATTATTTTCAATTATTTTCAATTATTTATCAATTATTTTCAATTATTTATAATTATTTTCTATTATTTTCAATTATTTTCAATTATTTTCAATTATTTTCAATTATTTATAATTATTTTCTATTATTTATCAGTTATTTTCAATTATTTTCAATTATTTTCAATTATTTATCAATTATTTTCAATTATTTTCAATTATTTTCAATTATTTTCAATTATTTATCAATTATTTTCAATTATTTTCAATTATTTATAATTATTTCCAATTATTTATCAATTATTTTAAATTATTTTCAATTATTTTCAATTATTTATAATTATTTTCAATTATTTATCAATTATTTTAAATTGTTTTCAATTATTTTCAATTATTTATAAATTATATATAATTGTTTTCAATTATTTATAATCATTTTAAATTATTTTCACTTATTTTAAATTATTTTCAATTTTTAATCAATTATTTATAATTATTTTCAATTATTTATAATTATTTTCAATTATTTTCAATTATTTTCAATTATTTATCAATTATTTTCAATTATTTATAATTATTTTCAATTATTTTCAATTATTTATAATTATTTTCAATTATTTTCAATTATTTTCAATTATTTATCAATTATTTTCAATTATTTTCAATTATTTTCAATTATTTTCAATTATTTATCAATTATTTTCAATTATTTTCAATTATTTATAATTATTTCCAATTATTTATCAATTATTTTCAATTATTTATCAATTATTTTCAATTATTTATCAATTATTTTCAATTATTTATCAATTATTTTCAATTATTTTCAATTATTTATAATTATTTCCAATTATTTATCAATTATTTTAAATTATTTTCAATTATTTTCAATTATTTATAATTATTTTCAATTATTTATCAATTATTTTCAATTATTTTCAATTATTTTCCATTATTTTCAATTATTTATCAATTATTTATCAATTATTTTCAATTATTTATAATTATTTTAAATTATTTTCAATGATTTTCAATTATTTATAATTATTTTCAATTATTTATCAATTATTTTCAATTATTTTCAATTATTTTCAATTATTATCAATTATTTTCAATTATTTTCAATTATTTTCAATTATTTTCAATTATTTTCAATTATTTTCCATTATTTTCAATTATTTTCAATTATTTTCAATTATTTATCAATTATTTTCAATTATTTATAATTATTTTCAATTATTTTCAATTATTTTCAATTATTTTCATTTATTTATCAATTATTTATCAATTATTTTCAATTATTTATAATTATTTTAAATTGTTTTCAATTATTTTCAATTATTTATAAATTATTTATACTTGTTTTCAATTATTTATAATCATTTTCAATTATTTTCAATTATTTTAAATTATTTTCAATTTTTAATCAATTATTTATGATTATTTTCAATTATTCATAATTATTTTCAATTATTTTCAATTATTTTCAATCATTTCCAATTATTTTCAATTATTTATAAATTATTTTCAATTATTTATAATTATTTTTAATTATTTTCAATGATTTTCAATTATTAATCAATTATTTTCAATTATTTATAATTATTTTAAATTATTTATTATTCTTTTCAATTATTTTCATTTATTTTCAATTATATTCAATTATTTATAATTATTTTCAATTATTTTCAATTATTTTCAATTATTTATAATTATTTTCAATTATTTATCAATTATTTTCCATTATTTTCAATTATTTATCAATTATGTTCAATTATTTTCAATTATTTTCAATTATTTTCAATTATTCTCAATTATTTTCAATTATTTTCAATTATTTATCAATTATTTATCAATTATTTTAAATTATTTATAATTATTTTAAATTATTTTCAATTATTTATAATTATTTTCAATTATTTATCAATTATTTTCAATTATTTTCAATTATTTTCAATTATTTTCAATTATTTTCAATTACTTTCAATTATTTATCAATTATTTTCGATTATTTATAATTACTTTAAATTATTTTCAATTATTTATAAATTATTTATAATTGTTTTCAATTATTTATAATTATTTTCAATTATTTTCAATTATTTTCAATTATTTTCAATTATTTTCACTTATTTATAATTATTTTCAATTATTTATAATTATTTTCAATTATTTTCAATGATTTTCAATTATTTATCAATTATTTATCAATTATTTTAAATTATTTATAATTATTTTAAATTATTTTCAATTATTTATAATTATTTTCAATTATTCATCAATTATTTTCAATTATTTTCAATTATTTTCAATTATTTTCAATTATTTTCAATTATTTTCAATTATTTTCAATTATTTTCAATTATTTTCATTTATTTATCAATTATTTATCAATTATTTTAAATTATTTATAATTATTTTAAATTATTTTCAATTATTTATAATTATTTTCAATTATTTATCAATTATTTTCAATTATTTTCAATTATTTTCAATTATTTTCAATTATTTTCAATTATTTTCAATTATTTTCAATTATTTATAATTACTTTCAATTATTTTCAATTATTTTCAATTATTTTCAATTTTTAATCAATTATTTATGATTATTTTCAATTATTTATAATTATTTATAATTCTTTTAAATTATTTTCAATTATTTTCAATTATTTTCAATTATTTATAAATTATTTTCAATTATTTATCATTATTTTCAGTTATTTTCAATTATTTTCAATTATTTTCAATTTTTTATCAATTATTTATAATTATTTTCAATTATTTATAATTATTTCAATTATTTTCAACTATTTTCAATTATTTATAATTATTTTCATTTATTTATCAATTATTTACAATTAATTTCAATTATTTTCAATTATTTTCAATTATTTTCAATTATTTATAATTATTTCCAATTATTTATCAATTACTTTAAATTATTTTCAATTATTTTCAATTATTTTCAATTATTTATAATTATTTCCAATTATTTTCAATTATTTATAATTGTTTTCAATTATTTATCAATTATTTTCCATTATTTTCAATTATTTATCAATTATTTTCAATTATTTTCAATTATTTTCAATTATTTTCAATTATTTTCAATTATTTTCAATTATTTTCAATTATTTTCAATTATTTTCAATTATTTATCAATTATTTATCAAATTTTAAATTATTTATAATTATTTTAAATTATTTTCAATTATTTATAATTATTTTCAATTATTTATCAATTATTTTCAATTATTTTCAATTATTTTCAATTATTTTCAATTATTTTCAATTATTTTCAATTATTTTCAATTATTTATAATTATTTTCAATTATTTTCAATTATTTTCAATTATTTTCAATTATTTTCAATTATTTATAATTATTTACAATTATTTTCAATTATTTTCAATTATTTTCAATTATTTATAATTATTTTCAATTATTTATCAATTATTTATAATTAATTTCAATTATTTTCAATTATTTTCAATTATTTTCAATTATTTATAATTATTTTCAATTATTTTCAATTATTTTCAATTATTTTCAATTATTTTCAATTATTTTCAATTATTTTCAATTATTTATAAATTATTTTCAATTATTTATCATTATTTTCAATTATTTTCAATTATTTTCAATTATTTTCAATTTTTATCAAATATTTATAATTATTTTCAATTATTTATAATTATTTCAATTATTTTCAACTATTTTCAATTATTTATAATTATTTTCAATTATTTATCAATTATTTATAATTATTTTCAATTATTTATAATTATTTCAATTATTTTCAATTATTTTCAATTATTTATAATTATTTTCAATTATTTTCAATTATTTTCAATTATTTTCAATTATTTTCAATTATTTTCAATTATTTATAATTATTTTCAATTATTTTCAATTATTTTTAATTATTTTCAATTATTTATAATTATTTTCAATTATTTATCAATTATTTTCAATTATTTATCAATTATTTTCAATTATTTTCAATTATTTTCAATTATTTATAATTATTTCCAATTATTTTCAATTATTTATAATTATTTTCAATTATTTATAATTATTTCAATTATTTTCAATTATATTCAATTATTTATAATTATTTTCAATTATTTATCAATTATTTATAATTAATTTCAATTATTTTCAATTATTTTCAATTATTTTCAATTATTTATCAATTATTTTCAATTATTTATAATTATTTTCTATTATTTTCAATTATTTTCAATTATTTTCAATTATTTATAATTATTTTCAATTATTTTCAATTATTTTCAATTATTTATAATTATTTTCTATTATTTATCAATTATTTTCAATTATTTATAATTATTTTCAATTATTTTCAATTATTTTCAATTATTTATAATTATTTTCAATTATTTTCAATTATTTTCAATTATTTATAATTATTTTCTATTATTTATCAGTTATCTTCAATTATTTTCAATTATTTTCAATTATTTATCAATTATTTTCAATTATTTATCAATTATTTTCAATTATTTATCAATTATTTTCAATTATTTTCAATTATTTATAATTATTTCCAATTATTTATCAATTATTTTAAATTATTTTCAATTATTTTCAATTATTTATAATTATTTTCAATTATTTATCAATTATTTTCAATTATTTTCAATTATTTTCCATTATTTTCAATTATTTATCAATTATTTATCAATTATTTTCAATTATTTATAATTATTTTAAATTATTTTCAATGATTTTCAATTATTTATAATTATTTTCAATTATTTATCAATTATTTTCAATTATTTTCAATTATTTTCAATTATTATCAATTATTTTCAATTATTTTCAATTATTTTCAATTATTTTCAATTATTTTCAATTATTTTCCATTATTTTCAATTATTTTCAATTATTTTCAATTATTTATCAATTATTTTCAATTATTTATAATTATTTTCAATTATTTTCAATTATTTTCAATTATTTTCATTTATTTATCAATTATTTATCAATTATTTTCAATTATTTATAATTATTTTAAATTGTTTTCAATTATTTTCAATTATTTATAAATTATTTATACTTGTTTTCAATTATTTATAATCATTTTCAATTATTTTCAATTATTTTAAATTATTTTCAATTTTTAATCAATTATTTATGATTATTTTCAATTATTCATAATTATTTTAAATTATTTTCAATTATTTTCAATCATTTCCAATTATTTTCAATTATTTATAAATTATTTTCAATTATTTATAATTATTTTTAATTATTTTCAATGATTTTCAATTATTAATCAATTATTTTCAATTATTTATAATTATTTTAAATTATTTATTATTCTTTTCAATTATTTTCATTTATTTTCAATTATATTCAATTATTTATAATTATTTTCAATTATTTTCAATTATTTTCAATTATTTATAATTATTTTCAATTATTTATCAATTATTTTCCATTATTTTCAATTATTTATCAATTATGTTCAATTATTTTCAATTATTTTCAATTATTTTCAATTATTCTCAATTATTTTCAATTATTTTCAATTATTTATCAATTATTTATCAATTATTTTAAATTATTTATAATTATTTTAAATTATTTTCAATTATTTATAATTATTTTCAATTATTTATCAATTATTTTCAATTATTTTCAATTATTTTCAATTATTTTCAATTATTTTCAATTACTTTCAATTATTTATCAATTATTTTCAATTATTTATAATTACTTTCAATTATTTTCAATTATTTATAAATTATTTATAATTGTTTTCAATTATTTATAATTATTTTCAATTATTTTCAATTATTTTCAATTATTTTCAATTATTTTCACTTATTTATAATTATTTTCAATTATTTATAATTATTTTCAATTATTTTCAATGATTTTCAATTATTTATCAATTATTTATCAATTATTTTAAATTATTTATAATTATTTTAAATTATTTTCAATTATTTATAATTATTTTCAATTATTCATCAATTATTTTCAATTATTTTCAATTATTTTCAATTATTTTCAATTATTTTCAATTATTTTCAATTATTTTCAATTATTTTCAATTATTTATCAATTATTTATCAATTATTTTAAATTATTTATAATTATTTTAAATTATTTTCAATTATTTATAATTATTTTCAATTATTTATCAATTATTTTCAATTATTTTCAATTATTTTCAATTATTTTCAATTATTTTCAATTATTTTCAATTATTTTCAATTATTTATAATTATTTTCAATTATTTTCAATTATTTTCAATTATTTTCAATTTTTAATCAATTATTTATGATTATTTTCAATTATTTATAATTATTTATAATTCTTTTAAATTATTTTCAATTATTTTCAATTATTTTCAATTATTTATAAATTATTTTCAATTATTTATCATTATTTTCAGTTATTTTCAATTATTTTCAATTATTTTCAATTTTTTATCAATTATTTATAATTATTTTCAATTATTTATAATTATTTCAATTATTTTCAACTATTTTCAATTATTTATTATTATTTTCATTTATTTATCAATTATTTACAATTAATTTCAATTATTTTCAATTATTTTCAATTATTTTCAATTATTTATAATTATTTCCAATTATTTATCAATTACTTTAAATTATTTTCAATTATTTTCAATTATTTTCAATTATTTATAATTATTTCCAATTATTTTCAATTATTTATAATTGTTTTCAATTATTTATAATTGTTTTCAATTATTTATCAATTATTTTCCATTATTTTCAATTATTTATCAATTATTTTCAATTATTTTCAATTATTTTCAATTATTTTCAATTATTTTCAATTATTTTCAATTATTTTCAATTATTTTCAATTATTTATCAATTATTTATCAAATTTTAAATTATTTATAATTATTTTAAATTATTTTCAATTATTTATAATTATTTTCAATTATTTATCAATTATTTTCAATTATTTTCAATTATTTTCAATTATTTTCAATTATTTTCAATTATTTTCAATTATTTTCAATTATTTTCAATTATTTATAATTATTTTCAATTATTTTCAATTATTTTCAATTATTTTCAATTATTTTCAATTATTTATAATTATTTACAATTATTTTCAATTATTTTCAATTATTTTCAATTATTTATAATTATTTTCAATTATTTATCAATTATTTATAATTAATTTCAATTATTTTCAATTATTTTCAATTATTTTCAATTATTTATAATTATTTTCAATTATTTTCAATTATTTTCAATTATTTTCAATTATTTTCAATTATTTTCAATTATTTATAAATTATTTTCAATTATTTATCATTATTTTCAATTATTTTCAATTATTTTCAATTATTTTCAATTTTTATCAAATATTTATAATTATTTTCAATTATTTATAATTATTTCAATTATTTTCAACTATTTTCAATTATTTATAATTATTTTCAATTATTTATCAATTATTTATAATTATTTTCAATTATTTATAATTATTTCAATTATTTTCAATTATTTTCAATTATTTATAATTATTTTCAATTATTTTCAATTATTTTCAATTATTTTCAATTATTTTCAATTATTTATAATTATTTTCAATTATTTTCAATTATTTTTAATTATTTTCAATTATTTATAATTATTTTCAATTATTTATCAATTATTTTCAATTATTTATCAATTATTTTCAATTATTTTCAATTATTTTCAATTATTTATAATTATTTCCAATTATTTTCAATTATTTATAATTATTTTCAATTATTTATAATTATTTCAATTATTTTCAATTATATTCAATTATTTATAATTATTTTCAATTATTTATCAATTATTTATAATTAATTTCAATTATTTTCAATTATTTTCAATTATTTTCAATTATTAATCAATTATTTTCAATTATTTATAATTATTTTCTATTATTTTCAATTATTTTCAATTATTTTCAATTATTTATAATTATTTTCAATTATTTTCAATTATTTTCAATTATTTATAATTATTTTCTATTATTTATCAGTTATTTTCAATTATTTTCAATTATTTTCAATTATTTATCAATTATTTTCAATTATTTATCAATTATTTTCAATTATTTATCAATTATTTTTAATTATTTTCAATTATTTATAATTATTTCCAATTATTTATCAATTATTTTAAATTATTTTCAATTATTTTCAATTATTTATAATTATTTTCAATTATTTATCAATTATTTTAAATTGTTTTCAATTATTTTCAATTATTTATAAGTTATTTATAATTGTTTTCAATTATTTATAATCATTTTCAATTATTTTCACTTATTTTAAATTATTTTCAATTTTTAATCAATTATTTATAATTATTTTCAATTATTTATAATTATTTTCAATTATTTTCAATTATTTTCAATTATTTATCAATTATTTTCAATTATTTATAATTATTTTCTATTATTTTCAATTATTTTCAATTATTTTCAATTATTTATAATTATTTTCAATTATTTTCAATTATTTTCAATTATTTATAATTATTTTCTATTATTTATCAGTTATTTTCAATTATTTTCAATTATTTTCAATTATTTATCAATTATTTTCAATTATTTATCAATTATTTTCAATTATTTATCAATTATTTTCAATTATTTTCAATTATTTATAATTATTTCCAATTATTTATCAATTATTTTAAATTATTTTCAATTATTTTCAATTATTTATAATTATTTTCAATTATTTATCAATTATTTTCAATTATTTTCAATTATTTTCCATTATTTTCAATTATTTATCAATTATTTATCAATTATTTTCAATTATTTATAATTATTTTAAATTATTTTCAATGATTTTCAATTATTTATAATTATTTTCAATTATTTATCAATTATTTTCAATTATTTTCAATTATTTTCAATTATTATCAATTATTTTCAATTATTTTCAATTATTTTCAATTATTTTCAATTATTTTCAATTATTTTCAATTATTTTCAATTATTTATCAATTATTTTCAATTATTTATAATTATTTTCAATTATTTTCAATTATTTTCAATTATTTTCATTTATTTATCAATTATTTATCAATTATTTTCAATTATTTATAATTATTTTAAATTGTTTTCAATTATTTTCAATTATTTATAAATTATTTATACTTGTTTTCAATTATTTATAATCATTTTCAATTATTTTCAATTATTTTAAATTATTTTCAATTTTTAATCAATTATTTATGATTATTTTCAATTATTTATAATTATTTTCAATTATTTTCAATTATTTTCAATCATTTCCAATTATTTTCAATTATTTATAAATTATTTTCAATTATTTATAATTATTTTTAATTATTTTCAATGATTTTCAATTATTAATCAATTATTTTCAATTATTTATAATTATTTTAAATTATTTATTATTCTTTTCAATTATTTTCATTTATTTTCAATTATATTCAATTATTTATAATTATTTTCAATTATTTTCAATTATTTATAATTATTTCCAATTATTTATCAATTATTTTAAATTATTTTCAATTATTTTCAATTATTTATAATTATTTTCAATTATTTATCAATTATTTTCAATTATTTTCAATTATTTTCCATTATTTTCAATTATTTATCAATTATTTTCAATTATTTATAATTATTTTAAATTATTTTCAATGATTTTCAATTATTTATAATTATTTTCAATTATTTATCAATTATTTTCAATTATTTTCAATTATTTTCAATTATTATCAATTATTTTCAATTATTTTCAATTATTTTCAATTATTTTCAATTATTTTCCATTATTTTCAATTATTTTCAATTATTTTCAATTATTTATCAATTATTTTCAATTATTTATAATTATTTTCAATTATTTTCAATTATTTTCAATTATTTTCATTTATTTGTCAATTATTTATCAATTATTTTCAATTATTTATAATTATTTTAAATTGTTTTCAATTATTTTCAATTATTTATAAATTATTTATACTTGTTTTCAATTATTTATAATCATTTTCAATTATTTTCAATTATTTTAAATTATTTTCAATTTTTAATCAATTATTTATGATTATTTTCAATTATTTATAATTATTTTCAATTATTTTCAATCATTTCCAATTATTTTCAATTATTTATAAATTATTTTCAATTATTTATAATTATTTTGAATTATTTTCAATGATTTTCAATTATTAATAAATTATTTTCAATTATTTATAATTATTTTAAATTATTTATTATTCTTTTCAATTATTTTCATTTATTTTCAATTATATTCAATTATTTATAATTATTTTCAATTATTTTCAATTATTTTCAATTATTTATAATTATTTTCAATTATTTTCAGTTATTTTCAATTATTTTCAATTATTTTCAATTATTTATCAATTATTTTCAATTATTTATAATTACTTTCAATTATTTTCAATTATTTATAAATTATTTATAATTGTTTTCAATTATATATAATTATTTTCAATTATTTTCAATTATTTTCAATTATTTTCAATTATTTTCACTTATTTATAATTATTTTCAATTATTTATAATTATTTTCAATTATTTTCAATGATTTTCAATTATTTATCAATTATTTTAAATTATTTATAATTATTTTAAATTATTTTCAATTATTTATAATTATTTTCAATTATTTATCAATTATTTTCAATTATTTTCAATTATTTTCCATTATTTTCAATTATTTATCAATTATTTATCAATTATTTTCAATTATTTATAATTATTTTAAATTATTTTCAATGATTTTCAATTATTTATAATTATTTTCAATTATTTATCAATTATTTTCAATTATTTTCAATTATTTTCAATTATTATCAATTATTTTCAATTATTTTCAATTATTTTCCATTATTTTCAATTATTTTCAATTATTTTCAATTATTTATCAATTATTTTCAATTATTTATAATTATTTTCAATTATTTTCAATTATTTTCAATTATTTTCATTTATTTATCAATTATTTATCAATTATTTTCAATTATTTATAATTATTTTAAATTGTTTTCAATTATTTTCAATTATTTATAAATTATTTATACTTGTTTTCAATTATTTATAATCATTTTCAATTATTTTCAATTATTTTAAATTATTTTCAATTTTTAATCAATTATTTATGATTATTTTCAATTATTTATAATTATTTTCAATTATTTTCAATTATTTTCAATCATTTCCAATTATTTTCAATTATTTATAAATTATTTTCAATTATTTATAATTATTTTTAATTATTTTCAATGATTTTCAATTATTAATCAATTATTTTCAATTATTTATAATTATTTTAAATTATTTATTATTCTTTTCAATTATTTTCATTTATTTTCAATTATATTCAATTATTTATAATTATTTTCAATTATTTTCAATTATTTTCAATTATTTATAATTATTTTCAATTATTTATCAATTATTTTCCATTATTTTCAATTATTTATCAATTATTTTCAATTATTTTCAATTATTTTCAATTATTTTCAATTATTTTCAATTATTTTCAATTATTTATCAATTATTTATCAATTATTTTAAATTATTTATAATTATTTTAAATTATTTTCAATTATTTATAATTATTTTCAATTATTTATCAATTATTTTTAATTATTTTCAATTATTTTCAATTATTTTCAATTATTTTCAATTATTTTCAATTATTTTCAATTATTTTCAATTATTTATCAATTATTTTCAATTATTTATAATTACTTTCAATTATTTTCAATTATTTATAAATTATTTATAATTGTTTTCAATTATTTATAATTATTTTCAATTATTTTCAATTATTTTCAATTATTTTCACTTATTTATAATTATTTTCAATTATTTATAATTATTTTCAATTATTTTCAATGATTTTCAATTATTTATCAATTATTTATCAATTATTTTAAATTATTTATAATTATTTTAAATTATTTTCAATTATTTATTATTATTTTCAATTATTTTCAATTATTTTCAATTACTTATAATTATTTTCTATTATTTATCAGTTATTTTCAATTATTTTCAATTATTTTCAATTATTTATCAATTATTTTCAATTATTTATCAATTATTTTCAATTATTTATCAATTATTTTCAATTATTTTCAATTATTTATAATTATTTCCAATTATTTATCAATTATTTTAAATTATTTTCAATTATTTTCAATTATTTATAATTATTTTCAATTATTTATCAATTATTTTCAATTATTTTCAATTATTTATCAATTATTTTCAATTATTTTCAATTATTTTCAATTATTTTCAATTATTTTCAATTATTTATCAATTATTTATCAATTATTTTAAATTATTTATAATTATTTTAAATTATTTTCAATTATTTATAATTATTTTCAATTATTTATCAATTATTTTCAATTATTTTCAATTATTTTCAATTATTTTCAATTATTTTCAATTATTTTCAATTATTTTCAATTATTTTTAATTATTTTCAATTATTTTCAATTATTTTCAATTTTTTTCAATTATTTTCAATTATTTATAATTATTTTCAATTATTTTCAATTATTTTCAATTATTTTCAATTATTTATAATTATTTTCAATTATTTATCAATTATTTTCAATTATTTATCAATTATTTTCAATTATTTATCAATTATTTTCAATTATTTTCAATTATTTTCAATTATTTATAATTATTTCCAATTATTTTCAATTATTTATAATTATCTTCAATTATTTATAATTATTTCAATTATTTTCAATTATATTCAATTATTTATAATTATTTTCAATTATTTATCAATTATTTATAATTAATTTCAATTATTTTCAATTATTTTCAATTATTTTCAATTATTTATCAATTATTTTCAATTATTTATAATTATTTTCTATTATTTTCAATTATTTTCAATTATTTTCAATTATTTATAATTATTTTCAATTATTTTCAATTATTTTCAATTATTTATAATTATTTTCTATTATTTATCAGTTATTTTCAATTATTTTCAATTATTTTCAATTATTTATCAATTATTTTCAATTATTTTCAATTATTTTCAATTATTTTCAATTATTTATCAATTACTTTAAATTATTTTCAATTATTTTCAATTATTTCCAATTATTTATCAATTATTTTAAATTATTTTCAATTATTTTCAATTATTTATAATTATTTTCAATTATTTATCAATTATTTTAAATTGTTTTCAATTATTTTCAATTATTTATAAATTATTTATAATTGTTTTCAATTATTTATAATCATTTTCAATTATTTTCACTTATTTTAAATTATTTTCAATTTTTAATCAATTATTTATAATTATTTTCAATTATTTATAATTATTTTCAATTATTTTCAATTATTTTCAATTATTTATCAATTATTTTCAATTATTTATAATTATTTTCAATTATTTATAATTATTTTCAATTATTTTCAATGATTTTCAATTATTAATCAATTATTTTCAATTATTTATAATTATTTTAAATTATTTATTATTCTTTTCAATTATTTTCATTTATTTTCAATTATATTCAATTATTTATAATTATTTTCAATTATTTTCAATTATTTTCAATTATTTATAATTATTTTCAATTATTTATCAATTATTTTCCATTATTTTCAATTATTTATCAATTATTTTCAATTATTTTCAATTATTTATAATTATTTTCAATTATTTATAATTATTTTTAATTATTTTCAATGATTTTCAATTATTAATCAATTATTTTCAATTATTTATAATTATTTTAAATTATTTATTATTCTTTTCAATTATTTTCATTTATTTTCAATTATATTCAATTATTTATAATTATTTTCAATTATTTTCAATTATTTTCAATTATTTATAATTATTTTCAATTATTTATCAATTATTTTCCATTATTTTCAATTATTTATCAATTATTTTCAATTATTTTCAATTATTTTCAATTATTTTCAATTATTTTCAATTATTTTCAATTATTTTCAATTATTTATCAATTATTTATCAATTATTTTAAATTATTTATAATTATTTTAAATTATTTTCAATTATTTATAATTATTTTCAATTATTTATCAATTATTTTCAATTATTTTCAATTATTTTCAATTATTCTCAATTATTTTCAATTATTTTCACTTATTTATAATTATTTTCAATTATTTATAATTATTTTCAACTATTTTCAATGATTTTCAATTATTTATCAA
The DNA here is from genome assembly GCA_947577245.1 of Andrena bucephala. NCBI lineage: Eukaryota > Metazoa > Arthropoda > Insecta > Hymenoptera > Andrenidae > Andrena > Andrena bucephala. The sequence goes on along the minus strand of OX387719.1, from coordinate 15,815,965 downwards.
TTATTTATCAATTATTTTAAATTATTTATAATTATTTTAAATTATTTTCAATTATTTATAATTATTTTCAATTATTTTCAATTATTTTCAATTACTTATAATTATTTTCTATTATTTATCAGTTATTTTCAATTATTTTCAATTATTTTCAATTATTTATCAATTATTTTCAATTATTTATCAATTATTTTCAATTATTTATCAATTATTTTCAATTATTTTCAATTATTTATAATTATTTCCAATTATTTATCAATTATTTTAAATTATTTTCAATTATTTTCAATTATTTATAATTATTTTCAATTATTTATCAATTATTTTCAATTATTTTCAATTATTTTCCATTATTTTCAATTATTTATCAATTATTTTCAATTATTTATAATTATTTTAAATTATTTTCAATGATTTTCAATTATTTATAATTATTTTCAATTATTTATCAATTATTTTCAATTATTTTCAATTATTTTCAATTATTATCAATTATTTTCAATTATTTTCAATTATTTTCAATTATTTTCAATTATTTTCCATTATTTTCAATTATTTTCAATTATTTTCAATTATTTATCAATTATTTTCAATTATTTATAATTATTTTCAATTATTTTCAATTATTTTCAATTATTTTCATTTATTTGTCAATTATTTATCAATTATTTTCAATTATTTATAATTATTTTAAATTGTTTTCAATTATTTTCAATTATTTATAAATTATTTATACTTGTTTTCAATTATTTATAATCATTTTCAATTATTTTCAATTATTTTAAATTATTTTCAATTTTTAATCAATTATTTATGATTATTTTCAATTATTTATAATTATTTTCAATTATTTTCAATCATTTCCAATTATTTTCAATTATTTATAAATTATTTTCAATTATTTATAATTATTTTGAATTATTTTCAATGATTTTCAATTATTAATAAATTATTTTCAATTATTTATAATTATTTTAAATTATTTATTATTCTTTTCAATTATTTTCATTTATTTTCAATTATATTCAATTATTTATAATTATTTTCAATTATTTTCAATTATTTTCAATTATTTATAATTATTTTCAATTATTTTCAGTTATTTTCAATTATTTTCAATTATTTTCAATTATTTATCAATTATTTTCAATTATTTATAATTACTTTCAATTATTTTCAATTATTTATAAATTATTTATAATTGTTTTCAATTATATATAATTATTTTCAATTATTTTCAATTATTTTCAATTATTTTCAATTATTTTCACTTATTTATAATTATTTTCAATTATTTATAATTATTTTCAATTATTTTCAATGATTTTCAATTATTTATCAATTATTTTAAATTATTTATAATTATTTTAAATTATTTTCAATTATTTATAATTATTTTCAATTATTTATCAATTATTTTCAATTATTTTCAATTATTTTCCATTATTTTCAATTATTTATCAATTATTTATCAATTATTTTCAATTATTTATAATTATTTTAAATTATTTTCAATGATTTTCAATTATTTATAATTATTTTCAATTATTTATCAATTATTTTCAATTATTTTCAATTATTTTCAATTATTATCAATTATTTTCAATTATTTTCAATTATTTTCCATTATTTTCAATTATTTTCAATTATTTTCAATTATTTATCAATTATTTTCAATTATTTATAATTATTTTCAATTATTTTCAATTATTTTCAATTATTTTCATTTATTTATCAATTATTTATCAATTATTTTCAATTATTTATAATTATTTTAAATTGTTTTCAATTATTTTCAATTATTTATAAATTATTTATACTTGTTTTCAATTATTTATAATCATTTTCAATTATTTTCAATTATTTTAAATTATTTTCAATTTTTAATCAATTATTTATGATTATTTTCAATTATTTATAATTATTTTCAATTATTTTCAATTATTTTCAATCATTTCCAATTATTTTCAATTATTTATAAATTATTTTCAATTATTTATAATTATTTTTAATTATTTTCAATGATTTTCAATTATTAATCAATTATTTTCAATTATTTATAATTATTTTAAATTATTTATTATTCTTTTCAATTATTTTCATTTATTTTCAATTATATTCAATTATTTATAATTATTTTCAATTATTTTCAATTATTTTCAATTATTTATAATTATTTTCAATTATTTATCAATTATTTTCCATTATTTTCAATTATTTATCAATTATTTTCAATTATTTTCAATTATTTTCAATTATTTTCAATTATTTTCAATTATTTTCAATTATTTATCAATTATTTATCAATTATTTTAAATTATTTATAATTATTTTAAATTATTTTCAATTATTTATAATTATTTTCAATTATTTATCAATTATTTTTAATTATTTTCAATTATTTTCAATTATTTTCAATTATTTTCAATTATTTTCAATTATTTTCAATTATTTTCAATTATTTATCAATTATTTTCAATTATTTATAATTACTTTCAATTATTTTCAATTATTTATAAATTATTTATAATTGTTTTCAATTATTTATAATTATTTTCAATTATTTTCAATTATTTTCAATTATTTTCACTTATTTATAATTATTTTCAATTATTTATAATTATTTTCAATTATTTTCAATGATTTTCAATTATTTATCAATTATTTATCAATTATTTTAAATTATTTATAATTATTTTAAATTATTTTCAATTATTTATAATTATTTTCAATTATTTTCAATTATTTTCAATTACTTATAATTATTTTCTATTATTTATCAGTTATTTTCAATTATTTTCAATTATTTTCAATTATTTATCAATTATTTTCAATTATTTATCAATTATTTTCAATTATTTATCAATTATTTTCAATTATTTTCAATTATTTATAATTATTTCCAATTATTTATCAATTATTTTAAATTATTTTCAATTATTTTCAATTATTTATAATTATTTTCAATTATTTATCAATTATTTTCAATTATTTTCAATTATTTATCAATTATTTTCAATTATTTTCAATTATTTTCAATTATTTTCAATTATTTTCAATTATTTATCAATTATTTATCAATTATTTTAAATTATTTATAATTATTTTAAATTATTTTCAATTATTTATAATTATTTTCAATTATTTATCAATTATTTTCAATTATTTTCAATTATTTTCAATTATTTTCAATTATTTTCAATTATTTTCAATTATTTTCAATTATTTTTAATTATTTTCAATTATTTTCAATTATTTTCAATTTTTTTCAATTATTTTCAATTATTTATAATTATTTTCAATTATTTTCAATTATTTTCAATTATTTTCAATTATTTATAATTATTTTCAATTATTTATCAATTATTTTCAATTATTTATCAATTATTTTCAATTATTTATCAATTATTTTCAATTATTTTCAATTATTTTCAATTATTTATAATTATTTCCAATTATTTTCAATTATTTATAATTATCTTCAATTATTTATAATTATTTCAATTATTTTCAATTATATTCAATTATTTATAATTATTTTCAATTATTTATCAATTATTTATAATTAATTTCAATTATTTTCAATTATTTTCAATTATTTTCAATTATTTATCAATTATTTTCAATTATTTATAATTATTTTCTATTATTTTCAATTATTTTCAATTATTTTCAATTATTTATAATTATTTTCAATTATTTTCAATTATTTTCAATTATTTATAATTATTTTCTATTATTTATCAGTTATTTTCAATTATTTTCAATTATTTTCAATTATTTATCAATTATTTTCAATTATTTTCAATTATTTTCAATTATTTTCAATTATTTATCAATTACTTTAAATTATTTTCAATTATTTTCAATTATTTCCAATTATTTATCAATTATTTTAAATTATTTTCAATTATTTTCAATTATTTATAATTATTTTCAATTATTTATCAATTATTTTAAATTGTTTTCAATTATTTTCAATTATTTATAAATTATTTATAATTGTTTTCAATTATTTATAATCATTTTCAATTATTTTCACTTATTTTAAATTATTTTCAATTTTTAATCAATTATTTATAATTATTTTCAATTATTTATAATTATTTTCAATTATTTTCAATTATTTTCAATTATTTATCAATTATTTTCAATTATTTATAATTATTTTCAATTATTTATAATTATTTTCAATTATTTATCAATTATTTATAATTAATTTCAATTATTTTCAATTATTTTCAATTATTTATAATTATTTTCAATTATTTTCAATTATTTTCAATTATTTTCAATTATTTTCAATTATTTTCAATTATTTTCAATTATTTTCAATTATTTTCAATTATTTTCAATTATTTATCAATTATTTATCAATTATTTTAAATTATTTATAATTATTTTAAATTATTTTCAATTATTTATAATTATTTTCAATTATTTATCAATTATTTTCAATTATTTTCAATTATTTTCAATTATTTTCAATTATTTTCAATTATTTTCAATTATTTTCAATTATTTTCAATTATTTTCAATTATTTTCAATTATTTATAATTATTTTCAATTATTTTCAATAATTTTCAATTATTTTCAATTATTTTCAATTATTTTCAATTATTTATAATTATTTTCAATTATTTTCAATTATTTTCAATTATTTTCAATTATTTATAATTATTTTCAATTATTTATCAATTATTTTCAATTATTTATCAATTATTTTCAATTATTTTCAATTATTTTCAATTATTTTCAATTATTTATAATTATCTCCAATTATTTTCAATTATTTATAATTATTTTCAATTATTTATAATTATTTCAATTATTTTCAAATATATTCAATTATTTATAATTATTTTCAATTATTTATCAATTATTTATAATTAATTTCAATTATTTTCAATTATTTTCAATTATTTTCAATTATTTATCAATTATTTTCAATTATTTATAATTATTTTCTATTATTTTCAATTATTTTCAATTATTTTCAATTATTTATAATTATTTTCAATTATTTTCAATTATTTTCAATTATTTAGAATTATTTTCTATTATTTATCAGTTATTTTCAATTATTTTCAATTATTTTCAATTATTTATTAATTATTTTCAATTATTTATCAATTATTTTCAATTATTTATGAATTATTTTCAATTATTTTCAATTATTTATAATTATTTCCAATTATTTATCAATTATTTTAAATTATTTTCAATTATTTTCAATTATTTATAATTATTTTCAATTATTTATCAATTATTTTAAATTGTTTTCAATTATTTTCAATTATTTATAAATTATTTATAATTGTTTTCAATTATTTATAATCATTTTCAATTATTTTCACTTATTTTAAATTATTTTCAATTTTTAATCAATTATTTATAATTATTTTCAATTATTTATAATTATTTTCAATTATTTTCAACTATGTTCAATTATTTATCAATTATTTTCAATTATTTATAATTATTTTCTATTATTTTCAATTATTTTCAATTATTTTCAATTATTTATAATTATTTTCAATTATTTTCAATTATTTTCAATTATTTATAATTATTTTCTATTATTTATCAGTTATTTTCAATTATTTTCAATTATTTTCAATTATTTATCAATTATTTTCAATTATTTATCAATTATTTTCAATTATTTATCAATTATTTTCAATTATTTTCAATTATTTATAATTATTTCCAATTATTTATCAATTATTTTAAATTATTTTCAATTATTTTCAATTATTTATAATTATTTTCAATTATTTATCAATTATTTTCAATTATTTTCAATTATTTTCCATTATTTTCAATTATTTATCAATTATTTATCAATTATTTTCAATTATTTATAATTATTTTCAATTATTTTCAGTTATTTTCAATTATTTTCAATTATTTTCAATTATTTATCAATTATTTTCAATTATTTATAATTACTTTCAATTATTTTCAATTATTTATAAATTATTTATAATTGTTTTCAATTATATATAATTATTTTCAATTATTTTCAATTATTTTCAATTATTTTCAATTATTTTCACTTATTTATAATTATTTTCAATTATTTATAATTATTTTCAATTATTTTCAATGATTTTCAATTATTTATCAATTATTTTAAATTATTTATAATTATTTTAAATTATTTTAATTATTTATAATTATTTTCAATTATTTATCAATTATTTTCAATTATTTTCAATTATTTTCCATTATTTTCAATTATTTATCAATTATTTATCAATTATTTTCAATTATTTATAATTATTTTAAATTATTTTCAATGATTTTCAATTATTTATAATTATTTTCAATTATTTATCAATTATTTTCAATTATTTTCAATTATTTTCAATTATTATCAATTATTTTCAATTATTTTCAATTATTTTCAATTATTTTCAATTATTTTCCATTATTTTCAATTATTTTCAATTATTTTCAATTATTTTCAATTATTTTCAATTATTTATCAATTATTTTCAATTATTTATAATTATTTTCAATTATTTTCAATTATTTTCAATTATTTTCATTTATTTATCAATTATTTATCAATTATTTTCAATTATTTATAATTATTTTAAATTGTTTTCAATTATTTTCAATTATTTATAAATTATTTATACTTGTTTTCAATTATTTATAATCATTTTCAATTATTTTCAATTATTTTCAATTATTTTCAATTTTTAATCAACTATTTATGATTATTTTCAATTATTTATAATTATTTTCAATTATTTTCAATTATTTTCAATCATTTCCAATTATTTTCAATTATTTATAAATTATTTTCAATTATTTATAATTATTTTTAATTATTTTCAATGATTTTCAATTATTAATCAATTATTTTCAATTATTTATAATTATTTTAAATTATTTATTATTCTTTTCAATTATTTTCATTTATTTTCAATTATATTCAATTATTTATAATTATTTTCAATTATTTTCAATTATTTTCAATTATTTATAATTATTTTCAATTATTTATCAATTATTTTCCATTATTTTCAATTATTTATCAATTATTTTCAATTATTTTCAATTATTTTCAATTATTTTCAATTATTTTCAATTATTTTCAATTATTTATCAATTATTTATCAATTATTTTAAATTATTTATAATTATTTTAAATTATTTTCAATTATCTATAATTATTTTCAATTATTTATCAATTATTTTCAATTATTTTCAATTATTTTCAATTATTTTCAATTATTTATCAATTATTTATCAATTATTTTAAATTATTTATAATTATTTTAAATTATTTTCAATTATCTATAATTATTTTCAATTATTTATCAATTATTTTCAATTATTTTCAATTATTTTCAATTATTTTCAATTATTTTCAATTATTTTCAATTATTTTCAATTATTTTCAATTATTTATCAATTATTTTCAATTATTTATAATTACTTTCAATTATTTTCAATTATTTATAAATTATTTATAATTGTTTTCAATTATTTATAATTATTTTCAATTATTTTCAATTATTTTCAATTATTTTCACTTATTTATAATTATTTTCAATTATTTATAATTATTTTCAATTATTTTCAATGATTTTCAATTATTTATCAATTATTTATCAATTATTTTAAATTATTTATAATTATTTTAAATTATTTTCAATTATTTATAATTTTTTTTAAATTATTTTCAATTATTTTCAATTACTTATAATTATTTTCTATTATTTATCAGTTATTTTCAATTATTTTCAATTATTTTCAATTATTTATCAATTATTTTCAATTATTTATCAATTATTTTCAATTATTTATCAATTATTTTCAATTATTTTCAATTATTTATAATTATTTCCAATTATTTATCAATTATTTTAAATTATTTTCAATTATTTTCAATTATTTATAATTATTTTCAATTATTTATCAATTATTTTCAATTATTTTCAATTATTTTCCATTATTTTCAATTATTTTCAATTATTTTCAATTATTTTCAATTATTTATCAATTATTTATCAATTATTTTAAATTATTTATAATTATTTTAAATTATTTTCAATTATCTATAATTATTTTCAATTATTTATCAATTATTTTCAATTATTTTCAATTATTTTCAATTATTTTCAATTATTTTCAATTATTTTCAATTATTTTCAATTATTTTCAATTATTTATCAATTATTTTCAATTATTTATAATTACTTTCAATTATTTTCAATTATTTATAAATTATTTATAATTGTTTTCAATTATTTATAATTATTTTCAATTATTTTCAATTATTTTCAATTATTTTCACTTATTTATAATTATTTTCAATTATTTATAATTATTTTCAATTATTTTCAATGATTTTCAATTATTTATCAATTATTTATCAATTATTTTAAATTATTTATAATTATTTTAAATTATTTTCAATTATTTATAATTTTTTTTTAATTATTTTCAATTATTTTCAATTACTTATAATTATTTTCTATTATTTATCAGTTATTTTCAATTATTTTCAATTATTTTCAATTATTTATCAATTATTTTCAATTATTTATCAATTATTTTCAATTATTTATCAATTATTTTCAATTATTTTCAATTATTTATAATTATTTCCAATTATTTATCAATTATTTTAAATTATTTTCAATTATTTTCAATTATTTATAATTATTTTCAATTATTTATCAATTATTTTCAATTATTTTCAATTATTTTCCATTATTTTCAATTATTTATCAATTATTTATCAATTATTTTCAATTATTTATAATTATTTTAAATTATTTTCAATGATTTTCAATTATTTATAATTATTTTCAATTATTTATCAATTATTTTCAATTATTTTCAATTATTTTCAATTATTATCAATTATTTTCAATTATTTTCAATTATTTTCAATTATTTTCAATTATTTTCCATTATTTTCAATTATTTTCAATTATTTTCAATTATTTATCAATTATTTTCAATTATTTATAATTATTTTCAATTATTTTCAATTATTTTCAATTATTTTCATTTATTTGTCAATTATTTATCAATTATTTTCAATTATTTATAATTATTTTAAATTGTTTTCAATTACTTTCAATTATTTATAAATTATTTATACTTGTTTTCAATTATTTATAATCATTTTCAATTATTTTCAATTATTTTAAATTATTTTCAATTTTTAATCAATTATTTATGATTATTTTCAATTATTTATAATTATTTTCAATTGTTTTCAATCATTTCCAATTATTTTCAATTATTTATAAATTATTTTCAATTATTTATAATTATTTTGAATTATTTTCAATGATTTTCAATTATTAATAAATTATTTTCAATTATTTATAATTATTTTAAATTATTTATTATTCTTTTCAATTATTTTCATTTATTTTCAATTATATTCAATTATTTATAATTATTTTCAATTATTTTCAATTATTTTCAATTATTTATAATTATTTTCAATTATTTTCAGTTATTTTCAATTATTTTCAATTATTTTCAATTATTTATCAATTATTTTCAATTATTTATAATTACTTTCAATTATTTTCAATTATTTATAAATTATTTATAATTGTTTTCAATTATATATAATTATTTTCAATTATTTTCAATTATTTTCAATTATTTTCAATTATTTTCACTTATTTATAATTATTTTCAATTATTTATAATTATTTTCAATTGTTTTCAATGATTTTCAATTATTTATCAATTATTTATCAATTATTTTAAATTATTTATAATTATTTTAAATTATTTTCAATTATTTATAATTATTTTCAATTATTTATCAATTATTTTCAATTATTTTCAATTATTTTCAATTATTTTCAATTATTTTCAATTATTTTCAATTATTTATCAATTACTTTAAATTATTTTCAATTATTTTCAATTATTTATAATTATTTCCAATTATTTTCAATTATTTATAATTGTTTTCAATTATTTATAATTATTTTCAATTATTTATCAATTATTTTCCATTATTTTCAATTATTTATCAATTATTTTCAATTATTTTCAATTATTTTCAATTATTTTCAATTATTTTCAATTATTTATCAATTATTTATCAATTATTTTAAATTATTTATAATTATTTTAAATTATTTTCAATTATTTATAATTATTTTCAATTATTTATCAATTATTTTCAATTATTTTCAATTATTTTCAATTATTTTCAATTATTTTCAATTATTTTCAATTATTTTTAATTATTTTCAATTATTTTCAATTATTTTCAATTTTTTTCAATTATTTTCAATTATTTATAATTATTTTCAATTATTTTCAATTATTTTCAATTATTTTCAATTATTTATAATTATTTTCAATTATTTATCAATTATTTTCAATTATTTATCAATTATTTTCAATTATTTATCAATTATTTTCAATTATTTTCAATTATTTTCAATTATTTATAATTATTTCCAATTATTTTCAATTATTTATAATTATCTTCAATTATTTATAATTATTTCAATTATTTTCAATTATATTCAATTATTTATAATTATTTTCAATTATTTATCAATTATTTATAATTAATTTCAATTATTTTCAATTATTTTCAATTATTTTCAATTATTTATCAATTATTTTCAATTATTTATAATTATTTTCTATTATTTTCAATTATTTTCAATTATTTTCAATTATTTATAATTATTTTCAATTATTTTCAATTATTTTCAATTATTTATAATTATTTTCTATTATTTATCAGTTATTTTCAATTATTTTCAATTATTTTCAATTATTTATCAATTATTTTCAATTATTTTCAATTATTTTCAATTATTTTCAATTATTTATCAATTACTTTAAATTATTTTCAATTATTTTCAATTATTTCCAATTATTTATCAATTATTTTAAATTATTTTCAAATATTTTCAATTATTTATAATTATTTTCAATTATTTATCAATTATTTTAAATTGTTTTCAATTATTTTCAATTATTTATAAATTATTTATAATTGTTTTCAATTATTTATAATCATTTTCAATTATTTTCACTTATTTTAAATTATTTTCAATTTTTAATCAATTATTTATAATTATTTTCAATTATTTATAATTATTTTCAATTATTTTCAATTATTTTCAATTATTTATCAATTATTTTCAATTATTTATAATTATTTTCAATTATTTATAATTATTTTCAATTATTTATCAATTATTTATAATTAATTTCAATTATTTTCAATTATTTTCAATTATTTATAATTATTTTCAATTATTTTCAATTATTTTAAATTATTTTCAATTATTTTCAATTATTTTCAATTATTTTCAATTATTTATCAATTATTTATCAATTATTTTAAATTATTTATAATTATTTTAAATTATTTTCAATTATTTATAATTATTTTCAATTATTTATCAATTATTTTCAATTATTTTCAATTATTTTAAATTATTTTCAATTATTTTCAATTATTTTCAATTATTTTCAATTATTTTCAATTATTTTCAATTATTTATAATTATTTTCAATTATTTTCAATAATTTTCAATTATTTTCAATTATTTTCAATTATTTTCAATTATTTATAATTATTTTCAATTATTTTCAATTATTTTCAATTATTTTCAATTATTTATAATTATTTTCAATTATTTATCAATTATTTTCAATTATTTATCAATTATTTTCAATTATTTTCAATTATTTTCAATTATTTATAATTATCTCCAATTATTTTCAATTATTTATAATTATTTTCAATTATTTATAATTATTTCAATTATTTTCAATTATATTCAATTATTTATAATTATTTTCAATTATTTATCAATTATTTATAATTAATTTCAATTATTTTCAATTATTTTCAATTATTTTCAATTATTTATCAATTATTTTCAATTATTTATAATTATTTTCTATTATTTTCAATTATTTTCAATTATTTTCAATTATTTATAATTATTTTCAATTATTTTCAATTATTTTCAATTATTTAGAATTATTTTCTATTATTTATCAGTTATTTTCAATTATTTTCAATTATTTTCAATTATTTATAATTATTTCCAATTATTTATCAATTATTTTAAATTATTTTCAATTATTTTCAATTATTTATAATTATTTTCAATTATTTATCAATTATTTTAAATTGTTTTCAATTATTTTCAATTATATATAAATTATTTATAATTGTTTTCAATTATTTATAATCATTTTCAATTATTTTCACTTATTTTAAATTATTTTCAATTTTTAATCAATTATTTATAATTATTTTCAATTATTTATAATTATTTTCAATTATTTTCAACTATGTTCAATTATTTATCAATTATTTTCAATTATTTATAATTATTTTCTATTATTTTCAATTATTTTCAATTATTTTCAATTATTTATAATTATTTTCAATTATTTTCAATTATTTTCAATTATTTATAATTATTTTCTATTATTTATCAGTTATTTTCAATTATTTTCAATTATTTTCAATTATTTATCAATTATTTTCAATTATTTATCAATTATTTTCAATTATTTATCAATTATTTTCAATTATTTTCAATTATTTATAATTATTTCCAATTATTTATCAATTATTTTAAATTATTTTCAATTATTTTCAATTATTTATAATTATTTTCAATTATTTATCAATTATTTTCAATTATTTTCAATTATTTTCCATTATTTTCAATTATTTATCAATTATTTATCAATTATTTTCAATTATTTATAATTATTTTAAATTATTTTCAATAATTTTCAATTATTTATAATTATTTTCAATTATTTATCAATTATTTTCAATTATTTTCAATTATTTTCAATTATTATCAATTATTTTCAATTATTTTCAATTATTTTCAATTATTTTCAATTATTTTCCATTATTTTCAATTATTTTCAATTATTTTCAATTATTTATCCATTATTTTCAATTATTTATAATTATTTTCAATTATTTTCAATTATTTTCAATTATTTTCATTTATTTATCAATTATTTATCAATTATTTTCAATTATTTATAATTATTTTAAATTGTTTTCAATTATTTTCAATTATTTATAAATTATTTATACTTGTTTTCAATTATTTATAATCATTTTCAATTATTTTCAATTATTTTAAATTATTTTCAATTTTTAATCAATTATTTATGATTATTTTCAATTATTTATAATTATTTTCAATTATTTTCAATTATTTTCAATCATTTCCAATTATTTTCAATTATTTATAAATTATTTTCAATTATTTTCAATTATTTTCAATTATTATCAATTATTTTCAATTATTTTCAATTATTTTCAATTATTTTCCATTATTTTCAATTATTTTCAATTATTTTCAATTATTTATCCATTATTTTCAATTATTTATAATTATTTTCAATTATTTTCAATTATTTTCAATTATTTTCATTTATTTATCAATTATTTATCAATTATTTTCAATTATTTATAATTATTTTAAATTGTTTATAATTATTTTAAATTGTTTTCAATTATTTTCAATTATTTATAAATTATTTATACTTGTTTTCAATTATTTATAATCATTTTCAATTATTTTCAATTATTTTAAATTATTTTCAATTTTTAATCAATTATTTATGATTATTTTCAATTATTTATAATTATTTTCAATTATTTTCAATTATTTTCAATCATTTCCAATTATTTTCAATTATTTATAAATTATTTTCAATTATTTATAATTATTTTTAATTATTTTCAATGATTTTCAATTATTAATCAATTATTTTCAATTATTTATAATTATTTTAAATTATTTATTATTCTTTTCAATTATTTTCATTTATTTTCAATTATATTCAATTATTTATAATTATTTTCAATTATTTTCAATTATTTTCAATTATTTATAATTATTTTCAATTATTTATCAATTATTTTCCATTATTTTCAATTATTTATCAATTATTTTCAATTATTTTCAATTATTTTCAATTATTTTCAATTATTTTCAATTATTTTCAATTATTTATCAATTATTTATCAATTATTTTAAATTATTTATAATTATTTTAAATTATTTTCAATTATTTATAATTATTTTCAATTATTTATCAATTATTTTCAATTATTTTCAATTATTTTCAATTATTTTCAATTATTTTCAATTATTTTCAATTATTTTCAATTATTTTCAATTATTTTCAATTATTTATCAATTATTTTCAATTATTTATAATTACTTTCAATTATTTTCAATTATTTATAAATTATTTATAATTGTTTTCAATTATTTATAATTATTTTCAATTATTTTCAATTATTTTCAATTATTTTCAATTATTTTCAATTATTTTCAATTATTTTCAATTATTTTCACTTATTTATAATTATTTTCAATTATTTATAATTATTTTCAATTATTTTCAATGATTTTCAATTATTTATCAATTATTTATCAATTATTTTAAATTATTTATAATTATTTTAAATTATTTTCAATTATTTATAATTATTTTCAATTATTTATCAATTATTTTCAATTATTTTCAATTATTTTCAATTATTTTCAATTATTTATCAATTACTTTAAATTATTTTAAATTATTTTCAATTATTTTCAATTATTTATAATTATTTCCAATTATTTTCAATTATTTATAATTGTTTTCAATTATTTATAATTATTTTCAATTATTTATCAATTATTTTCCATTATTTTCAATTATTTAACAATTATTTTCAATTATTTTCAATTATTTTCAATTATTTTCAATTATTTTCAATTATTTATAATTATTTTCAATTATTTATCAATTATTTTCAATTATTTTCAATTATTTATAATTATTTTCAATTATTTTCAATTATTTTCAATTATTTTCATTTATTTATCAATTATTTATCAATTATTTTCAATTATTTATAATTATTTTAAATTGTTTATAATTATTTTAAATTGTTTTCAATTATTTTCAATTATTTATAAATTATTTATACTTGTTTTCAATTATTTATAATCATTTTCAATTATTTTCAATTATTTTAAATTATTTTCAATTTTTAATCAATTATTTATGATTATTTTCAATTATTTATAATTATTTTCAATTATTTTCAATTATTTTCAATCATTTCCAATTATTTTCAATTATTTATAAATTATTTTCAATTATTTATAATTATTTTTAATTATTTTCAATGATTTTCAATTATTAATCAATTATTTTCAATTATTTATAATTATTTTAAATTATTTATTATTCTTTTCAATTATTTTCATTTATTTTCAATTATATTCAATTATTTATAATTATTTTCAATTATTTTCAATTATTTTCAATTATTTATAATTATTTTCAATTATTTATCAATTATTTTCCATTATTTTCAATTATTTATCAATTATTTTCAATTATTTTCAATCATTTCCAATTATTTTCAATTATTTATAAATTATTTTCAATTATTTTCAATTATTTTCAATTATTATCAATTATTTTCAATTATTTTCAATTATTTTCAATTATTTTCCATTATTTTCAATTATTTTCAATTATTTTCAATTATTTATCCATTATTTTCAATTATTTATAATTATTTTCAATTATTTTCAATTATTTTCAATTATTTTCATTTATTTATCAATTATTTATCAATTATTTTCAATTATTTATAATTATTTTAAATTGTTTATAATTATTTTAAATTGTTTTCAATTATTTTCAATTATTTATAAATTATTTATACTTGTTTTCAATTATTTATAATCATTTTCAATTATTTTCAATTATTTTAAATTATTTTCAATTTTTAATCAATTATTTATGATTATTTTCAATTATTTATAATTATTTTCAATTATTTTCAATTATTTTCAATCATTTCCAATTATTTTCAATTATTTATAAATTATTTTCAATTATTTATAATTATTTTTAATTATTTTCAATGATTTTCAATTATTAATCAATTATTTTCAATTATTTATAATTATTTTAAATTATTTATTATTCTTTTCAATTATTTTCATTTATTTTCAATTATATTCAATTATTTATAATTATTTTCAATTATTTTCAATTATTTTCAATTATTTATAATTATTTTCAATTATTTATCAATTATTTTCCATTATTTTCAATTATTTATCAATTATTTTCAATTATTTTCAATTATTTTCAATTATTTTCAATTATTTTCAATTATTTTCAATTATTTATCAATTATTTATCAATTATTTTAAATTATTTATAATTATTTTAAATTATTTTCAATTATTTATAATTATTTTCAATTATTTATCAATTATTTTCAATTATTTTCAATTATTTTCAATTATTTTCAATTATTTTCAATTATTTTCAATTATTTTCAATTATTTTCAATTATTTTCAATTATTTATCAATTATTTTCAATTATTTATAATTACTTTCAATTATTTTCAATTATTTATAAATTTTTTATAAATGTTTTCAATTATTTATAATTATTTTCAATTATTTTCAATTATTTTCAATTATTTTCAATTATTTTCAATTATTTTCAATTATTTTCAATTATTTTCACTTATTTATAATTATTTTCAATTATTTATAATTATTTTCAATTATTTTCAATGATTTTCAATTATTTATCAATTATTTATCAATTATTTTAAATTATTTATAATTATTTTAAATTATTTTCAATTATTTATAATTATTTTCAATTATTTATCAATTATTTTCAATTATTTTCAATTATTTTCAATTATTTTCAATTATTTATCAATTACTTTAAATTATTTTAAATTATTTTCAATTATTTTCAATTATTTATAATTATTTCCAATTATTTTCAATTATTTATAATTGTTTTCAATTATTTATAATTATTTTCAATTATTTATCAATTATTTTCCATTATTTTCAATTATTTAACAATTATTTTCAATTATTTTCAATTATTTTCAATTATTTTCAATTATTTTCAATTATTTTCAATTATTTATAATTATTTTCAATTATTTATCAATTATTTTCAATTATTTTCAATTATTTATAATTATTTTAAATTATTTTCAATTATTTATAATTATTTTCAATTATTTATCAATTATTTTCAATTATTTTCAATTATTTTCAATTATTTTCAATTATTTTCAATTATTTTCAATTATTTTTAATTATTTTCAATTATTTTCAATTATTTTCAATTATTTTCAATTATTTTCAATTATTTTCAATTATTTATAATTATTTTCAATTATTTTCAATTATTTTCAATTATTTTCAATTATTTATAATTATTTTCAATTATTTTCAATTATTTTCAATTATTTATCAATTATTTTCAATTATTTATAATTATTTTCTATTATTTTCAATTATTTTCAATTATTTTCAATTATTTTCAATTATTTTCAATTATTTTCAATTATTTATAATTATTTTCTATTATTTATCAGTTATTTTCAATTATTTTCAATTATTTTCAATTATTTATCAATTATTTTCAATTATTTATCAATTATTTTCAATTATTTATCAATTATTTTCAATTATTTTCAATTATTTATAATTATTTCCAATTATTTATCAATTATTTTAAATTATTTTCAGTTATTTTCAATTATTTATAATTATTTTCAATTATTTATCAATTATTTTAAATTGTTTTCAATTATTTTCAATTATTTATAAATTATTTATAATTGTTTTCAATTATTTATAATCATTTTCAATTATTTTCACTTATTTTAAATTATTTTCAATTTTTAATCAATTATTTATAATTATTTTCAATTATTTATAATTATTTTCAATTATTTTCAATTATTTTCAATTATTTATCAATTATTTTCAATTATTTATAATTATTTTCCATTATTTTCAATTATTTTCAATTATTTTCAATTATTTATAATTATTTTCAATTATTTTCAATTATTTTCAATTATTTATAATTATTTTCTATTATTTATCAGTTATTTTCAATTATTTTCAATTATTTTCAATTATTTATCAATTATTTTCAATTATTTATCATTTATTTTCAATTATTTATCAATTATTTTCAATTATTTTCAATTATTTATAATTATTTCCAATTATTTATCAATTATTTTGAATTATTTTCAATTATTTTCAATTATTTATAATTATTTTCAATTATTTATCAATTATTTTCAATTATTTTCAATTATTTTCCATTATTTTCAATTATTTATCAATTATTTATCAATTATTTTCAATTATTTATAATTATTTTAAATTATTTTCAATGATTTTCAATTATTTATAATTATTTTCAATTATTTATCAATTATTTTCAATTATTTTCAATTATTTTCAATTATTATCAATTATTTTGAATTATTTTCAATTATTTTTAATTATTTTCAATTATTTTCCATTATTTTCAATTATTTTCAATTATTTTCAATTATTTATCAATTATTTTCAATTATTTATAATTATTTTCAATTATTTTCAATTATTTATAATTGTTTTCAATTATTTATAATTATTTTCAATTATTTATCAATTATTTTCCATTATTTTCAATTATTTATCAATTATTTTCAATTATTTTCAATTATTTTCAATTATTTTCAATTATTTATCAATTACTTTAAATTATTTTCAATTATTTTCAATTATTTTCAATTATTTATAATTATTTCCAATTATTTTCAATTATTTATAATTGTTTTCAATTATTTATAATTATTTTCAATTATTTATCAATTATTTTCCATTATTTTCAATTATTTATCAATTATTTTCAATTATTTTCAATTATTTTCAATTATTTTCAATTATTTTCAATTATTTTCAATTATTTATCAATTATTTTCAATTATTTTCAATTATTTTCAATTATTTTCAATTATTTTCAATTATTTTCAATTATTTTCAATTATTTTCAATTATTTTCAATTATTTATCAATTATTTTCAATTATTTATAATTACTTTCAATTATTTTCAATTATTTATAAATTATTTATAATTGTTTTCAATTATTTATAATTATTTTCAATTATTTTCAATTATTTTCAATTATTTTCAATTATTTTCACTTATTTATAATTATTTTCAATTATTTATAATTATTTTCAATTATTTTCAATGATTTTCAATTATTTATCAATTATTTATCAATTATTTTAAATTATTTATAATTATTTTAAATTATTTTCAATTATTTTCAATTATTTTCAATTATTTATCAATTACTTTAAATTATTTTCAATTATTTTCAATTATTTTCAATTATTTATAATTATTTCCAATTATTTTCAATTATTTATAATTGTTTTCAATTATTTATAATTATTTTCAATTATTTATCAATTATTTTCCATTATTTTCAATTATTTATCAATTATTTTCAATTATTTTCAATTATTTTCAATTATTTTCAATTATTTTCAATTATTTTCAATTATTTTCAATTATTTATCAATTATTTTAAATTATTTATAATTATTTTAAATTATTTTCAATTATTTATAATTATTTTCAATTATTTATCAATTATTTTCAATTATTTTCAATTATTTTCAATTATTTTCAATTATTTTCAATTATTTTCAATTATTTTCAATTATTTTTAATTATTTTCAATTATTTTCAATTATTTTCAATTATTTTCAATTATTTTCAATTATTTATAATTATTTTCAATTATTTTCAATTATTTTCAATTATTTTCAATTATTTATAATTATTTTCAATTATTTATCAATTATTTTCAATTATTTATCAATTATTTTCAATTATTTTCAATTATTTTCAATTATTTATAATTATTTCCAATTATTTTCAATTATTTATAATTATTTTCAATTATTTATAATTATTTCAATTATTTTCAATTATACTCAATTATTTATAATTATTTTCAATTATTTATCAATTATTTATAATTAATTTCAATTATTTTCAATTATTTTCAATTATTTATCAATTATTTTCAATTATTTATAATTATTTTCCATTATTTTCAATTATTTTCAATTATTTTCAATTATTTATAATTATTTTCAATTATTTTCAATTATTTTCAATTATTTATAATTATTTTCTATTATTTATCAGTTATTTTCAATTATTTTCAATTATTTTCAATTATTTATCAATTATTTTCAATTATTTATCATTTATTTTCAATTATTTTCATTTATTTTCAATTATTTATCAATTATTTTCAATTATTTTCAATTATTTATAATTATTTCCAATTATTTATCAATTATTTTGAATTATTTTCAATTATTTTCAATTATTTATAATTATTTTCAATTATTTATCAATTATTTTCAATTATTTTCAATTATTTTCCATTATTTTCAATTATTTATCAATTATTTATCAATTATTTTCAATTATTTATAATTATTTTAAATTATTTTCAATGATTTTCAATTATTTATAATTATTTTCAATTATTTATCAATTATTTTCAATTATTTTCAATTATTTTCAATTATTATCAATTATTTTGAATTATTTTCAATTATTTTTAATTATTTTCAATTATTTTCCATTATTTTCAATTATTTTCAATTATTTTCAATTATTTATCAATTATTTTCAATTATTTATAATTATTTTCAATTATTTTCATTTATTTATCAATTATTTTCAATTATTTAAAATTATTTTAAATTGTTTTCAATTATTTTCAATTATTTATAAATTATTTATACTTGTTTTCAATTATTTATAATCATTTTCAATTATTTTCAATTATTTTAAATTATTTTCAATTTTTAATCAATTATTTATGATTATTTTCAATTATTTATAATTATTGTCAATTATTTTCAATTATTTTCAATCATTTCCAATTATTTTCAATTATTTATCAATTATTTTCAATTATTTATAATTATTTTTAATTATTTTCAATGATTTTCAATTATTAATCAATTATTTTCAATTATTTATAATTATTTTAAATTATTTATTATTCTTTTCAATTATTTTCATTTATTTTCAATTATATTCAATTATTTATAATTATTTTCAATTATTTTCAATTATTTTCAATTATTTATAATTCTTTTCAATTATTTATCAATTATTTTCCATTATTTTCAATTATTTATCAATTATTTTCAATTATTTTCAATTATTTTCAATTATTTTTAATTATTTTCAATTATTTTCAATTATTTATCAATTATTTATCAATTATTTTAAATTATTTATAATTATTTTAAATTATTTTTAATTATTTATAATTATTTTCAATTATTTATCAATTATTTTCAATTATTTTCAATTATTTTCAATTATTTTCAATTATTTTCAATTATTTTCAATTATTTTCAATTATTTTCAATTATTTTCAATTATTTATCAATTATTTTCAATTATTTATAATTACTTTCAATTATTTTCAATTATTTATAAATTATTTATAATTGTTTTCAATTATTTATAATTATTTTCAATTATTTTCAATTATTTTCAATTATTTTCAATTATTTTCACTTATTTATAATTATTTTCAATTATTTATAATTATTTTCAATTATTTTCAATGATTTTCAATTATTTATCAATTATTTATCAATTATTTTAAATTATTTATAATTATTTTAAATTATTTTCAATTATTTTCAATTATTTTCAATTATTTATCAATTACTTTAAATTATTTTCAATTATTTTCAATTATTTTCAATTATTTATAATTATTTCCAATTATTTTCAATTATTTATAATTGTTTTCAATTATTTATAATTATTTTCAATTATTTATCAATTATTTTCCATTATTTTCAATTATTTATCAATTATTTTCAATTATTTTCAATTATTTTCAATTATTTTCAATTATTTTCAATTATTTTCAATTATTTTCAATTATTTATCAATTATTTTAAATTATTTATAATTATTTTAAATTATTTTCAATTATTTATAATTATTTTCAATTATTTATCAATTATTTTCAATTATTTTCAATTATTTTCAATTATTTTCAATTATTTTCAATTATTTTCAATTATTTTCAATTATTTTTAATTATTTTCAATTATTTTCAATTATTTTCAATTATTTATAATTATTTTCAATTATTTTCAATTATTTTCAATTATTTTCAATTATTTATAATTATTTTCAATTATTTATCAATTATTTTCAATTATTTATCAATTATTTTCAATTATTTTCAATTATTTTCAATTATTTTCCATTATTTTCAATTATTTATCAATTATTTATCAATTATTTTCAATTATTTATAATTATTTTAAATTATTTTCAATAATTTTCAATTATTTATAATTATTTTCAATTATTTATCAATTATTTTCAATTATTTTCAATTATTTTCAATTATTATCAATTATTTTCAATTATTTTCAATTATTTTCAATTATTTTCAATTATTTTCCATTATTTTCAATTATTTTCAATTATTTTCAATTATTTATCCATTATTTTCAATTATTTATAATTATTTTCAATTATTTTCAATTATTTTCAATTATTTTCATTTATTTATCAATTATTTATCAATTATTTTCAATTATTTATAATTATTTTAAATTGTTTTCAATTATTTTCAATTATTTATAAATTATTTATACTTGTTTTCAATTATTTATAATCATTTTCAATTATTTTCAATTATTTTAAATTATTTTCAATTTTTAATAAATTATTTATGATTATTTTCAATTATTTATATTTATTTTCAATTATTTTCAATTATTTTCAATCATTTCCAATTATTTTCAATTATTTATAAATTATTTTCAATTATTTTCAATTATTTTCAATTATTATCAATTATTTTCAATTATTTTCAATTATTTTCAATTATTTTCCATTATTTTCAATTATTTTCAATTATTTTCAATTATTTATCCATTATTATCAATTATTTATAATTATTTTCAATTATTTTCAATTATTTTCAATTATTTTCATTTATTTATCAATTATTTATCAATTATTTTCAATTATTTATAATTATTTTAAATTGTTTATAATTATTTTAAATTGTTTTCAATTATTTTCAATTATTTATAAATTATTTATACTTGTTTTCAATTATTTATAATCATTTTCAATTATTTTCAATTATTTTAAATTATTTTCAATTTTTAATCAATTATTTATGATTATTTTCAATTATTTATAATTATTTTCAATTATTTTCAATTATTTTCAATCATTTCCAATTATTTTCAATTATTTATAAATTATTTTCAATTATTTATAATTATTTTTAATTATTTTCAATGATTTTCAATTATTAATCAATTATTTTCAATTATTTATAATTATTTTAAATTATTTATTATTCTTTTCAATTATTTTCATTTATTTTCAATTATATTCCATTATTTATAATTATTTTCAATTATTTTCAATTATTTTCAATTATTTATAATTATTTTCAATTATTTATCAATTATTTTCCATTATTTTCAATTATTTATCAATTATTTTCAATTATTTTCAATTATTTTCAATTATTTTCAATTATTTTCAATTATTTTCAATTATTTATCAATTATTTATCAATTATTTTAAATTATTTATAATTATTTTAAATTATTTTCAATTATTTATAATTATTTTCAATTATTTATCAATTATTTTCAATTATTTTCAATTATTTTCAATTATTTTCAATTATTTTCAATTATTTTCAATTATTTTCAATTATTTTCAATTATTTTCAATTATTTATCAATTATTTTCAATTATTTATAATTACTTTCAATTATTTTCAATTATTTATAAATTATTTATAATTGTTTTCAATTATTTATAATTATTTTCAATTATTTTCAATTATTTTCAATTATTTTCAATTATTTTCAATTATTTTCACTTATTTATAATTATTTTCAATTATTTATAATTATTTTCAATTATTTTCAATGATTTTCAATTATTTATCAATTATTTATCAATTATTTTAAATTATTTATAATTATTTTAAATTATTTTCAATTATTTATAATTATTTTCAATTATTTATCAATTATTTTCAATTATTTTCAATTATTTTCAATTATTTTCAATTATTTATCAATTACTTTAAATTATTTTAAATTATTTTCAATTATTTATCAATTATTTTCAATTATTTATAATTATTTTCTATTATTTTCAATTATTTTCAATTATTTTCAATTATTTTCAATTATTTTCAATTATTTTCAATTATTTATAATTATTTTCTATTATTTATCAGTTATTTTCAATTATTTTCAATTATTTTCAATTATTTATCAATTATTTTCAATTATTTATCAATTATTTTCAATTATTTATCAATTATTTTCAATTATTTTCAATTATTTATAATTATTTCCAATTATTTATCAATTATTTTAAATTATTTTCAGTTATTTTCAATTATTTATAATTATTTTCAATTATTTATCAATTATTTTAAATTGTTTTCAATTATTTTCAATTATTTATAAATTATTTATAATTGTTTTCAATTATTTATAATCATTTTCAATTATTTTCACTTATTTTAAATTATTTTCAATTTTTAATCAATTATTTATAATTATTTTCAATTATTTATAATTATTTTCAATTATTTTCAATTATTTTCAATTATTTATCAATTATTTTCAATTATTTATAATTATTTTCCATTATTTTCAATTATTTTCAATTATTTTCAATTATTTATAATTATTTTCAATTATTTTCAATTATTTTCAATTATTTATAATTATTTTCTATTATTTATCAGTTATTTTCAATTATTTTCAATTATTTTCAATTATTTATCAATTATTTTCAATTATTTATCATTTATTTTCAATTATTTATCAATTATTTTCAATTATTTTCAATTATTTATAATTATTTCCAATTATTTATCAATTATTTTGAATTATTTTCAATTATTTTCAATTATTTATAATTATTTTCAATTATTTATCAATTATTTTCAATTATTTTCAATTATTTTCCATTATTTTCAATTATTTATCAATTATTTATCAATTATTTTCAATTATTTATAATTATTTTAAATTATTTTCAATGATTTTCAATTATTTATAATTATTTTCAATTATTTATCAATTATTTTCAATTATTTTCAATTATTTTCAATTATTATCAATTATTTTGAATTATTTTCAATTATTTTTAATTATTTTCAATTATTTTCCATTATTTTCAATTATTTTCAATTATTTTCAATTATTTATCAATTATTTTCAATTATTTATAATTATTTTCAATTATTTTCAATTATTTATAATTGTTTTCAATTATTTATAATTATTTTCAATTATTTATCAATTATTTTCCATTATTTTCAATTATTTATCAATTATTTTCAATTATTTTCAATTATTTTCAATTATTTTCAATTATTTATCAATTACTTTAAATTATTTTCAATTATTTTCAATTATTTTCAATTATTTATAATTATTTCCAATTATTTTCAATTATTTATAATTGTTTTCAATTATTTATAATTATTTTCAATTATTTATCAATTATTTTCCATTATTTTCAATTATTTATCAATTATTTTCAATTATTTTCAATTATTTTCAATTATTTTCAATTATTTTCAATTATTTTCAATTATTTATCAATTATTTTCAATTATTTTCAATTATTTTCAATTATTTTCAATTATTTTCAATTATTTTCAATTATTTTCAATTATTTTCAATTATTTTCAATTATTTATCAATTATTTTCAATTATTTATAATTACTTTCAATTATTTTCAATTATTTATAAATTATTTATAATTGTTTTCAATTATTTATAATTATTTTCAATTATTTTCAATTATTTTCAATTATTTTCAATTATTTTCACTTATTTATAATTATTTTCAATTATTTATAATTATTTTCAATTATTTTCAATGATTTTCAATTATTTATCAATTATTTATCAATTATTTTAAATTATTTATAATTATTTTAAATTATTTTCAATTATTTTCAATTATTTTCAATTATTTATCAATTACTTTAAATTATTTTCAATTATTTTCAATTATTTTCAATTATTTATAATTATTTCCAATTATTTTCAATTATTTATAATTGTTTTCAATTATTTATAATTATTTTCAATTATTTATCAATTATTTTCCATTATTTTCAATTATTTATCAATTATTTTCAATTATTTTCAATTATTTTCAATTATTTTCAATTATTTTCAATTATTTTCAATTATTTTCAATTATTTATCAATTATTTTAAATTATTTATAATTATTTTAAATTATTTTCAATTATTTATAATTATTTTCAATTATTTATCAATTATTTTCAATTATTTTCAATTATTTTCAATTATTTTCAATTATTTTCAATTATTTTCAATTATTTTCAATTATTTTTAATTATTTTCAATTATTTTCAATTATTTTCAATTATTTTCAATTATTTTCAATTATTTATAATTATTTTCAATTATTTTCAATTATTTTCAATTATTTTCAATTATTTATAATTATTTTCAATTATTTATCAATTATTTTCAATTATTTATCAATTATTTTCAATTATTTTCAATTATTTTCAATTATTTATAATTATTTCCAATTATTTTCAATTATTTATAATTATTTTCAATTATTTATAATTATTTCAATTATTTTCAATTATACTCAATTATTTATAATTATTTTCAATTATTTATCAATTATTTATAATTAATTTCAATTATTTTCAATTATTTTCAATTATTTATCAATTATTTTCAATTATTTATAATTATTTTCCATTATTTTCAATTATTTTCAATTATTTTCAATTATTTATAATTATTTTCAATTATTTTCAATTATTTTCAATTATTTATAATTATTTTCTATTATTTATCAGTTATTTTCAATTATTTTCAATTATTTTCAATTATTTATCAATTATTTTCAATTATTTATCATTTATTTTCAATTATTTATCAATTATTTTCAATTATTTTCAATTATTTATAATTATTTCCAATTATTTATCAATTATTTTGAATTATTTTCAATTATTTTCAATTATTTATAATTATTTTCAATTATTTATCAATTATTTTCAATTATTTTCAATTATTTTCCATTATTTTCAATTATTTATCAATTATTTATCAATTATTTTCAATTATTTATAATTATTTTAAATTATTTTCAATGATTTTCAATTATTTATAATTATTTTCAATTATTTATCAATTATTTTCAATTATTTTCAATTATTTTCAATTATTATCAATTATTTTGAATTATTTTCAATTATTTTTAATTATTTTCAATTATTTTCCATTATTTTCAATTATTTTCAATTATTTTCAATTATTTATCAATTATTTTCAATTATTTATAATTATTTTCAATTATTTTCATTTATTTATCAATTATTTTCAATTATTTAAAATTATTTTAAATTGTTTTCAATTATTTTCAATTATTTATAAATTATTTATACTTGTTTTCAATTATTTATAATCATTTTCAATTATTTTCAATTATTTTAAATTATTTTCAATTTTTAATCAATTATTTATGATTATTTTCAATTATTTATAATTATTGTCAATTATTTTCAATTATTTTCAATCATTTCCAATTATTTTCAATTATTTATCAATTATTTTCAATTATTTATAATTATTTTTAATTATTTTCAATGATTTTCAATTATTAATCAATTATTTTCAATTATTTATAATTATTTTAAATTATTTATTATTCTTTTCAATTATTTTCATTTATTTTCAATTATATTCAATTATTTATAATTATTTTCAATTATTTTCAATTATTTTCAATTATTTATAATTCTTTTCAATTATTTATCAATTATTTTCCATTATTTTCAATTATTTATCAATTATTTTCAATTATTTTCAATTATTTTCAATTATTTTTAATTATTTTCAATTATTTTCAATTATTTATCAATTATTTATCAATTATTTTAAATTATTTATAATTATTTTAAATTATTTTTAATTATTTATAATTATTTTCAATTATTTATCAATTATTTTCAATTATTTTCAATTATTTTCAATTATTTTCAATTATTTTCAATTATTTTCAATTATTTTCAATTATTTTCAATTATTTTCAATTATTTATCAATTATTTTCAATTATTTATAATTACTTTCAATTATTTTCAATTATTTATAAATTATTTATAATTGTTTTCAATTATTTATAATTATTTTCAATTATTTTCAATTATTTTCAATTATTTTCAATTATTTTCACTTATTTATAATTATTTTCAATTATTTATAATTATTTTCAATTATTTTCAATGATTTTCAATTATTTATCAATTATTTATCAATTATTTTAAATTATTTATAATTATTTTAAATTATTTTCAATTATTTTCAATTATTTTCAATTATTTATCAATTACTTTAAATTATTTTCAATTATTTTCAATTATTTTCAATTATTTATAATTATTTCCAATTATTTTCAATTATTTATAATTGTTTTCAATTATTTATAATTATTTTCAATTATTTATCAATTATTTTCCATTATTTTCAATTATTTATCAATTATTTTCAATTATTTTCAATTATTTTCAATTATTTTCAATTATTTTCAATTATTTTCAATTATTTTCAATTATTTATCAATTATTTTAAATTATTTATAATTATTTTAAATTATTTTCAATTATTTATAATTATTTTCAATTATTTATCAATTATTTTCAATTATTTTCAATTATTTTCAATTATTTTCAATTATTTTCAATTATTTTCAATTATTTTCAATTATTTTTAATTATTTTCAATTATTTTCAATTATTTTCAATTATTTTCAATTATTTTCAATTATTTATAATTATTTTCAATTATTTTCAATTATTTTCAATTATTTTCAATTATTTATAATTATTTTCAATTATTTATCAATTATTTTCAATTATTTATCAATTATTTTCAATTATTTTCAATTATTTTCAATTATTTTCCATTATTTTCAATTATTTATCAATTATTTATCAATTATTTTCAATTATTTATAATTATTTTAAATTATTTTCAATAATTTTCAATTATTTATAATTATTTTCAATTATTTATCAATTATTTTCAATTATTTTCAATTATTTTCAATTATTATCAATTATTTTCAATTATTTTCAATTATTTTCAATTATTTTCAATTATTTTCCATTATTTTCAATTATTTTCAATTATTTTCAATTATTTATCCATTATTTTCAATTATTTATAATTATTTTCAATTATTTTCAATTATTTTCAATTATTTTCATTTATTTATCAATTATTTATCAATTATTTTCAATTATTTATAATTATTTTAAATTGTTTTCAATTATTTTCAATTATTTATAAATTATTTATACTTGTTTTCAATTATTTATAATCATTTTCAATTATTTTCAATTATTTTAAATTATTTTCAATTTTTAATAAATTATTTATGATTATTTTCAATTATTTATATTTATTTTCAATTATTTTCAATTATTTTCAATCATTTCCAATTATTTTCAATTATTTATAAATTATTTTCAATTATTTTCAATTATTTTCAATTATTATCAATTATTTTCAATTATTTTCAATTATTTTCAATTATTTTCCATTATTTTCAATTATTTTCAATTATTTTCAATTATTTATCCATTATTATCAATTATTTATAATTATTTTCAATTATTTTCAATTATTTTCAATTATTTTCATTTATTTATCAATTATTTATCAATTATTTTCAATTATTTATAATTATTTTAAATTGTTTATAATTATTTTAAATTGTTTTCAATTATTTTCAATTATTTATAAATTATTTATACTTGTTTTCAATTATTTATAATCATTTTCAATTATTTTCAATTATTTTAAATTATTTTCAATTTTTAATCAATTATTTATGATTATTTTCAATTATTTATAATTATTTTCAATTATTTTCAATTATTTTCAATCATTTCCAATTATTTTCAATTATTTATAAATTATTTTCAATTATTTATAATTATTTTTAATTATTTTCAATGATTTTCAATTATTAATCAATTATTTTCAATTATTTATAATTATTTTAAATTATTTATTATTCTTTTCAATTATTTTCATTTATTTTCAATTATATTCCATTATTTATAATTATTTTCAATTATTTTCAATTATTTTCAATTATTTATAATTATTTTCAATTATTTATCAATTATTTTCCATTATTTTCAATTATTTATCAATTATTTTCAATTATTTTCAATTATTTTCAATTATTTTCAATTATTTTCAATTATTTTCAATTATTTATCAATTATTTATCAATTATTTTAAATTATTTATAATTATTTTAAATTATTTTCAATTATTTATAATTATTTTCAATTATTTATCAATTATTTTCAATTATTTTCAATTATTTTCAATTATTTTCAATTATTTTCAATTATTTTCAATTATTTTCAATTATTTTCAATTATTTTCAATTATTTATCAATTATTTTCAATTATTTATAATTACTTTCAATTATTTTCAATTATTTATAAATTATTTATAATTGTTTTCAATTATTTATAATTATTTTCAATTATTTTCAATTATTTTCAATTATTTTCAATTATTTTCAATTATTTTCACTTATTTATAATTATTTTCAATTATTTATAATTATTTTCAATTATTTTCAATGATTTTCAATTATTTATCAATTATTTATCAATTATTTTAAATTATTTATAATTATTTTAAATTATTTTCAATTATTTATAATTATTTTCAATTATTTATCAATTATTTTCAATTATTTTCAATTATTTTCAATTATTTTCAATTATTTATCAATTACTTTAAATTATTTTAAATTATTTTCAATTATTTTCAATTATTTATAATTATTTCCAATTATTTTCAATTATTTTCAATTATTTTCAATTATTTTCAATTATTTATAATTATTTTCAATTATTTTCAATTATTTTCAATTATTTATAATTATTTTCTATTATTTATCAGTTATTTTCAATTATTTTCAATTATTTTCAATTATTTATCAATTATTTTCAATTATTTATCATTTATTTTCAATTATTTATCAATTATTTTCAATTATTTTCAATTATTTATAATTATTTCCAATTATTTATCAATTATTTTGAATTATTTTCAATTATTTTCAATTATTTATAATTATTTTCAATTATTTATCAATTATTTTCAATTATTTTCAATTATTTTCCATTATTTTCAATTATTTATCAATTATTTATCAATTATTTTCAATTATTTATAATTATTTTAAATTATTTTCAATGATTTTCAATTATTTATAATTATTTTCAATTATTTATCAATTATTTTCAATTATTTTCAATTATTTTCAATTATTATCAATTATTTTGAATTATTTTCAATTATTTTTAATTATTTTCAATTATTTTCCATTATTTTCAATTATTTTCAATTATTTTCAATTATTTATCAATTATTTTCAATTATTTATAATTATTTTCAATTATTTTCATTTATTTATCAATTATTTTCAATTATTTAAAATTATTTTAAATTGTTTTCAATTATTTTCAATTATTTATAAATTATTTATACTTGTTTTCAATTATTTATAATCATTTTCAATTATTTTCAATTATTTTAAATTATTTTCAATTTTTAATCAATTATTTATGATTATTTTCAATTATTTATAATTATTGTCAATTATTTTCAATTATTTTCAATCATTTCCAATTATTTTCAATTATTTATCAATTATTTTCAATTATTTATAATTATTTTTAATTATTTTCAATGATTTTCAATTATTAATCAATTATTTTCAATTATTTATAATTATTTTAAATTATTTATTATTCTTTTCAATTATTTTCATTTATTTTCAATTATATTCAATTATTTATAATTATTTTCAATTATTTTCAATTATTTTCAATTATTTATAATTCTTTTCAATTATTTATCAATTATTTTCCATTATTTTCAATTATTTATCAATTATTTTCAATTATTTTCAATTATTTTCAATTATTTTTAATTATTTTCAATTATTTTCAATTATTTATCAATTATTTATCAATTATTTTAAATTATTTATAATTATTTTAAGTTATTTTTAATTATTTATAATTATTTTCAATTATTTATCAATTATTTTCAATTATTTTCAATTATTTTCAATTATTTTCAATTATTTTCAATTATTTTCAATTATTTTCAATTATTTTCAATTATTTTCAATTATTTATCAATTATTTTCAATTATTTATAATTACTTTCAATTATTTTCAATTATTTATAAATTATTTATAATTGTTTTCAATTATTTATAATTATTTTCAATTATTTTCAATTATTTTCAATTATTTTCAATTATTTTCAATTATTTTCAATTATTTTCAATTATTTTCAATTATTTTCAATTATTTTCAATTATTTATCAATTATTTTAAATTATTTATAATTATTTTAAATTATTTTCAATTATTTATAATTATTTTCAATTATTTATCAATTATTTTCAATTATTTTCAATTATTTTCAATTATTTTCAATTATTTTCAATTATTTTCAATTATTTTCAATTATTTTTAATTATTTTCAATTATTTTCAATTATTTTCAATTATTTTCAATTATTTTCAATTATTTATAATTATTTTCAATTATTTTCAATTATTTTCAATTATTTTCAATTATTTATAATTATTTTCAATTATTTATCAATTATTTTCAATTATTTATCAATTATTTTCAATTATTTTCAATTATTTTCAATTATTTATAATTATTTCCAATTATTTTCAATTATTTATAATTATTTTCAATTATTTATAATTATTTCAATTATTTTCAATTATACTCAATTATTTATAATTATTTTCAATTATTTATCAATTATTTATAATTAATTTCAATTATTTTCAATTATTTTCAATTATTTTCAATTATTTATCAATTATTTTCTATTATTTATCAGTTATTTTCAATTATTTTCAATTATTTTCAATTATTTATCAATTATTTTCAATTATTTATCAATTATTTTCAATTATTTATCAATTATTTTCAATTATTTTCAATTATTTATAATTATTTCCAATTATTTATCAATTATTTTAAATTATTTTCAGTTATTTTCAATTATTTATAATTATTTTCAATTATTTATCAATTATTTTAAATTGTTTTCAATTATTTTCAATTATTTATAAATTATTTATAATTGTTTTCAATTATTTATAATCATTTTCAATTATTTTCACTTATTTTAAATTATTTTCAATTTTTAATCAATTATTTATAATTATTTTCAATTATTTATAATTATTTTCAATTATTTTCAATTATTTTCAATTATTTATCAATTATTTTCAATTATTTATAATTATTTTCCATTATTTTCAATTATTTTCAATTATTTTCAATTATTTATAATTATTTTCAATTATTTTCAATTATTTTCAATTATTTATAATTATTTTCTATTATTTATCAGTTATTTTCAATTATTTTCAATTATTTATCAATTATTTTCAATTATTTATCAATTATTTTCAATTATTTATCAATTATTTTCAATTATTTTCAATTATTTATAATTATTTCCAATTATTTATAATTATTTTCAATTATTTTCAATTATTTTCAATTATTTTCAATTTTTTATCAATTATTTATAATTATTTTCAATTATTTATAATTATTTTCAATTATTTATCAATTATTTATCAATTATTTATAATTAATTTCAATTATTTTCAATTATTTTCAATTATTTTCAATTATTTATAATTATTTCCAATTATTTATCAATTACTTTAAATTATTTTCAATTATTTTCAATTATTTATAATTATTTCCAATTATTTTCAATTATTTATAATTGTTTTCAATTATTTATCAATTATTTTCCATTATTTTCAATTATTTATCAATTATTTTCAATTATTTTCAATTATTTTCAATTATTTTCAATTATTTTCAATTATTTATCATTTATTTTCAATTATTTATCAATTATTTTCAATTATTTTCAATTATTTATAATTATTTCCAATTATTTATCAATTATTTTGAATTATTTTCAATTATTTTCAATTATTTATAATTATTTTCAATTATTTTCATTTATTTATCAATTATTTTCAATTATTTAAAATTATTTTAAATTGTTTTCAATTATTTTCAATTATTTATAAATTATTTATACTTGTTTTCAATTATTTATAATCATTTTCAATTATTTTCAATTATTTTAAATTATTTTCAATTTTTAATCAATTATTTATGATTATTTTCAATTATTTATAATTATTGTCAATTATTTTCAATTATTTTCAATCATTTCCAATTATTTTCAATTATTTATCAATTATTTTCAATTATTTATAATTATTTTTAATTATTTTCAATGATTTTCAATTATTAATCAATTATTTTCAATTATTTATAATTATTTTAAATTATTTATTATTCTTTTCAATTATTTTCATTTATTTTCAATTATATTCAATTATTTATAATTATTTTCAATTATTTTCAATTATTTTCTATTATTTATAATTCTTTTCAATTATTTATCAATTATTTTCCATTATTTTCAATTATTTATCAATTATTTTCAATTATTTTCAATTATTTTCAATTATTTTTAATTATTTTCAATTATTTTCAATTATTTATCAATTATTTATCAATTATTTTAAATTATTTATAATTATTTTAAATTATTTTTAATTATTTATAATTATTTTCAATTATTTATCAATTATTTTCAATTATTTTCAATTATTTTCAATTATTTTCAATTATTTTCAATTATTTTCAATTATTTTCAATTATTTTCAATTATTTTCAATTATTTTCAATTATTTTCAATTATTTATCAATTATTTTCAATTATTTATAATTACTTTCAATTATTTTCAATTATTTATAAATTATTTATAATTGTTTTCAATTATTTATAATTATTTTCAATTATTTTCAATTATTTTCAATTATTTTCAATTATTTTCACTTATTTATAATTATTTTCAATTATTTATAATTATTTTCAATTATTTTCAATGATTTTCAATTATTTATCAATTATTTATCAATTATTTTAAATTATTTATAATTATTTTAAATTATTTTCAATTATTTTCAATTATTTTCAATTATTTATCAATTACTTTAAATTATTTTCAATTATTTTCAATTATTTTCAATTATTTATAATTATTTCCAATTATTTTCAATTATTTATAATTGTTTTCAATTATTTATAATTATTTTCAATTATTTATCAATTATTTTCCATTATTTTCAATTATTTATCAATTATTTTCAATTATTTTCAATTATTTTCAATTATTTTCAATTATTTTCAATTATTTTCAATTATTTTCAATTATTTTCAATTATTTTCAATTATTTATCAATTATTTTAAATTATTTATAATTATTTTAAATTATTTTCAATTATTTTAAATTATTTTCAATTATTTATAATTATTTTCAATTATTTATCAATTATTTTCAATTATTTTCAATTATTTTCAATTATTTTCAATTATTTTCAATTATTTTCAATTATTTTCAATTATTTTTAATTATTTTCAATTATTTTCAATTATTTTCAATTATTTTCAATTATTTTCAATTATTTATAATTATTTTCAATTATTTTCAATTATTTTCAATTATTTTCAATTATTTATAATTATTTTCAATTATTTATCAATTATTTTCAATTATTTATCAATTATTTTCAATTATTTTCAATTATTTTCAATTATTTATAATTATTTCCAATTATTTTCAATTATTTATAATTATTTTCAATTATTTATAATTATTTCAATTATTTTCAATTATACTCAATTATTTATAATTATTTTCAATTATTTATCAATTATTTATAATTAATTTCAATTATTTTCAATTATTTTCAATTATTTTCAATTATTTATCAATTATTTTCTATTATTTATCAGTTATTTTCAATTATTTTCAATTATTTTCAATTATTTATCAATTATTTTCAATTATTTATCAATTATTTTCAATTATTTATCAATTATTTTCAATTATTTTCAATTATTTATAATTATTTCCAATTATTTATCAATTATTTTAAATTATTTTCAGTTATTTTCAATTATTTATAATTATTTTCAATTATTTATCAATTATTTTAAATTGTTTTCAATTATTTTCAATTATTTATAAATTATTTATAATTGTTTTCAATTATTTATAATCATTTTCAATTATTTTCACTTATTTTAAATTATTTACAATTTTTAATCAATTATTTATAATTATTTTCAATTATTTATAATTATTTTCAATTATTTTCAATTATTTTCAATTATTTATCAATTATTTTCAATTATTTATAATTATTTTCCATTATTTTCAATTATTTTCAATTATTTTCAATTATTTATAATTATTTTCAATTATTTTCAATTATTTTCAATTATTTATAATTATTTTCTATTATTTATCAGTTATTTTCAATTATTTTCAATTATTTATCAATTATTTTCAATTATTTATCAATTATTTTCAATTATTTATCAATTATTTTCAATTATTTTCAATTATTTATAATTATTTCCAATTATTTATAATTATTTTCAATTATTTTCAATTATTTTCTATTATTTTCAATTTTTTATCAATTATTTATAATTATTTTCAATTATTTATAATTATTTCAATTATTTTCAACTATTTTCAATTATTTATAATTATTTTCAATTATTTATCAATTATTTATCAATTATTTATAATTAATTTCAATTATTTTCAATTATTTTCAATTATTTTCAATTATTTATAATTATTTCCAATTATTTATCAATTACTTTAAATTATTTTCAATTATTTTCAATTATTTATAATTATTTCCAATTATTTTCAATTATTTATAATTGTTTTCAATTATTTATCAATTATTTTCCATTATTTTCAATTATTTATCAATTATTTTCAATTATTTTCAATTATTTTCAATTATTTTCAATTATTTTCAATTATTTTCAATTATTTTCAATTATTTAACAATTATTTATCAATTATTTTAAATTATTTATAATTATTTTAAATTATTTTCAATTATTTATAATTATTTTCAATTATTTATCAATTATTTTCAATTATTTTCAATTATTTTCAATTATTTTCAATTATTTTCAATTATTTTCAATTATTTTCAATTATT
This sequence comes from Andrena bucephala, assembly GCA_947577245.1. Classification (NCBI taxonomy): domain Eukaryota; kingdom Metazoa; phylum Arthropoda; class Insecta; order Hymenoptera; family Andrenidae; genus Andrena; species Andrena bucephala. Next base: position 15,778,762 of record OX387719.1, on the reverse strand, counting down.
TTCAATTATTTACAATTATTTTCAATTATTTTCAATTATTTTCAATTATTTTCAATTATTTTCAATTATTTTCAATTATTTATAATTATTTTCAATTATTTATCAATTATTTATAATTAATTTCAATTATTTTCAATTATTTTCAATTATTTTCAATTATTTATAATTATTTCCAATTATTTATCAATTACTTTAAATTAGTTTCAATTATTTTCAATTATTTTCAATTATTTATAATTATTTCCAATTATTTTCAATTATTTATAATTGTTTTCAATTATTTTCAATTATTTATAATTATTTTCAATTATTTTCAATTATTTTCAATTATTTATAATTAATTTCAATTATTTTCAATTATTTTCCATTATTTTCAATTATTTATCAATTATTTTCAATTATTTTCAATTATTTTCAATTATTTTCAATTATTTTCAATTATTTTCAATTATTTTCAATTATTTTCAATTATTTTCAATTATTTAACAATTATTTATCAATTATTTTAAATTATTTATAATTATTTTAAATTATTTTCAATTATTTATAATTATTTTCAATTATTTATCAATTATTTTCAATTATTTTCAATTATTTTCAATTATTTTCAATTATTTTCAATTATTTTCAATTATTTTCAATTATTTTCAATTATTTTCAATTATTTATCAATTATTTATCAATTATTTTAAATTATTTATAATTATTTTAAATTATTTTCAATTATTTATAATTATTTTCAATTATTTATCAATTATTTTCAATTATTTTCAATTATTTTCAATTATTTTCAATTATTTTCAATTATTTTCAATTATTTTCAATTATTTTCAATTATTTATAATTATTTTCAATTATTTTCAATTATTTTCAATTATTTTCAATTTTTAATCAATTATTTATGATTATTTTCAATTATTTATAATTATTTATAATTCTTTTAAATTATTTTCAATTATTTTCAATTATTTTCAATTATTTATAAATTATTTTCAATTATTTATCATTATTTTCAATTATTTTCAATTATTTTCAATTATTTTCAATTTTTTATCAATTATTTATAATTATTTTCAATTATTTATAATTATTTCAATTATTTTCAACTATTTTCAATTATTTATAATTATTTTCAATTATTTATCAATTATTTATAATTAATTTCAATTATTTTCAATTATTTTCAATTATTTTCAATTATTTATAATTATTTCCAATTATTTATCAATTACTTTAAATTATTTTCAATTATTTTCAATTATTTTCAATTATTTATAATTATTTCCAATTATTTTCAATTATTTATAATTGTTTTCAATTATTTATAATTGTTTTCCATTATTTTCAATTATTTATCAATTATTTTCAGTTATTTTCAATTATTTTCAATTATTTTCAATTATTTTCAATTATTTTCAATTATTTCAAATTATTTTCAATTATTTTCAATTATTTAACAATTATTTATCAATTATTTTAAATTATTTATAATTATTTTAAATTATTTTCAATTATTTATAATTATTTTCAATTATTTATCAATTATTTTCAATTATTTTCAATTATTTTTAATTATTTTCAATTATTTTCAATTATTTTCAATTATTTTCAATTATTTTCAATTATTTACAATTATTTTCAATTATTTTCAATTATTTTCAATTATTTTCAATTATTTTCAATTATTTTCAATTATTTATAATTATTTTCAATTATTTTCAATTATTTTCAATTATTTTCAATTATTTTCAATTATTTTCAATTATTTATAATTATTTTCAATTATTTATCAATTATTTCCAATTATTTATCAATTATTTTCAATTATTTTCAATTATTTTCAATTATTTTCAATTATTTATAATTATTTCCAATTATTTTCAATTATTTATAATTATTTTCAATTATTTATAATTATTTCAATTATTTTCAATTATATTCAATTATTTATAATTATTTTCAATTATTTATCAATTATTTATAATTAATTTCAATTATTTTCAATTATTTTCAATTATTTATAAATTATTTTCAATTATTTATAATTATTTTTAATTATTTTCAATGATTTTCAATTATTAATCAATTATTTTCAATTATTTACAATTATTTTCAATTATTTATTATTCTTTTCAATTATTTTCATTTATTTTCAATTATATTCAATTATTTATAATTATTTTCAATTATTTTCAATTATTTTCAATTATTTATAATTATTTTCAATTTTTTTCAATTATTTTCAATTATTTATCAATTATTTTCAATTATTTATAATTATTTTCAATTATTTTCAATTATTTTCAATTATTTTCATTTATTTATCAATTATTTATCAATTATTTTCAATTATTTTCAATTATTTATAAATTATTTTCAATTATTTATCATTATTTTCAATTATTTTCAATTATTTTGAATTATTTTCAATTTTTTATCAATTATTTATAATTATTTTCAATTATTTATAATTATTTCAATTATTTTCAATTATTTTCAATTATTTATAATTATTTTCAATTATTTATCAATTATTTATAATTAATTTCAATTATTTATAAGTAATTTCAATTATTTTCAATTATTTTCAATTATTTTCAATTATTTATAATCATTTCCAATTATTTATCAATTACTTTCAATTATTTTCAATTATTTTCAATTATTTTCAATTATTTATCAATTATTTTCAATTATTTATAATTACTTTCAATTATTTTCAATTATTTATAAATTATTTTCCATTATTTTCAATTATTTATCAATTATTTTCAATTATTTTCAATTATTTATGAATTATTTATCAATTATTTTAAATTATTTATAATTATTTTAAATTATTTTCAATTATTTATAATTATTTTCAAATATTTATCAATTATTTATAATTAATTTCAATTATTTTCAATTATTTTCAATTATTTTCAATTATTTTCAATTATTTATAATTATTTCCAATTATTTATCAATTACTTTCAATTATTTTCAATTATTTTCAATTATTTTCAATTATTTATAATTATTTCCAATTATTTTCAATTATTTATAATTATTTTCAATTATTTATAATTATTTCAATTATTTTCAATTATATTCAATTATTTATAATTATTTTCATTTATTTTCAATTATTTTCAATTATTTTCAATTATTTTCAATTATTTTCAATTATTTTCAATTATTTTCAATTATTTATCAATTATTTTCAATTATTTATAATTACTTTCAATTATTTTCAATTATTTATAAATTATTTATAATTGTTTTCAATTATTTATAATTATTTTCAATTATTTTCAATTATTTTCAATTATTTTCACTTATTTATAATTATTTTCAATTATTTATAATTATTTTCAATTATTTTCAATGATTTTCAATTATTTATCAATTATTTATCAATTATTTTAAATTATTTATAATTATTTTAAATTATTTACAATTATTTTATAATTATTTTCAATTATTTATCAATTATTTTCAATTATTTATCAATTATTTTCAATTATTTTCAATTATTTTCAATTATTTTCAATTATTTTCAATTATTTTCAATTATTTTCAATTATTTTCAATTATTTTCAATTATTTTCAATTATTTATCAATTATTTATCAATTATTTTAAATTATTTATAATTATTTTAAATTATTTTCAATTATTTATAATTATTTTCAATTATTTATCAATTATTTTCAATTATTTTCAATTATTTTCAATTATTTTCAATTATTTTCAATTATTTATCAATTATTTTCAATTATTTATAATTACTTTCAATTATTTTCAATTATTTATAAATTATTTATAATTGTTTTCAATTATTTATAATTATTTTCAATTATTTTCAATTATTTTCAATTATTTTCACTTATTTATAATTATTTTCAATTATTTATAATTATTTTCAATTATTTTCAATGATTTTCAATTATTTATCAATTATTTATCAATTATTTTAAATTATTTATAATTATTTTAAATTATTTTCAATTATTTATAATTATTTTCAATTATTTATCAATTATTTTCAATTATTTTCAATTATTTTCAATTATTTTCAATTACTTTCAATTATTTTCAATTATTTTCAATTATTTTCAATTATTTTCAATTATTTTCAATTATTTTCAATTATTTTCAATTATTTATCAATTATTTATCAATTATTTTAAATTATTTATAATTATTTTAAATTATTTTCAATTATTTATAATTATTTTCAATTATTTATCAATTATTTTCAATTATTTTCAATTATTTTCAATTATTTTCAATTATTTATAATTATTTCCAATTATTTTCAATTATTTATAATTGTTTTCAATTATTTATAATTATTTTCAATTATTTATCAATTATTGTCCATTATTTTCAATTATTTATCAATTATTTTCAATTATTTTCAATTATTTTCAATTATTTTCAATTATTTTCAATTATTTTCTATTATTTATCAATTATTTATCAATTATTTTAAATTATTTATAATTATTTTAAATTATTTTCAATTATTTATAATTATTTTCAATTATTTATCAATTATTTTCAATTATTTTCAATTATTTTCAATTATTTATCAATTATTTATCAATTATTTTAAATTATTTATAATTATTTTAAATTATTTTCAATTATTTATAATTATTTTCAATTATTTATCAATTATTTTCAATTATTTTCAATTATTTTCAATTATTTTCAATTATTTATAATTATTTCCAATTATTTTCAATTATTTATAATTGTTTTCAATTATTTATAATTATTTTCAATTATTTATCAATTATTGTCCATTATTTTCAATTATTTATCAATTATTTTCAATTATTTTCAATTATTTTCAATTATTTATCAATTATTTATCAATTATTTTAAATTATTTATAATTATTTTAAATTATTTTCAATTATTTATAATTATTTTCAATTATTTATCAATTATTTTCAATTATTTTCAATTATTTTCAATTATTTTCAATTATTTATAATTATTTCCAATTATTTTCAATTATTTATAATTGTTTTCAATTATTTATAATTATTTTCAATTATTTATCAATTATTGTCCATTATTTTCAATTATTTATCAATTATTTTCAATTATTTTCAATTATTTTCAATTATTTTCAATTATTTTCAATTATTTTCTATTATTTATCAATTATTTTCAATTATTTATAATCATTTCCAATTATTTATCAATTACTTTCAATTATTTTCAATTATTTTCAATTATTTTCAATTATTTATCAATTATTTTCAATTATTTATAATTACTTTCAATTATTTTCAATTATTTATAAATTATTTTCCATTATTTTCAATTATTTATCAATTATTTTCAATTATTTTCAATTATTTTCAATTATTTCAATTATTTTCAATTATTTTCAATTATTTATCAATTATTTATCAATTATTTTAAATTATTTATAATTATTTTAAATTATTTTCAATTATTTATAATTATTTTCAAATATTTATCAATTATTTATAATTAATTTCAATTATTTTCAATTATTTTCAATTATTTTCAATTATTTATAATTATTTCCAATTATTTATCAATTACTTTCAATTATTTTCAATTATTTTCAATTATTTTCAATTATTTATAATTATTTCCAATTATTTTCAATTATTTATAATTATTATCAATTATTTATAATTATTTCAATTATTTTCAATTATATTCAATTATTTATAATTATTTTCATTTATTTTCAATTATTTTCAATTATTTTCAATTATTTTCAATTATTTTCAATTATTTTCAATTATTTTCAATTATTTATCAATTATTTTCAATTATTTATAATTACTTTCAATTATTTTCAATTATTTATAAATTATTTATAATTGTTTTCAATTATTTATAATTATTTTCAATTATTTTCAATTATTTTCAATTATTTTCACTTATTTATAATTATTTTCAATTATTTATAATTATTTTCAATTATTTTTAATGATTTTCAATTATTTATCAATTATTTATCAATTATTTTAAATTATTTATAATTATTTTCAATTATTTTCAATTATTTTCAATCATTTCCAATTATTTTCAATTATTTATAAATTATTTTCAATTATTTATAATTATTTTTAATTATTTTCAATGATTTTCAATTATTAATCAATTATTTTCAATTATTTATAATTATTTTAAATTATTTATTATTCTTTTCAATTATTTTCATTTATTTTCAATTATATTCAATTATTTATAATTATTTTCAATTATTTTCAATTATTTTCAATTATTTTCAATTATTTTCAATTATTTTCAATTATTTTCAATTATTTTCAATTATTTTCAATTATTTTCAATTATTTATCAATTATTTTCAATTATTTATAATTACTTTCAATTATTTTCAATTATTTATAAATTATTTATAATTGTTTTCAATTATTTATAATTATTTTCAATTATTTTCAATTATTTTCAATTATTTTCAATTATTTTCACTTATTTATAATTATTTTCAATTATTTATAATTATTTTCAATTATTTTCAATGATTTTCAATTATTTATCAATTATTTATCAATTATTTTAAATTATTTATAATTATTTTAAATTATTTTCAATTATTTATAATTATTTTCAATTATTTATCAATTATTTTCAATTATTTTCAATTATTTTCAATTATTTTCAATTATTTATCAATTACTTTAAATTATTTTCAATTATTTTCAATTATTTATAATTATTTCCAATTATTTTCAATTATTTATAATTGTTTTCAATTATTTATAATTATTTTCAATTATTTATCAATTATTTTCCATTATTTTCAATTATTTATCAATTATTTTCAATTATTTTCAATTATTTTCAATTATTTTCAATTATTTTCAATTATTTTCAATTATTTATCAATTATTTTCAATTATTTATAATTATTTTCTATTATTTTCAATTATTTTCAATTATTTTCAATTATTTATAATTATTTTCAATTATTTTCAATTATTTTCAATTATTTATAATTATTTCCAATTATTTATTAATTATTTTCAATTATTTTCAATTATTTATAATTATTTTCAATTATTTATCAATTATTTTCAATTATTTTCAATTATTTTCCATTATTTTCAATTATTTACCAATTATTTATCAATTATTTTCAATTATTTATAATTATTTCAATTATTTTCAACTATTTTCAATTATTTATAATTATTTTCAATTATTTGTCAATTATTTATAATTAATTTCAATTATTTTAAATTATTTTCAATTATTTTCAATTATTTATAATTATTTCCAATGATTTATCAATTACTTTAAATTATTTTCAATTATTTTCAATTATTTTCAATTATTTATAATTATTTCCAATTATTTTCAATTATTTATAATTGTTTTCAATTATTTATAATTATTTTCAATTATTTATCAATTATTTTCCATTATTTTCAATTATTTATCAATTATTTTCAATTATTTTCAATTATTTTCAATTATTTTCAATTATTTTCAATTATTTTCAATTATTTTCAATTATTTTCAATTATTTTCAATTATTTATAATTATTTTCAATTATTTTAAATTATTTTCAATTATTTTCAATTATTTTCAATTATTTTCAATTATTTATAATTATTTTCAATTATTTTCAATTATTTTCAATTATTTTCAATTATTTATAATTATTTTCAATTATTTATCAATTATTTTCAATTATTTATCAATTATTTTCAATTATTTTCAATTATTTTCAATTATTTATAATTATTTCCAATTATTTCCAATTATTTATAATTATTTTCAATTATTTATAATTATTTCAATTATTTTCAATTATATTCAATTATTTATAATTATTTTCAATTATTTATCAATTATTTATAATTAATTTCAATTATTTTCAATTATTTTCAATTATTTTCAATTATTTATAAATTATTTTCAATTATTTATAATTATTTTTAATTATTTTCAATGATTTTCAATTATTAATCAATTATTTTCAATTATTTATAATTATTTTCAATTATTTATTATTCTTTTCAATTATTTTCATTTATTTTCAATTATATTCAATTATTTATAATTTTTTTCAATTATTTTCAATTATTTTCAATTATTTATAATTATTTTCAATTATTTTCAATTATTTTCAATTATTTATCAATTATTTTCAATTATTTATAATTATTTTCAATTATTTTCAATTATTTTCAATTATTTTCATTTATTTATCAATTATTTATCAATTATTTTCAATTATTTTCAATTATTTATAAATTATTTTCAATTATTTATCATTATTTTCAATTATTTTCAATTATTTTGAATTATTTTCAATTATTTTGAATTATTTATAATTATTTTCAATTATTTATAATTATTTCAATTATTTTCAATTATTTATAATTATTTTCAATTATTTATCAATTATTTATAATTAATTTCAATTATTTATAATTAATTTCAATTATTTTCAATTATTTTCAATTATTTTCAATTATTTATAATTGTTTCCAATTATTTATCATTTACTTTCAATTATTTTCAATTATTTTCAATTATTTTCAATTATTTATAATTATTTCCAATTATTTTCAATTATTTATAATTATTTTCAATTATTTATAATTATTTCAATTATTTTCAATTATATTCAATTATTTATAATTATTTTCAATTATTTTCAATTATTTTCAATTATTTTCAATTATTTTCAATTATTTTCAATTATTTTCAATTATTTTCAATTATTTTCAATTATTTTCAATTATTTTCAATTATTTTCAATTATTTTCAATTATTTATCAATTATTTTCAATTATTTATAATTACTTTCAATTATTTTCATTTATTTATAAATTATTTTCCATTATTTTCAATTATTTATCAATTATTTTCAATTATTTTCAATTATTTTTAATTATTTTCAATTATTTTCAATTATTTTCAATTATTTTCAATTATTTATCAATTATTTATCAATTATTTTAAATTATTTATAATTATTTTAAATTATTTTCAATTATTTATAATTATTTTCAATTATTTATCAATTATTTATAATTAATTTCAATTATTTTCAATTATTTTCAATTATTTTCAATTATTTATAATTATTTCCAATTATTTATCAATTACTTTCAATTATTTTCAATTATTTTCAATTATTTTCAATTATTTATAATTATTTCCAATTATTTTCAATTATTTTCAATTATTAATAATTATTTCAATTATTTTCAATTATATTCAATTATTTATAATTATTTTCAATTATTTTCAATTATTTTCAATTATTTTCAATTATTTTCTATTATTTTCAATTATTTTCAATTATTTTCAATTATTTTCAATTATTTATCAATTATTTTCAATTATTTATAATTACTTTCAATTATTTTCAATTAATTATAAATTATTTATAATTGTTTTCAATTATTTATAATTATTTTCAATTATTTTCAATTATTTTCAATTATTTTCACTTATTTATAATTATTTTCAATTATTTATAATTATTTTCAATTATTGTCAATGATTTTCAATTATTTATCAATTATTTATCAATTATTTTAAATTATTTATAATTATTTTAAATTATTTTAAATTATTTATAATTATTTTCAATTATTTATCAATTATTTTCAATTATTTTCAATTATTTTCAATTATTTTCAATTATTTTCAATTATTTTCAATTATTTTCAATTATTTTCAATTATTTTCAATTATTTATCAATTACTTTAAATTATTTTCAATTATTTTCAATTATTTTCAATTATTTATAATTATTTCCAATTATTTTCAATTATTTATAATTGTTTTCAATTATTTATAATTATTTTCAATTATTTATCAATTATTTTCCATTATTTTCAATTATTTATCAATTATTTTCAATTATTTTCAATTATTTTCAATTATTTTCAATTATTTATCAATTATTTTCAAATATTTATCAATTATTTTCAATTATTTATCAATTATTTTCAGTTATTTATCAATTATTTTAAATTATTTTCAATTATTTATAATTATTTCCAATTATTTATCAATTATTTTAAATTATTTTCAATTATTTTCAATTATTTATAATTATTTTCAATTATTTATCAATTATTTTAAATTGTTTTCAATTATTTTCAATTATTTATAAATTATTTATAATTGTTTTCAATTATTTATAATCATTTTCAATTATTTTCACTTATTTTAAATTATTTTCAATTTTTAATCAATTATTTAGTATTATTTTCAATTATTTATAATTATTTTCTATTATTTTCAATTATTTTCAATTATTTATCAGTTATTTTCAATTATTTATAATTATTTTCTATTATTTTCAATTATTTTCAATTATTTTCAATTATTTATAATTATTCTCAATTATTTTCAATTATTTTCAATTATTCATAATTATTTTCTATTATTTATCAGTTATTTTCAATTATTTTCAATTATTTTCAATTATTTATCAATTATTTTCAATTATTTATCAATTATTTTCAATTATTTTTCAATTATTTTCAATTATTTTCAATTATTTATAATTATTTCCAATTATTTATTAATTATTTTCAATTATTTTCAATTATTTTCAATTATTTATAATTATTTTCAATTATTTATCAATTATTTTCAATTATTTTCAATTATTTTCCATTATTTTCAATTATTTATCAATTATTTATCAATTATTTTCAATTATTTATAATTATTTTCAATTATTTTCAATGATTTTCAATTATTTATAATTATTTTCAATTATTTATCAATTATTTTCAATTATTTTCAATTATTTTCAATTATTAAAAATTATTTTCAATTATTTTCAATTATTTTCAATTATTTTCAATTATTTTCCATTATTTTCAATTATTTTCAATTATTTTCAATTATTTATCAATTATTTTCAATTATTTATAATTATTTTCAATTATTTTCAATTATTTTCAATTATTTTCATTTATTTATCAATTATTTATCAATTATTTTCAATTATTTATAATTATTTTAAATTGTTTTCAATTATTTTCAATTATTTATAAATTATTTATACTTGTTTTCAATTATTTATAATCATTTTCAATTATTTTCAATTATTTTAAATTATTTTCAATTTTTAATCAATTATTTATGATTATTTTCAATTATTTATAATTATTTTCAATTATTTTCAATTATTTTCAATCATTTCCAATTATTTTCAATTATTTATAAATTATTTTCAATTATTTATAATTATTTTTAATTATTTTCAATGATTTTCAATTATTAATCAATTATTTTCAATTATTTATAATTATTTTAAATTATTTATTATTCTTTTCAATTATTTTCATTTATTTTCAATTATATTCAATTATTTATAATTATTTTCAATTATTTTCAATTATTTTCAATTATTTATAATTATTTTCAATTATTTTCAATGATTATCAATTATTTATCAATTATTTATCAATTATTTTAAATTATTTATAATTATTTTAAATTATTTTCAATTATTTATAATTATTTTCGATTATTCATCAATTATTTTCAATTATTTTCAATTATTTTCAATTATTTTCAATTATTTATAATTATTTTCAATTATTTTCAATTATTTTCAATTATTTTCAATTTTTAATCAATTATTTATGATTATTTTCAATTATTTATAATTATTTATAATTCTTTTAAATTATTTTCAATTATTTTCAATTATTTTCAATTATTTATAAATTATTTTCAATTATTTATCATTATTTTCAATTATTTTCAATTATTTTCAATTATTTTCAATTTTTATCAATTATTTATAATTATTTTCAATTATTTATAATTATTTCAATTATTTTCAACTATTTTCAATTATTTATAATTATTTTCAATTATTTATCAATTATTTATAATTAATTTCAATTATTTTCAATTATTTTCAATTATTTTCAATTATTTATAATTATTTCCAATGATTTATCAATTACTTTAAATTATTTTCAATTATTTTCAATTATTTTCAATTATTTATAATTATTTCCAATTATTTTCAATTATTTATAATTGTTTTCAATTATTTATAATTATTTTCAATTATTTATCAATTAGTTTCCATTATTTTCAATTATTTTCAATTATTTTCAATTATTTTCAATTATTTTCAATTATTTTCAATTATTTTCAATTATTTATAATTATTTCCAATTATTTTCAATTATTTATAATTGTTTTCAATTATTTATAATTATTTTCAATTATTTATCAATTATTTTCCATTATTTTCAATTATTTTCAATTATTTTCAATTATTTTCTATTATTTTCAATTATTTTCAATTATTTTCAATTATTTATAATTATTTTCAATTATTTCCAATTATTTTCAATTATTTATAATCATTTTCTATTATTTATCAGTTATTTTCAATTATTTTCAATTATTTTCAATTATTTATCAATTATTTTCAATTATTTATCAATTATTTTCAATTATTTATCAATTATTTTCAGTTATTTATCAATTATTTTAAATTATTTTCAATTATTTATAATTATTTCCAATTATTTATCAATTATTTTAAATTATTTTCAATTATTTTCAATTATTTATAATTATTTTCAATTATTTATCAATTATTTTAAATTGTTTTCAATTATTTTCAATTATTTATAAATTATTTATAATTGTTTTCAATTATTTATAATCATTTTCAATTATTTTCACTTATTTTAAATTATTTTCAATTTTTAATCAATTATTTAGTATTATTTTCAATTATTTATAATTATTTTCAATTATTTTCAATTATTTTCAATTATTTATCAATTATTTTCAATTATTTATAATTATTTTCTATTATTTTCAATTATTTTCAATTATTTTCAATTATTTATAATTATTTTCAATTATTTTCAATTATTTTCAATTATTCATAATTATTTTCTATTATTTATCAGTTATTTTCAATTATTTTCAATTATTTTCAATTATTTATCAATTATTTTCAATTATTTATCAATTATTTTCAATTATTTATCAATTATTTTCAATTATTTTCAATTATTTATAATTATTTCCAATTATTTATTAATTATTTTCAATTATTTTCAATTATTTTCAATTATTTATAATTATTTTCAATTATTTATCAATTATTTTCAATTATTTTCAATTATTTTCCATTATTTTCAATTATTTATCAATTATTTATCAATTATTTTCAATTATTTATAATTATTTTAAATTATTTTCAATGATTTTCAATTATTTATAATTATTTTCAATTATTTATCAATTATTTTCAATTATTTTCAATTATTTTCAATTATTAAAAATTATTTTCAATTATTTTCAATTATTTTCAATTATTTTCAATTATTTTCCATTATTTTCAATTATTTTCAATTATTTTCAATTATTTATCAATTATTTTCAATTATTTATAATTATTTTCAATTATTTTCAATTATTTTCAATTATTTCCATTTATTTATCAATTATTTATCAATTATTTTCAATTATTTATAATTATTTTAAATTGTTTTCAATTATTTTCAATTATTTATAAATTATTTATACTTGTTTTCAATTATTTATAATCATTTTCAATTATTTTCAATTATTTTAAATTATTTTCAATTTTTAATCAATTATTTATGATTATTTTCAATTATTTATAATTATTTTCAATTATTTTCAATTATTTTCAATCATTTCCAATTATTTTCAATTATTTATAAATTATTTTCAATTATTTATAATTATTTTTAATTATTTTCAATGATTTTCAATTATTAATCAATTATTTTCAATTATTTATAATTATTTTAAATTATTTATTATTCTTTTCAATTATTTTCATTTATTTTCAATTATATTCAATTATTTATCATTATTTTCAATTATTTTCAATTATTTTCAATTATTTATAATTATTTTCAATTATTTTCAATGATTATCAATTATTTATCAATTATTTATCAATTATTTTAAATTATTTATAATTATTTTAAATTATTTTCAATTATTTATAATTATTTTCGATTATTCATCAATTATTTTCAATTATTTTCAATTATTTTCAATTATTTTCAATTATTTTCAATTATTTTCAATTATTTTCAATTATTTTCAATTTTTAATCAATTATTTATGATTATTTTCAATTATTTATAATTATTTATAATTCTTTTAAATTATTTTCAATTATTTTCAATTATTTTCAATTATTTATAAATTATTTTCAATTATTTATCATTATTTTCAATTATTTTCAATTATTTTCAATTATTTTCAATTTTTATCAATTATTTATAATTATTTTCAATTATTTATAATTATTTCAATTATTTTAAACTATTTTCAATTATTTATAATTATTTTCAATTATTTATCAATTATTTATAATTATTTTCAATTATTTATAATTATTTCAATTATTTTCAACTATTTTCAATTATTTATAATTATTTCCAATTATTTATCAATTACTTTCAATTATTTTCAATTATTTTCAATTATTTTCAATTATTTATAATTATTTCCAATTATTTTCAATTATTTATAATTATTTTCAATTATTAATAATTATTTCAATTATTTTCAATTATATTCAATTATTTATAATTATTTTCAATTATTTTCAATTATTTTCAATTATTTTCAATTATTTTCTATTATTTTCAATTATTTTCAATTATTTTCAATCATTTTCAATTATTTATCAATTATTTTCAATTATTTATAATTACTTTCAATTATTTTCAATTATTTATAAATTATTTATAATTGTTTTCAATTATTTATAATTATTTTCAATTATTTTCAATTATTTTCAATTATTTTCACTTATTTATAATTATTTTCAATTATTTATAATTATTTTCAATTATTGTCAATGATTTTCAATTATTTATCAATTATTTATCAATTATTTTAAATTATTTATAATTATTTTAAATTATTTTAAATTATTTATAATTATTTTCAATTATTTATCAATTATTTTCAATTATTTTCAATTATTTTCAATTATTTTCAATTATTTTCAATTATTTTCAATTATTTCCAATTATTTATCAATTATTTTAAATTATTTTCAATTATTTTCAATTATTTATAATTATTTTCAATTATTTATCAATTATTTTAAAATGTTTTCAATTATTTTCAATTATTTATAAATTATTTATAATTGTTTTCAATTATTTATAATCATTTTCAATTATTTTCACTTATTTTAAATTATTTTCAATTTTTAATCAATTATTTAGTATTATTTTCAATTATTTATAATTATTTTCAATTATTTTCAATTATTTATCAATTATTTTCAATTATTTATAATTATTTTCTATTATTTTCAATTATTTTCAATTATTTTCAATTATTTATAATTATTTTCAATTATTTTCAATTATTTTCAATTATTCATAATTATTTTCTATTATTTATCAGTTATTTTCAATTATTTTCAATTATTCATAATTATTTTCTATTATTTATCAGTTATTTTCAATTATTTTCAATTATTTATCAATTATTTTCAATTATTTTCAATTATTTATAATTATTTCCAATTATTTATTAATTATTTTCAATTATTTTCAATTATTTTCAATTATTTATAATTATTTTCAATTATTTATCAATTATTTTCAATTATTTTCAATTATTTTCCATTATTTTCAATTATTTATCAATTATTTATCAATTATTTTCAATTATTTATAATTATTTTAAATTATTTTCAATTATTTTCAATTATTTATAAATTATTTTCCATTCTTTTCAATTATTTAACAATTATTTTCAATTATTTATAATTATTTTCAATTATTTTCAATTATTTTCCATTATTTTCAATTATTTTCAATTATTTTCAATTATTTATCAATTATTTTCAATTATTTATAATTATTTTCAATTATTTTCAATTATTTTCAATTATTTTCATTTATTTATCAATTATTTATCAATTATTTTCAATTATTTATAATTATTTTAAATTGTTTTCAATTATTTTCAATTATTTATAAATTATTTATACTTGTTTTCAATTATTTATAATCATTTTCAATTATTTTCAATTATTTTAAATTATTTTCAATTTTTAATCAATTATTTATGATTATTTTCAATTATTTATAATTATTTTCAATTATTTTCAATTATTTTCAATCATTTCCAATTATTTTCAATTATTTATAAATTATTTTCAATTATTTATAATTATTTTTAATTATTTTCAATGATTTTCAATTATTAATCAATTATTTTCAATTATTTATAATTATTTTAAATTATTTATTATTCTTTTCAATTATTTTCATTTATTTTCAATTATATTCAATTATTTATAATTATTTTCAATTATTTTCAATTATTTTCAATTATTTATAATTATTTTCAATTATTTTCAATGATTATCAATTATTTATCAATTATTTATCAATTATTTTAAATTATTTATAATTATTTTAAATTATTTTCAATTATTTATAATTATTTTCGATTATTCATCAATTATTTTCAATTATTTTCAATTATTTTCAATTATTTTCAATTATTTGTAATTATTTTCAATTATTTTCAATTATTTTCAATTATTTTCAATTTTTAATCAATTATTTATGATTATTTTCAATTATTTATAATTATTTATAATTCTTTTAAATTATTTTCAATTATTTTCAATTATTTATCAATTACTTTAAATTATTTTCAATTATTTTCAATTATTTTCAATTATTTATAATTATTTCCAATTATTTTCAATTATTTATAATTGTTTTCAATTATTTATAATTATTTTCAATTATTTATCAATTATTTTCCATTATTTTCAATTATTTATCAATTATTTTCAATTATTTTCAATTATTTTCAATTATTTTCAATTATTTATCAATTATTTTCAATTATTTATCAATTATTTTCAATTATTTATCAATTATTTTCAGTTATTTATCAATTATTTTAAATTATTTTCAATTATTTATAATTATTTCCAATTATTTATCAATTATTTTAAATTATTTTCAATTATTTTCAATTATTTATAATTATTTTCAATTATTTATCAATTATTTTAAATTGTTTTCAATTATTTTCAATTATTTATAAATTATTTATAATTGTTTTCAATTATTTATAATCATTTTCAATTATTTTCACTTATTTTAAATTATTTTCAATTTTTAATCAATTATTTAGTATTATTTTCAATTATTTATAATTATTTTCAATTATTTTCAATTATTTTCAATTATTTATCAGTTATTTTCAATTATTTATAATTATTTTCTATTATTTTCAATTATTTTCAATTATTTTCAATTATTTATAATTATTTTCAATTATTTTCAATTATTTTCAATTATTCATAATTATTTTCTATTATTTATCAGTTATTTTCAATTATTTTCAATTATTTTCAATTATTTATCAATTATTTTCAATTATTTATCAATTATTTTCAATTATTTATCAATTATTTTCAATTATTTTCAATTATTTATAATTATTTCCAATTATTTATTATTTATTTTCAATTATTTTCAATTATTTTCAATTATTTATAATTATTTTCAATTATTTTCCATTATTTTCAATTATTTATCAATTATTTATCAATTATTTTCAATTATTTATAATTATTTTCAATTATTTTCAATGATTTTCAATTATTTATAATTATTTTCAATTATTTATCAATTATTTTCAATTATTTTCAATTATTTTCAATTATTAAAAATTATTTTCAATTATTTTCAATTATTTTCAATTATTTTCAATTATTTTCCATTATTTTCAATTATTTTCAATTATTTTCAATTATTTATCAATTATTTTCAATTATTTATAATTATTTTCAATTATTTTCAATTATTTTCAATTATTTTCATTTATTTATCAATTATTTATCAATTATTTTCAATTATTTATAATTATTTTAAATTGTTTTCAATTATTTTCAATTATTTATAAATTATTTATACTTGTTTTCAATTATTTATAATCATTTTCAATTATTTTCAATTATTTTAAATTATTTTCAATTTTTAATCAATTATTTATGATTATTTTCAATTATTTATAATTATTTTCAATTATTTTCAATTATTTTCAATCATTTCCAATTATTTTCAATTATTTATAAATTATTTTCAATTATTTATAATTATTTTTAATTATTTTCAATGATTTTCAATTATTAATCAATTATTTTCAATTATTTATAATTATTTTAAATTATTTATTATTCTTTTCAATTATTTTCATTTATTTTCAATTATATTCAATTATTTATAATTATTTTCAATTATTTTCAATTATTTTCAATTATTTATAATTATTTTCAATTATTTTCAATGATTATCAATTATTTATAAATTATTTATCAATTATTTTAAATTATTTATAATTATTTTAAATTATTTTCAATTATTTATAATTATTTTCGATTATTCATCAATTATTTTCAATTATTTTCAATTATTTTCAATTATTTTCAATTATTTATAATTATTTTCAATTATTTTCAATTATTTTCAATTATTTTCAATTTTTAATCAATTATTTATGATTATTTTCAATTATTTATAATTATTTATAATTCTTTTAAATTATTTTCAATTATTTTCAATTATTTTCAATTATTTATAAATTATTTTCAATTATTTATCATTATTTTCAATTATTTTCAATTATTTTCAATTATTTTCAATTTTTATCAATTATTTATAATTATTTTCAATTATTTATAATTATTTCAATTATTTTCAACTATTTTCAATTATTTATAATTATTTTCAATTATTTATCAATTATTTATAATTAATTTCAATTATTTTCAATTATTTTCAATTATTTTCAATTATTTATAATTATTTCCAATGATTTATCAATTACTTTAAATTATTTTCAATTATTTTCAATTATTTTCAATTATTTATAATTATTTCCAATTATTTTCAATTATTTATAATTGTTTTCAATTATTTATAATTATTTTCAATTATTTATCAATTAGTTTCCATTATTTTCAATTATTTTCAATTATTTTCAATTATTTTCAATTATTTTCAATTATTTTCAATTATTTTCAATTATTTATAATTATTTCCAATTATTTTCAATTATTTATAATTGTTTTCAATTATTTATAATTATTTTCAATTATTTATCAATTATTTTCCATTATTTTCAATTATTTTCAATTATTTTCAATTATTTTCTATTATTTTCAATTATTTTCAATTATTTTCAATTATTTATAATTATTTTCAATTATTTTCAATTATTTTCAATTATTTATAATCATTTTCTATTATTTATCAGTTATTTTCAATTATTTTCAATTATTTTCAATTATTTATCAATTATTTTCAATTATTTATCAATTATTTTCAATTATTTATCAATTATTTTCAGTTATTTATCAATTATTTTAAATTATTTTCAATTATTTATAATTATTTCCAATTATTTATCAATTATTTTAAATTATTTTCAATTATTTTCAATTATTTATAAATATTTTCAATTATTTATCAATTATTTTAAATTGTTTTCAATTATTTTCAATTATTTATAAATTATTTATAATTGTTTTCAATTATTTATAATCATTTTCAATTATTTTCACTTATTTTAAATTATTTTCAATTTTTAATCAATTATTTAGTATTATTTTCAATTATTTATAATTATTTTCAATTATTTTCAATTATTTTCAATTATTTATCAATTATTTTCAATTATTTATAATTATTTTCTATTATTTTCAATTATTTTCAATTATTTTCAATTATTTATAATTATTTTCAATTATTTTCAATTATTTTCAATTATTCATAATTATTTTCTATTATTTATCAGTTATTTTCAATTATTTTCAATTATTTTCAATTATTTATCAATTATTTTCAATTATTTATCAATTATTTTCAATTATTTATCAATTATTTTCAATTATTTTCAATTATTTATAATTATTTCCAATTATTTATTAATTATTTTCAATTATTTTCAATTATTTTCAATTATTTATAATTATTTTCAATTATTTATCAATTATTTTCAATTATTTTCAATTATTTTCCATTATTTTCAATTATTTATCAATTATTTATCAATTATTTTCAATTATTTATAATTATTTTAAATTATTTTCAATGATTTTCAATTATTTATAATTATTTTCAATTATTTATCAATTATTTTCAATTATTTTCAATTATTTTCAATTATTAAAAATTATTTTCAATTATTTTCAATTATTTTCAATTATTTTCAATTATTTTCCATTATTTTCAATTATTTTCAATTATTTTCAATTATTTATCAATTATTTTCAATTATTTATAATTATTTTCAATTATTTTCAATTATTTTCAATTATTTCCATTTATTTATCAATTATTTTCAATTATTTATAATTATTTTAAATTGTTTTCAATTATTTTCAATTATTTATAAATTATTTATACTTGTTTTCAATTATTTATAATCATTTTCAATTATTTTCAATTATTTTAAATTATTTTCAATTTTTAATCAATTATTTATGATTATTTTCAATTATTTATAATTATTTTCAATTATTTTCAATTATTTTCAATCATTTCCAATTATTTTCAATTATTTATAAATTATTTTCAATTATTTATAATTATTTTTAATTATTTTCAATGATTTTCAATTATTAATCAATTATTTTCAATTATTTATAATTATTTTAAATTATTTATTATTCTTTTCAATTATTTTCATTTATTTTCAATTATATTCAATTATTTATAATTATTTTCAATTATTTTCAATTATTTTCAATTATTTATAATTATTTTCAATTATTTTCAATGATTATCAATTATTTATCAATTATTTATCAATTATTTTAAATTATTTATAATTATTTTAAATTATTTTCAATTATTTATAATTATTTTCGATTATTCATAAATTATTTTCAATTATTTTCAATTATTTTCAATTATTTTCAATTATTTTCAATTATTTTCAATTATTTTCAATTATTTTCAATTTTTAATCAATTATTTATGATTATTTTCAATTATTTATAATTATTTATAATTCTTTTAAATTATTTTCAATTATTTTCAATTATTTTCAATTATTTATAAATTATTTTCAATTATTTATCATTATTTTCAATTATTTTCAATTATTTTCAATTATTTTCAATTTTTATCAATTATTTATAATTATTTTCAATTATTTATAATTATTTCAATTATTTTAAACTATTTTCAATTATTTATAATTATTTTCAATTATTTATCAATTATTTATAATTATTTTCAATTATTTATAATTATTTCAATTATTTTCAACTATTTTCAATTATTTATAATTATTTCCAATTATTTATCAATTACTTTCAATTATTTTCAATTATTTTCAATTATTTTCAATTATTTATAATTATTTCCAATTATTTTCAATTATTTATAATTATTTTCAATTATTAATAATTATTTCAATTATTTTCAATTATATTCAATTATTTATAATTATTTTCAATTATTTTCAATTATTTTCAATTATTTTCAATTATTTTCTATTATTTTCAATTATTTTCAATTATTTTCAATTATTTTCAATTATTTTCAATTATTTATAATTATTTCCAATTATTTTCAATTATTTATAATTATTTTCAATTATTAATAATTATTTCAATTATTTTCAATTATATTCAATTATTTATAATTATTTTCAATTATTTTCAATTATTTTCAATTATTTTCAATTATTTATAATTATTTTAAATTATTTATTATTCTTTTCAATTATTTTCATTTATTTTCAATTATATTCAATTATTTATAATTATTTTCAATTATTTTCAATTATTTTCAATTATTTATAATTATTTTCAATTATTTTCAATGATTATCAATTATTTATCAATTATTTATCAATTATTTTAAATTATTTATAATTATTTTAAATTATTTTCAATTATTTATAATTATTTTCGATTATTCATCAATTATTTTCAATTATTTTCAATTATTTTCAATTATTTTCAATTATTTGTAATTATTTTCAATTATTTTCAATTATTTTCAATTATTTTCAATTTTTAATCAATTATTTATGATTATTTTCAATTATTTATAATTATTTATAATTCTTTTAAATTATTTTCAATTATTTTCAATTATTTATCAATTACTTTAAATTATTTTCAATTATTTTCAATTATTTTCAATTATTTATAATTATTTCCAATTATTTTCAATTATTTATAATTGTTTTCAATTATTTATAATTATTTTCAATTATTTATCAATTATTTTCCATTATTTTCAATTATTTATCAATTATTTTCAATTATTTTCAATTATTTTCAATTATTTTCAATTATTTATCAATTATTTTCAATTATTTATCAATTATTTTCAATTATTTATCAATTATTTTCAGTTATTTATCAATTATTTTAAATTATTTTCAATTATTTATAATTATTTCCAATTATTTATCAATTATTTTAAATTATTTTCAATTATTTTCAATTATTTATAATTATTTTCAATTATTTATCAATTATTTTAAATTGTTTTCAATTATTTTCAATTATTTATAAATTATTTATAATTGTTTTCAATTATTTATAATCATTTTCAATTATTTTCACTTATTTTAAATTATTTTCAATTTTTAATCAATTATTTAGTATTATTTTCAATTATTTATAATTATTTTCAATTATTTTCAATTATTTTCAATTATTTTCAATTATTTTCTATTATTTATCAATTATTTTCAATTATTTATAATCATTTCCAATTATTTATCAATTACTTTCAATTATTTTCAATTATTTTCAATTATTTTCAATTATTTATCAATTATTTTCAATTATTTATAATTACTTTCAATTATTTTCAATTATTTATAAATTATTTTCCATTATTTTCAATTATTTATCAATTATTTTCAATTATTTTCAATTATTTTCAATTATTTCAATTATTTTCAATTATTTTCAATTATTTATCAATTATTTATCAATTATTTTAAATTATTTATAATTATTTTAAATTATTTTCAATTATTTATAATTATTTTCAAATATTTATCAATTATTTATAATTAATTTCAATTATTTTCAATTATTTTCAATTATTTTCAATTATTTATAATTATTTCCAATTATTTATCAATTACTTTCAATTATTTTCAATTATTTTCAATTATTTTCAATTATTTATAATTATTTCCAATTATTTTCAATTATTTATAATTATTATCAATTATTTATAATTATTTCAATTATTTTCAATTATATTCAATTATTTATAATTATTTTCATTTATTTTCAATTATTTTCAATTATTTTCAATTATTTTCAATTATTTTCAATTATTTTCAATTATTTTCAATTATTTATCAATTATTTTCAATTATTTATAATTACTTTCAATTATTTTCAATTATTTATAAATTATTTATAATTGTTTTCAATTATTTATAATTATTTTCAATTATTTTCAATTATTTTCAATTATTTTCACTTATTTATAATTATTTTCAATTATTTATAATTATTTTCAATTATTTTTAATGATTTTCAATTATTTATCAATTATTTATCAATTATTTTAAATTATTTATAATTATTTTCAATTATTTTCAATTATTTTCAATCATTTCCAATTATTTTCAATTATTTATAAATTATTTTCAATTATTTATAATTATTTTTAATTATTTTCAATGATTTTCAATTATTAATCAATTATTTTCAATTATTTATAATTATTTTAAATTATTTATTATTCTTTTCAATTATTTTCATTTATTTTCAATTATATTCAATTATTTATAATTATTTTCAATTATTTTCAATTATTTTCAATTATTTTCAATTATTTTCAATTATTTTCAATTATTTTCAATTATTTTCAATTATTTTCAATTATTTTCAATTATTTATCAATTATTTTCAATTATTTATAATTACTTTCAATTATTTTCAATTATTTATAAATTATTTATAATTGTTTTCAATTATTTATAATTATTTTCAATTATTTTCAATTATTTTCAATTATTTTCAATTATTTTCACTTATTTATAATTATTTTCAATTATTTATAATTATTTTCAATTATTTTCAATGATTTTCAATTATTTATCAATTATTTATCAATTATTTTAAATTATTTATAATTATTTTAAATTATTTTCAATTATTTATAATTATTTTCAATTATTTATCAATTATTTTCAATTATTTTCAATTATTTTCAATTATTTTCAATTATTTATCAATTACTTTAAATTATTTTCAATTATTTTCAATTATTTATAATTATTTCCAATTATTTTCAATTATTTATAATTGTTTTCAATTATTTATAATTATTTTCAATTATTTATCAATTATTTTCCATTATTTTCAATTATTTATCAATTATTTTCAATTATTTTCAATTATTTTCAATTATTTTCAATTATTTTCAATTATTTTCAATTATTTATCAATTATTTTCAATTATTTATAATTATTTTCTATTATTTTCAATTATTTTCAATTATTTTCAATTATTTATAATTATTTTCAATTATTTTCAATTATTTTCAATTATTTATAATTATTTCCAATTATTTATTAATTATTTTCAATTATTTTCAATTATTTATAATTATTTTCAATTATTTATCAATTATTTTCAATTATTTTCAATTATTTTCCATTATTTTCAATTATTTACCAATTATTTATCAATTATTT
Source organism: Andrena bucephala (assembly GCA_947577245.1). Classification (NCBI taxonomy): domain Eukaryota; kingdom Metazoa; phylum Arthropoda; class Insecta; order Hymenoptera; family Andrenidae; genus Andrena; species Andrena bucephala. Next base: position 15,754,007 of record OX387719.1, on the reverse strand, counting down.
TCAATTATTTATAATTATTTCAATTATTTTCAACTATTTTCAATTATTTATAATTATTTTCAATTATTTGTCAATTATTTATAATTAATTTCAATTATTTTAAATTATTTTCAATTATTTTCAATTATTTATAATTATTTCCAATGATTTATCAATTACTTTAAATTATTTTCAATTATTTTCAATTATTTTCAATTATTTATAATTATTTCCAATTATTTTCAATTATTTATAATTGTTTTCAATTATTTATAATTATTTTCAATTATTTATCAATTATTTTCCATTATTTTCAATTATTTATCAATTATTTTCAATTATTTTCAATTATTTTCAATTATTTTCAATTATTTTCAATTATTTTCAATTATTTTCAATTATTTTCAATTATTTTCAATTATTTATAATTATTTTCAATTATTTTAAATTATTTTCAATTATTTTCAATTATTTTCAATTATTTTCAATTATTTATAATTATTTTCAATTATTTTCAATTATTTTCAATTATTTTCAATTATTTATAATTATTTTCAATTATTTATCAATTATTTTCAATTATTTATCAATTATTTTCAATTATTTTCAATTATTTTCAATTATTTATAATTATTTCCAATTATTTCCAATTATTTATAATTATTTTCAATTATTTATAATTATTTCAATTATTTTCAATTATATTCAATTATTTATAATTATTTTCAATTATTTATCAATTATTTATAATTAATTTCAATTATTTTCAATTATTTTCAATTATTTTCAATTATTTATAAATTATTTTCAATTATTTATAATTATTTTTAATTATTTTCAATGATTTTCAATTATTAATCAATTATTTTCAATTATTTATAATTATTTTCAATTATTTATTATTCTTTTCAATTATTTTCATTTATTTTCAATTATATTCAATTATTTATAATTTTTTTCAATTATTTTCAATTATTTTCAATTATTTATAATTATTTTCAATTATTTTCAATTATTTTCAATTATTTATCAATTATTTTCAATTATTTATAATTATTTTCAATTATTTTCAATTATTTTCAATTATTTTCATTTATTTATCAATTATTTATCAATTATTTTCAATTATTTTCAATTATTTATAAATTATTTTCAATTATTTATCATTATTTTCAATTATTTTCAATTATTTTGAATTATTTTCAATTATTTTGAATTATTTATAATTATTTTCAATTATTTATAATTATTTCAATTATTTTCAATTATTTATAATTATTTTCAATTATTTATCAATTATTTATAATTAATTTCAATTATTTATAATTAATTTCAATTATTTTCAATTATTTTCAATTATTTTCAATTATTTATAATTGTTTCCAATTATTTATCATTTACTTTCAATTATTTTCAATTATTTTCAATTATTTTCAATTATTTATAATTATTTCCAATTATTTTCAATTATTTATAATTATTTTCAATTATTTATAATTATTTCAATTATTTTCAATTATATTCAATTATTTATAATTATTTTCAATTATTTTCAATTATTTTCAATTATTTTCAATTATTTTCAATTATTTTCAATTATTTTCAATTATTTTCAATTATTTTCAATTATTTTCAATTATTTTCAATTATTTTCAATTATTTTCAATTATTTATCAATTATTTTCAATTATTTATAATTACTTTCAATTATTTTCATTTATTTATAAATTATTTTCCATTATTTTCAATTATTTATCAATTATTTTCAATTATTTTCAATTATTTTTAATTATTTTCAATTATTTTCAATTATTTTCAATTATTTTCAATTATTTATCAATTATTTATCAATTATTTTAAATTATTTATAATTATTTTAAATTATTTTCAATTATTTATAATTATTTTCAATTATTTATCAATTATTTATAATTAATTTCAATTATTTTCAATTATTTTCAATTATTTTCAATTATTTATAATTATTTCCAATTATTTATCAATTACTTTCAATTATTTTCAATTATTTTCAATTATTTTCAATTATTTATAATTATTTCCAATTATTTTCAATTATTTTCAATTATTAATAATTATTTCAATTATTTTCAATTATATTCAATTATTTATAATTATTTTCAATTATTTTCAATTATTTTCAATTATTTTCAATTATTTTCTATTATTTTCAATTATTTTCAATTATTTTCAATTATTTTCAATTATTTATCAATTATTTTCAATTATTTATAATTACTTTCAATTATTTTCAATTAATTATAAATTATTTATAATTGTTTTCAATTATTTATAATTATTTTCAATTATTTTCAATTATTTTCAATTATTTTCACTTATTTATAATTATTTTCAATTATTTATAATTATTTTCAATTATTGTCAATGATTTTCAATTATTTATCAATTATTTATCAATTATTTTAAATTATTTATAATTATTTTAAATTATTTTAAATTATTTATAATTATTTTCAATTATTTATCAATTATTTTCAATTATTTTCAATTATTTTCAATTATTTTCAATTATTTTCAATTATTTTCAATTATTTTCAATTATTTTCAATTATTTTCAATTATTTATCAATTACTTTAAATTATTTTCAATTATTTTCAATTATTTTCAATTATTTATAATTATTTCCAATTATTTTCAATTATTTATAATTGTTTTCAATTATTTATAATTATTTTCAATTATTTATCAATTATTTTCCATTATTTTCAATTATTTATCAATTATTTTCAATTATTTTCAATTATTTTCAATTATTTTCAATTATTTATCAATTATTTTCAAATATTTATCAATTATTTTCAATTATTTATCAATTATTTTCAGTTATTTATCAATTATTTTAAATTATTTTCAATTATTTATAATTATTTCCAATTATTTATCAATTATTTTAAATTATTTTCAATTATTTTCAATTATTTATAATTATTTTCAATTATTTATCAATTATTTTAAATTGTTTTCAATTATTTTCAATTATTTATAAATTATTTATAATTGTTTTCAATTATTTATAATCATTTTCAATTATTTTCACTTATTTTAAATTATTTTCAATTTTTAATCAATTATTTAGTATTATTTTCAATTATTTATAATTATTTTCTATTATTTTCAATTATTTTCAATTATTTATCAGTTATTTTCAATTATTTATAATTATTTTCTATTATTTTCAATTATTTTCAATTATTTTCAATTATTTATAATTATTCTCAATTATTTTCAATTATTTTCAATTATTCATAATTATTTTCTATTATTTATCAGTTATTTTCAATTATTTTCAATTATTTTCAATTATTTATCAATTATTTTCAATTATTTATCAATTATTTTCAATTATTTTTCAATTATTTTCAATTATTTTCAATTATTTATAATTATTTCCAATTATTTATTAATTATTTTCAATTATTTTCAATTATTTTCAATTATTTATAATTATTTTCAATTATTTATCAATTATTTTCAATTATTTTCAATTATTTTCCATTATTTTCAATTATTTATCAATTATTTATCAATTATTTTCAATTATTTATAATTATTTTCAATTATTTTCAATGATTTTCAATTATTTATAATTATTTTCAATTATTTATCAATTATTTTCAATTATTTTCAATTATTTTCAATTATTAAAAATTATTTTCAATTATTTTCAATTATTTTCAATTATTTTCAATTATTTTCCATTATTTTCAATTATTTTCAATTATTTTCAATTATTTATCAATTATTTTCAATTATTTATAATTATTTTCAATTATTTTCAATTATTTTCAATTATTTTCATTTATTTATCAATTATTTATCAATTATTTTCAATTATTTATAATTATTTTAAATTGTTTTCAATTATTTTCAATTATTTATAAATTATTTATACTTGTTTTCAATTATTTATAATCATTTTCAATTATTTTCAATTATTTTAAATTATTTTCAATTTTTAATCAATTATTTATGATTATTTTCAATTATTTATAATTATTTTCAATTATTTTCAATTATTTTCAATCATTTCCAATTATTTTCAATTATTTATAAATTATTTTCAATTATTTATAATTATTTTTAATTATTTTCAATGATTTTCAATTATTAATCAATTATTTTCAATTATTTATAATTATTTTAAATTATTTATTATTCTTTTCAATTATTTTCATTTATTTTCAATTATATTCAATTATTTATAATTATTTTCAATTATTTTCAATTATTTTCAATTATTTATAATTATTTTCAATTATTTTCAATGATTATCAATTATTTATCAATTATTTATCAATTATTTTAAATTATTTATAATTATTTTAAATTATTTTCAATTATTTATAATTATTTTCGATTATTCATCAATTATTTTCAATTATTTTCAATTATTTTCAATTATTTTCAATTATTTATAATTATTTTCAATTATTTTCAATTATTTTCAATTATTTTCAATTTTTAATCAATTATTTATGATTATTTTCAATTATTTATAATTATTTATAATTCTTTTAAATTATTTTCAATTATTTTCAATTATTTTCAATTATTTATAAATTATTTTCAATTATTTATCATTATTTTCAATTATTTTCAATTATTTTCAATTATTTTCAATTTTTATCAATTATTTATAATTATTTTCAATTATTTATAATTATTTCAATTATTTTCAACTATTTTCAATTATTTATAATTATTTTCAATTATTTATCAATTATTTATAATTAATTTCAATTATTTTCAATTATTTTCAATTATTTTCAATTATTTATAATTATTTCCAATGATTTATCAATTACTTTAAATTATTTTCAATTATTTTCAATTATTTTCAATTATTTATAATTATTTCCAATTATTTTCAATTATTTATAATTGTTTTCAATTATTTATAATTATTTTCAATTATTTATCAATTAGTTTCCATTATTTTCAATTATTTTCAATTATTTTCAATTATTTTCAATTATTTTCAATTATTTTCAATTATTTTCAATTATTTATAATTATTTCCAATTATTTTCAATTATTTATAATTGTTTTCAATTATTTATAATTATTTTCAATTATTTATCAATTATTTTCCATTATTTTCAATTATTTTCAATTATTTTCAATTATTTTCTATTATTTTCAATTATTTTCAATTATTTTCAATTATTTATAATTATTTTCAATTATTTCCAATTATTTTCAATTATTTATAATCATTTTCTATTATTTATCAGTTATTTTCAATTATTTTCAATTATTTTCAATTATTTATCAATTATTTTCAATTATTTATCAATTATTTTCAATTATTTATCAATTATTTTCAGTTATTTATCAATTATTTTAAATTATTTTCAATTATTTATAATTATTTCCAATTATTTATCAATTATTTTAAATTATTTTCAATTATTTTCAATTATTTATAATTATTTTCAATTATTTATCAATTATTTTAAATTGTTTTCAATTATTTTCAATTATTTATAAATTATTTATAATTGTTTTCAATTATTTATAATCATTTTCAATTATTTTCACTTATTTTAAATTATTTTCAATTTTTAATCAATTATTTAGTATTATTTTCAATTATTTATAATTATTTTCAATTATTTTCAATTATTTTCAATTATTTATCAATTATTTTCAATTATTTATAATTATTTTCTATTATTTTCAATTATTTTCAATTATTTTCAATTATTTATAATTATTTTCAATTATTTTCAATTATTTTCAATTATTCATAATTATTTTCTATTATTTATCAGTTATTTTCAATTATTTTCAATTATTTTCAATTATTTATCAATTATTTTCAATTATTTATCAATTATTTTCAATTATTTATCAATTATTTTCAATTATTTTCAATTATTTATAATTATTTCCAATTATTTATTAATTATTTTCAATTATTTTCAATTATTTTCAATTATTTATAATTATTTTCAATTATTTATCAATTATTTTCAATTATTTTCAATTATTTTCCATTATTTTCAATTATTTATCAATTATTTATCAATTATTTTCAATTATTTATAATTATTTTAAATTATTTTCAATGATTTTCAATTATTTATAATTATTTTCAATTATTTATCAATTATTTTCAATTATTTTCAATTATTTTCAATTATTAAAAATTATTTTCAATTATTTTCAATTATTTTCAATTATTTTCAATTATTTTCCATTATTTTCAATTATTTTCAATTATTTTCAATTATTTATCAATTATTTTCAATTATTTATAATTATTTTCAATTATTTTCAATTATTTTCAATTATTTCCATTTATTTATCAATTATTTATCAATTATTTTCAATTATTTATAATTATTTTAAATTGTTTTCAATTATTTTCAATTATTTATAAATTATTTATACTTGTTTTCAATTATTTATAATCATTTTCAATTATTTTCAATTATTTTAAATTATTTTCAATTTTTAATCAATTATTTATGATTATTTTCAATTATTTATAATTATTTTCAATTATTTTCAATTATTTTCAATCATTTCCAATTATTTTCAATTATTTATAAATTATTTTCAATTATTTATAATTATTTTTAATTATTTTCAATGATTTTCAATTATTAATCAATTATTTTCAATTATTTATAATTATTTTAAATTATTTATTATTCTTTTCAATTATTTTCATTTATTTTCAATTATATTCAATTATTTATCATTATTTTCAATTATTTTCAATTATTTTCAATTATTTATAATTATTTTCAATTATTTTCAATGATTATCAATTATTTATCAATTATTTATCAATTATTTTAAATTATTTATAATTATTTTAAATTATTTTCAATTATTTATAATTATTTTCGATTATTCATCAATTATTTTCAATTATTTTCAATTATTTTCAATTATTTTCAATTATTTTCAATTATTTTCAATTATTTTCAATTATTTTCAATTTTTAATCAATTATTTATGATTATTTTCAATTATTTATAATTATTTATAATTCTTTTAAATTATTTTCAATTATTTTCAATTATTTTCAATTATTTATAAATTATTTTCAATTATTTATCATTATTTTCAATTATTTTCAATTATTTTCAATTATTTTCAATTTTTATCAATTATTTATAATTATTTTCAATTATTTATAATTATTTCAATTATTTTAAACTATTTTCAATTATTTATAATTATTTTCAATTATTTATCAATTATTTATAATTATTTTCAATTATTTATAATTATTTCAATTATTTTCAACTATTTTCAATTATTTATAATTATTTCCAATTATTTATCAATTACTTTCAATTATTTTCAATTATTTTCAATTATTTTCAATTATTTATAATTATTTCCAATTATTTTCAATTATTTATAATTATTTTCAATTATTAATAATTATTTCAATTATTTTCAATTATATTCAATTATTTATAATTATTTTCAATTATTTTCAATTATTTTCAATTATTTTCAATTATTTTCTATTATTTTCAATTATTTTCAATTATTTTCAATCATTTTCAATTATTTATCAATTATTTTCAATTATTTATAATTACTTTCAATTATTTTCAATTATTTATAAATTATTTATAATTGTTTTCAATTATTTATAATTATTTTCAATTATTTTCAATTATTTTCAATTATTTTCACTTATTTATAATTATTTTCAATTATTTATAATTATTTTCAATTATTGTCAATGATTTTCAATTATTTATCAATTATTTATCAATTATTTTAAATTATTTATAATTATTTTAAATTATTTTAAATTATTTATAATTATTTTCAATTATTTATCAATTATTTTCAATTATTTTCAATTATTTTCAATTATTTTCAATTATTTTCAATTATTTTCAATTATTTCCAATTATTTATCAATTATTTTAAATTATTTTCAATTATTTTCAATTATTTATAATTATTTTCAATTATTTATCAATTATTTTAAAATGTTTTCAATTATTTTCAATTATTTATAAATTATTTATAATTGTTTTCAATTATTTATAATCATTTTCAATTATTTTCACTTATTTTAAATTATTTTCAATTTTTAATCAATTATTTAGTATTATTTTCAATTATTTATAATTATTTTCAATTATTTTCAATTATTTATCAATTATTTTCAATTATTTATAATTATTTTCTATTATTTTCAATTATTTTCAATTATTTTCAATTATTTATAATTATTTTCAATTATTTTCAATTATTTTCAATTATTCATAATTATTTTCTATTATTTATCAGTTATTTTCAATTATTTTCAATTATTCATAATTATTTTCTATTATTTATCAGTTATTTTCAATTATTTTCAATTATTTATCAATTATTTTCAATTATTTTCAATTATTTATAATTATTTCCAATTATTTATTAATTATTTTCAATTATTTTCAATTATTTTCAATTATTTATAATTATTTTCAATTATTTATCAATTATTTTCAATTATTTTCAATTATTTTCCATTATTTTCAATTATTTATCAATTATTTATCAATTATTTTCAATTATTTATAATTATTTTAAATTATTTTCAATTATTTTCAATTATTTATAAATTATTTTCCATTCTTTTCAATTATTTAACAATTATTTTCAATTATTTATAATTATTTTCAATTATTTTCAATTATTTTCCATTATTTTCAATTATTTTCAATTATTTTCAATTATTTATCAATTATTTTCAATTATTTATAATTATTTTCAATTATTTTCAATTATTTTCAATTATTTTCATTTATTTATCAATTATTTATCAATTATTTTCAATTATTTATAATTATTTTAAATTGTTTTCAATTATTTTCAATTATTTATAAATTATTTATACTTGTTTTCAATTATTTATAATCATTTTCAATTATTTTCAATTATTTTAAATTATTTTCAATTTTTAATCAATTATTTATGATTATTTTCAATTATTTATAATTATTTTCAATTATTTTCAATTATTTTCAATCATTTCCAATTATTTTCAATTATTTATAAATTATTTTCAATTATTTATAATTATTTTTAATTATTTTCAATGATTTTCAATTATTAATCAATTATTTTCAATTATTTATAATTATTTTAAATTATTTATTATTCTTTTCAATTATTTTCATTTATTTTCAATTATATTCAATTATTTATAATTATTTTCAATTATTTTCAATTATTTTCAATTATTTATAATTATTTTCAATTATTTTCAATGATTATCAATTATTTATCAATTATTTATCAATTATTTTAAATTATTTATAATTATTTTAAATTATTTTCAATTATTTATAATTATTTTCGATTATTCATCAATTATTTTCAATTATTTTCAATTATTTTCAATTATTTTCAATTATTTGTAATTATTTTCAATTATTTTCAATTATTTTCAATTATTTTCAATTTTTAATCAATTATTTATGATTATTTTCAATTATTTATAATTATTTATAATTCTTTTAAATTATTTTCAATTATTTTCAATTATTTATCAATTACTTTAAATTATTTTCAATTATTTTCAATTATTTTCAATTATTTATAATTATTTCCAATTATTTTCAATTATTTATAATTGTTTTCAATTATTTATAATTATTTTCAATTATTTATCAATTATTTTCCATTATTTTCAATTATTTATCAATTATTTTCAATTATTTTCAATTATTTTCAATTATTTTCAATTATTTATCAATTATTTTCAATTATTTATCAATTATTTTCAATTATTTATCAATTATTTTCAGTTATTTATCAATTATTTTAAATTATTTTCAATTATTTATAATTATTTCCAATTATTTATCAATTATTTTAAATTATTTTCAATTATTTTCAATTATTTATAATTATTTTCAATTATTTATCAATTATTTTAAATTGTTTTCAATTATTTTCAATTATTTATAAATTATTTATAATTGTTTTCAATTATTTATAATCATTTTCAATTATTTTCACTTATTTTAAATTATTTTCAATTTTTAATCAATTATTTAGTATTATTTTCAATTATTTATAATTATTTTCAATTATTTTCAATTATTTTCAATTATTTATCAGTTATTTTCAATTATTTATAATTATTTTCTATTATTTTCAATTATTTTCAATTATTTTCAATTATTTATAATTATTTTCAATTATTTTCAATTATTTTCAATTATTCATAATTATTTTCTATTATTTATCAGTTATTTTCAATTATTTTCAATTATTTTCAATTATTTATCAATTATTTTCAATTATTTATCAATTATTTTCAATTATTTATCAATTATTTTCAATTATTTTCAATTATTTATAATTATTTCCAATTATTTATTATTTATTTTCAATTATTTTCAATTATTTTCAATTATTTATAATTATTTTCAATTATTTTCCATTATTTTCAATTATTTATCAATTATTTATCAATTATTTTCAATTATTTATAATTATTTTCAATTATTTTCAATGATTTTCAATTATTTATAATTATTTTCAATTATTTATCAATTATTTTCAATTATTTTCAATTATTTTCAATTATTAAAAATTATTTTCAATTATTTTCAATTATTTTCAATTATTTTCAATTATTTTCCATTATTTTCAATTATTTTCAATTATTTTCAATTATTTATCAATTATTTTCAATTATTTATAATTATTTTCAATTATTTTCAATTATTTTCAATTATTTTCATTTATTTATCAATTATTTATCAATTATTTTCAATTATTTATAATTATTTTAAATTGTTTTCAATTATTTTCAATTATTTATAAATTATTTATACTTGTTTTCAATTATTTATAATCATTTTCAATTATTTTCAATTATTTTAAATTATTTTCAATTTTTAATCAATTATTTATGATTATTTTCAATTATTTATAATTATTTTCAATTATTTTCAATTATTTTCAATCATTTCCAATTATTTTCAATTATTTATAAATTATTTTCAATTATTTATAATTATTTTTAATTATTTTCAATGATTTTCAATTATTAATCAATTATTTTCAATTATTTATAATTATTTTAAATTATTTATTATTCTTTTCAATTATTTTCATTTATTTTCAATTATATTCAATTATTTATAATTATTTTCAATTATTTTCAATTATTTTCAATTATTTATAATTATTTTCAATTATTTTCAATGATTATCAATTATTTATAAATTATTTATCAATTATTTTAAATTATTTATAATTATTTTAAATTATTTTCAATTATTTATAATTATTTTCGATTATTCATCAATTATTTTCAATTATTTTCAATTATTTTCAATTATTTTCAATTATTTATAATTATTTTCAATTATTTTCAATTATTTTCAATTATTTTCAATTTTTAATCAATTATTTATGATTATTTTCAATTATTTATAATTATTTATAATTCTTTTAAATTATTTTCAATTATTTTCAATTATTTTCAATTATTTATAAATTATTTTCAATTATTTATCATTATTTTCAATTATTTTCAATTATTTTCAATTATTTTCAATTTTTATCAATTATTTATAATTATTTTCAATTATTTATAATTATTTCAATTATTTTCAACTATTTTCAATTATTTATAATTATTTTCAATTATTTATCAATTATTTATAATTAATTTCAATTATTTTCAATTATTTTCAATTATTTTCAATTATTTATAATTATTTCCAATGATTTATCAATTACTTTAAATTATTTTCAATTATTTTCAATTATTTTCAATTATTTATAATTATTTCCAATTATTTTCAATTATTTATAATTGTTTTCAATTATTTATAATTATTTTCAATTATTTATCAATTAGTTTCCATTATTTTCAATTATTTTCAATTATTTTCAATTATTTTCAATTATTTTCAATTATTTTCAATTATTTTCAATTATTTATAATTATTTCCAATTATTTTCAATTATTTATAATTGTTTTCAATTATTTATAATTATTTTCAATTATTTATCAATTATTTTCCATTATTTTCAATTATTTTCAATTATTTTCAATTATTTTCTATTATTTTCAATTATTTTCAATTATTTTCAATTATTTATAATTATTTTCAATTATTTTCAATTATTTTCAATTATTTATAATCATTTTCTATTATTTATCAGTTATTTTCAATTATTTTCAATTATTTTCAATTATTTATCAATTATTTTCAATTATTTATCAATTATTTTCAATTATTTATCAATTATTTTCAGTTATTTATCAATTATTTTAAATTATTTTCAATTATTTATAATTATTTCCAATTATTTATCAATTATTTTAAATTATTTTCAATTATTTTCAATTATTTATAAATATTTTCAATTATTTATCAATTATTTTAAATTGTTTTCAATTATTTTCAATTATTTATAAATTATTTATAATTGTTTTCAATTATTTATAATCATTTTCAATTATTTTCACTTATTTTAAATTATTTTCAATTTTTAATCAATTATTTAGTATTATTTTCAATTATTTATAATTATTTTCAATTATTTTCAATTATTTTCAATTATTTATCAATTATTTTCAATTATTTATAATTATTTTCTATTATTTTCAATTATTTTCAATTATTTTCAATTATTTATAATTATTTTCAATTATTTTCAATTATTTTCAATTATTCATAATTATTTTCTATTATTTATCAGTTATTTTCAATTATTTTCAATTATTTTCAATTATTTATCAATTATTTTCAATTATTTATCAATTATTTTCAATTATTTATCAATTATTTTCAATTATTTTCAATTATTTATAATTATTTCCAATTATTTATTAATTATTTTCAATTATTTTCAATTATTTTCAATTATTTATAATTATTTTCAATTATTTATCAATTATTTTCAATTATTTTCAATTATTTTCCATTATTTTCAATTATTTATCAATTATTTATCAATTATTTTCAATTATTTATAATTATTTTAAATTATTTTCAATGATTTTCAATTATTTATAATTATTTTCAATTATTTATCAATTATTTTCAATTATTTTCAATTATTTTCAATTATTAAAAATTATTTTCAATTATTTTCAATTATTTTCAATTATTTTCAATTATTTTCCATTATTTTCAATTATTTTCAATTATTTTCAATTATTTATCAATTATTTTCAATTATTTATAATTATTTTCAATTATTTTCAATTATTTTCAATTATTTCCATTTATTTATCAATTATTTTCAATTATTTATAATTATTTTAAATTGTTTTCAATTATTTTCAATTATTTATAAATTATTTATACTTGTTTTCAATTATTTATAATCATTTTCAATTATTTTCAATTATTTTAAATTATTTTCAATTTTTAATCAATTATTTATGATTATTTTCAATTATTTATAATTATTTTCAATTATTTTCAATTATTTTCAATCATTTCCAATTATTTTCAATTATTTATAAATTATTTTCAATTATTTATAATTATTTTTAATTATTTTCAATGATTTTCAATTATTAATCAATTATTTTCAATTATTTATAATTATTTTAAATTATTTATTATTCTTTTCAATTATTTTCATTTATTTTCAATTATATTCAATTATTTATAATTATTTTCAATTATTTTCAATTATTTTCAATTATTTATAATTATTTTCAATTATTTTCAATGATTATCAATTATTTATCAATTATTTATCAATTATTTTAAATTATTTATAATTATTTTAAATTATTTTCAATTATTTATAATTATTTTCGATTATTCATAAATTATTTTCAATTATTTTCAATTATTTTCAATTATTTTCAATTATTTTCAATTATTTTCAATTATTTTCAATTATTTTCAATTTTTAATCAATTATTTATGATTATTTTCAATTATTTATAATTATTTATAATTCTTTTAAATTATTTTCAATTATTTTCAATTATTTTCAATTATTTATAAATTATTTTCAATTATTTATCATTATTTTCAATTATTTTCAATTATTTTCAATTATTTTCAATTTTTATCAATTATTTATAATTATTTTCAATTATTTATAATTATTTCAATTATTTTAAACTATTTTCAATTATTTATAATTATTTTCAATTATTTATCAATTATTTATAATTATTTTCAATTATTTATAATTATTTCAATTATTTTCAACTATTTTCAATTATTTATAATTATTTCCAATTATTTATCAATTACTTTCAATTATTTTCAATTATTTTCAATTATTTTCAATTATTTATAATTATTTCCAATTATTTTCAATTATTTATAATTATTTTCAATTATTAATAATTATTTCAATTATTTTCAATTATATTCAATTATTTATAATTATTTTCAATTATTTTCAATTATTTTCAATTATTTTCAATTATTTTCTATTATTTTCAATTATTTTCAATTATTTTCAATTATTTTCAATTATTTTCAATTATTTATAATTATTTCCAATTATTTTCAATTATTTATAATTATTTTCAATTATTAATAATTATTTCAATTATTTTCAATTATATTCAATTATTTATAATTATTTTCAATTATTTTCAATTATTTTCAATTATTTTCAATTATTTATAATTATTTTAAATTATTTATTATTCTTTTCAATTATTTTCATTTATTTTCAATTATATTCAATTATTTATAATTATTTTCAATTATTTTCAATTATTTTCAATTATTTATAATTATTTTCAATTATTTTCAATGATTATCAATTATTTATCAATTATTTATCAATTATTTTAAATTATTTATAATTATTTTAAATTATTTTCAATTATTTATAATTATTTTCGATTATTCATCAATTATTTTCAATTATTTTCAATTATTTTCAATTATTTTCAATTATTTGTAATTATTTTCAATTATTTTCAATTATTTTCAATTATTTTCAATTTTTAATCAATTATTTATGATTATTTTCAATTATTTATAATTATTTATAATTCTTTTAAATTATTTTCAATTATTTTCAATTATTTATCAATTACTTTAAATTATTTTCAATTATTTTCAATTATTTTCAATTATTTATAATTATTTCCAATTATTTTCAATTATTTATAATTGTTTTCAATTATTTATAATTATTTTCAATTATTTATCAATTATTTTCCATTATTTTCAATTATTTATCAATTATTTTCAATTATTTTCAATTATTTTCAATTATTTTCAATTATTTATCAATTATTTTCAATTATTTATCAATTATTTTCAATTATTTATCAATTATTTTCAGTTATTTATCAATTATTTTAAATTATTTTCAATTATTTATAATTATTTCCAATTATTTATCAATTATTTTAAATTATTTTCAATTATTTTCAATTATTTATAATTATTTTCAATTATTTATCAATTATTTTAAATTGTTTTCAATTATTTTCAATTATTTATAAATTATTTATAATTGTTTTCAATTATTTATAATCATTTTCAATTATTTTCACTTATTTTAAATTATTTTCAATTTTTAATCAATTATTTAGTATTATTTTCAATTATTTATAATTATTTTCAATTATTTTCAATTATTTTCAATTATTTATCAGTTATTTTCAATTATTTATAATTATTTTCTATTATTTTCAATTATTTTCAATTATTTTCAATTATTTATAATTATTTTCAATTATTTTCAATTATTTTCAATTATTCATAATTATTTTCTATTATTTATCAGTTATTTTCAATTATTTTCAATTATTTTCAATTATTTATCAATTATTTTCAATTATTTATCAATTATTTTCAATTATTTATCAATTATTTTCAATTATTTTCAATTATTTATAATTATTTCCAATTATTTATTAATTATTTTCAATTATTTTCAATTATTTTCAATTATTTATAATTATTTTCAATTATTTTCCATTATTTTCAATTATTTATCAATTATTTATCAATTATTTTCAATTATTTATAATTATTTTCAATTATTTTCAATGATTTTCAATTATTTATAATTATTTTCAATTATTTATCAATTATTTTCAATTATTTTCAATTATTTTCAATTATTAAAAATTATTTTCAATTATTTTCAATTATTTTCAATTATTTTCAATTATTTTCCATTATTTTCAATTATTTTCAATTATTTTCAATTATTTATCAATTATTTTCAATTATTTATAATTATTTTCAATTATTTTCAATTATTTTCAATTATTTTCATTTATTTATCAATTATTTATCAATTATTTTCAATTATTTATAATTATTTTAAATTGTTTTCAATTATTTTCAATTATTTATAAATTATTTATACTTGTTTTCAATTATTTATAATCATTTTCAATTATTTTCAATTATTTTAAATTATTTTCAATTTTTAATCAATTATTTATGATTATTTTCAATTATTTATAATTATTTTCAATTATTTTCAATTATTTTCAATCATTTCCAATTATTTTCAATTATTTATAAATTATTTTCAATTATTTATAATTATTTTTAATTATTTTCAATGATTTTCAATTATTAATCAATTATTTTCAATTATTTATAATTATTTTAAATTATTTATTATTCTTTTCAATTATTTTCATTTATTTTCAATTATATTCAATTATTTATAATTATTTTCAATTATTTTCAATTATTTTCAATTATTTATAATTATTTTCAATTATTTTCAATGATTATCAATTATTTATAAATTATTTATCAATTATTTTAAATTATTTATAATTATTTTAAATTATTTTCAATTATTTATAATTATTTTCGATTATTCATCAATTATTTTCAATTATTTTCAATTATTTTCAATTATTTTCAATTATTTATAATTATTTTCAATTATTTTCAATTATTTTCAATTATTTTCAATTTTTAATCAATTATTTATGATTATTTTCAATTATTTATAATTATTTATAATTCTTTTAAATTATTTTCAATTATTTTCAATTATTTTCAATTATTTATAAATTATTTTCAATTATTTATCATTATTTTCAATTATTTTCAATTATTTTCAATTATTTTCAATTTTTATCAATTATTTATAATTATTTTCAATTATTTATAATTATTTCAATTATTTTCAACTATTTTCAATTATTTATAATTATTTTCAATTATTTATCAATTATTTATAATTAATTTCAATTATTTTCAATTATTTTCAATTATTTTCAATTATTTATAATTATTTCCAATGATTTATCAATTACTTTAAATTATTTTCAATTATTTTCAATTATTTTCAATTATTTATAATTATTTCCAATTATTTTCAATTATTTATAATTGTTTTCAATTATTTATAATTATTTTCAATTATTTATCAATTAGTTTCCATTATTTTCAATTATTTTCAATTATTTTCAATTATTTTCAATTATTTTCAATTATTTTCAATTATTTTCAATTATTTATAATTATTTCCAATTATTTTCAATTATTTATAATTGTTTTCAATTATTTATAATTATTTTCAATTATTTATCAATTATTTTCCATTATTTTCAATTATTTTCAATTATTTTCAATTATTTTCTATTATTTTCAATTATTTTCAATTATTTTCAATTATTTATAATTATTTTCAATTATTTTCAATTATTTTCAATTATTTATAATCATTTTCTATTATTTATCAGTTATTTTCAATTATTTTCAATTATTTTCAATTATTTATCAATTATTTTCAATTATTTATCAATTATTTTCAATTATTTATCAATTATTTTCAGTTATTTATCAATTATTTTAAATTATTTTCAATTATTTATAATTATTTCCAATTATTTATCAATTATTTTAAATTATTTTCAATTATTTTCAATTATTTATAAATATTTTCAATTATTTATCAATTATTTTAAATTGTTTTCAATTATTTTCAATTATTTATAAATTATTTATAATTGTTTTCAATTATTTATAATCATTTTCAATTATTTTCACTTATTTTAAATTATTTTCAATTTTTAATCAATTATTTAGTATTATTTTCAATTATTTATAATTATTTTCAATTATTTTCAATTATTTTCAATTATTTATCAATTATTTTCAATTATTTATAATTATTTTCTATTATTTTCAATTATTTTCAATTATTTTCAATTATTTATAATTATTTTCAATTATTTTCAATTATTTTCAATTATTCATAATTATTTTCTATTATTTATCAGTTATTTTCAATTATTTTCAATTATTTTCAATTATTTATCAATTATTTTCAATTATTTATCAATTATTTTCAATTATTTATCAATTATTTTCAATTATTTTCAATTATTTATAATTATTTCCAATTATTTATTAATTATTTTCAATTATTTTCAATTATTTTCAATTATTTATAATTATTTTCAATTATTTATCAATTATTTTCAATTATTTTCAATTATTTTCCATTATTTTCAATTATTTATCAATTATTTATCAATTATTTTCAATTATTTATAATTATTTTAAATTATTTTCAATGATTTTCAATTATTTATAATTATTTTCAATTATTTATCAATTATTTTCAATTATTTTCAATTATTTTCAATTATTAAAAATTATTTTCAATTATTTTCAATTATTTTCAATTATTTTCAATTATTTTCCATTATTTTCAATTATTTTCAATTATTTTCAATTATTTATCAATTATTTTCAATTATTTATAATTATTTTCAATTATTTTCAATTATTTTCAATTATTTCCATTTATTTATCAATTATTTTCAATTATTTATAATTATTTTAAATTGTTTTCAATTATTTTCAATTATTTATAAATTATTTATACTTGTTTTCAATTATTTATAATCATTTTCAATTATTTTCAATTATTTTAAATTATTTTCAATTTTTAATCAATTATTTATGATTATTTTCAATTATTTATAATTATTTTCAATTATTTTCAATTATTTTCAATCATTTCCAATTATTTTCAATTATTTATAAATTATTTTCAATTATTTATAATTATTTTTAATTATTTTCAATGATTTTCAATTATTAATCAATTATTTTCAATTATTTATAATTATTTTAAATTATTTATTATTCTTTTCAATTATTTTCATTTATTTTCAATTATATTCAATTATTTATAATTATTTTCAATTATTTTCAATTATTTTCAATTATTTATAATTATTTTCAATTATTTTCAATGATTATCAATTATTTATCAATTATTTATCAATTATTTTAAATTATTTATAATTATTTTAAATTATTTTCAATTATTTATAATTATTTTCGATTATTCATAAATTATTTTCAATTATTTTCAATTATTTTCAATTATTTTCAATTATTTTCAATTATTTTCAATTATTTTCAATTATTTTCAATTTTTAATCAATTATTTATGATTATTTTCAATTATTTATAATTATTTATAATTCTTTTAAATTATTTTCAATTATTTTCAATTATTTTCAATTATTTATAAATTATTTTCAATTATTTATCATTATTTTCAATTATTTTCAATTATTTTCAATTATTTTCAATTTTTATCAATTATTTATAATTATTTTCAATTATTTATAATTATTTCAATTATTTTAAACTATTTTCAATTATTTATAATTATTTTCAATTATTTATCAATTATTTATAATTATTTTCAATTATTTATAATTATTTCAATTATTTTCAACTATTTTCAATTATTTATAATTATTTCCAATTATTTATCAATTACTTTCAATTATTTTCAATTATTTTCAATTATTTTCAATTATTTATAATTATTTCCAATTATTTTCAATTATTTATAATTATTTTCAATTATTAATAATTATTTCAATTATTTTCAATTATATTCAATTATTTATAATTATTTTCAATTATTTTCAATTATTTTCAATTATTTTCAATTATTTTCTATTATTTTCAATTATTTTCAATTATTTTCAATCATTTTCAATTATTTATCAATTATTTTCAATTATTTATAATTACTTTCAATTATTTTCAATTATTTATAAATTATTTATAATTGTTTTCAATTATTTATAATTATTTTCAATTATTTTCAATTATTTTCAATTATTTTCACTTATTTATAATTATTTTCAATTATTTATAATTATTTTCAATTATTGTCAATGATTTTCAATTATTTATCAATTATTTATCAATTATTTTAAATTATTTATAATTATTTTAAATTATTTTAAATTATTTATAATTATTTTCAATTATTTATCAATTATTTTCAATTATTTTCAATTATTTTCAATTATTTTCAATTATTTTCAATTATTTTCAATTATTTCCAATTATTTATCAATTATTTTAAATTATTTTCAATTATTTTCAATTATTTATAATTATTTTCAATTATTTATCAATTATTTTAAATTGTTTTCAATTATTTTCAATTATTTATAAATTATTTATAATTGTTTTCAATTATTTATAATCATTTTCAATTATTTTCACTTATTTTAAATTATTTTCAATTTTTAATCAATTATTTAGTATTATTTTCAATTATTTATAATTATTTTCAATTATTTTCAATTATTTATCAATTATTTTCAATTATTTATAATTATTTTCTATTATTTTCAATTATTTTCAATTATTTTCAATTATTTATAATTATTTTCAATTATTTTCAATTATTTTCAATTATTCATAATTATTTTCTATTATTTATCAGTTATTTTCAATTATTTTCAATTATTTTCAATTATTTATCAATTATTTTCAATTATTTATCAATTATTTTCAATTATTTATCAATTATTTTCAATTATTTTCAATTATTTATAATTATTTCCAATTATTTATTAATTATTTTCAATTATTTTCAATTATTTTCAATTATTTATAATTATTTTCAATTATTTATCAATTATTTTCAATTATTTTCAATTATTTTCCATTATTTTCAATTATTTATCAATTATTTATCAATTATTTTCAATTATTTATAATTATTTTAAATTATTTTCAATGATTTTCAATTATTTATAATTATTTTCAATTATTTATCAATTATTTTCAATTATTTTCAATTATTTTCAATTATTAAAAATTATTTTCAATTATTTTCAATTATTTTCAATTATTTTCAATTATTTTCCATTATTTTCAATTATTTTCAATTATTTTCAATTATTTATCAATTATTTTCAATTATTTATAATTATTTTCAATTATTTTCAATTATTTTCAATTATTTTCATTTATTTATCAATTATTTATCAATTATTTTCAATTATTTATAATTATTTTAAATTGTTTTCAATTATTTTCAATTATTTATAAATTATTTATACTTGTTTTCAATTATTTATAATCATTTTCAATTATTTTCAATTATTTTAAATTATTTTCAATTTTTAATCAATTATTTATGATTATTTTCAATTATTTATAATTATTTTCAATTATTTTCAATTATTTTCAATCATTTCCAATTATTTTCAATTATTTATAAATTATTTTCAATTATTTATAATTATTTTTAATTATTTTCAATGATTTTCAATTATTAATCAATTATTTTCAATTATTTATAATTATTTTAAATTATTTATTATTCTTTTCAATTATTTTCATTTATTTTCAATTATATTCAATTATTTATAATTATTTTCAATTATTTTCAATTATTTTCAATTATTTATAATTATTTTCAATTATTTTCAATGATTATCAATTATTTATCAATTATTTATCAATTATTTTAAATTATTTATAATTATTTTAAATTATTTTCAATTATTTATAATTATTTTCGATTATTCATCAATTATTTTCAATTATTTTCAATTATTTTCAATTATTTTCAATTATTTATAATTATTTTCAATTATTTTCAATTATTTTCAATTATTTTCAATTTTTAATCAATTATTTATGATTATTTTCAATTATTTATAATTATTTATAATTCTTTTAAATTATTTTCAATTATTTTCAATTATTTTCAATTATTTATAAATTATTTTCAATTATTTATCATTATTTTCAATTATTTTCAATTATTTTCAATTATTTTCAATTTTTATCAATTATTTATAATTATTTTCAATTATTTATAATTATTTCAATTATTTTCAACTATTTTCAATTATTTATAATTATTTTCAATTATTTATCAATTATTTATAATTATTTTCAATTATTTATAATTATTTCAATTATTTTCAACTATTTTCAATTATTTATAATTATTTCCAATTATTTATCAATTACTTTCAATTATTTTCAATTATTTTCAATTATTTTCAATTATTTATAATTATTTCCAATTATTTTCAATTATTTATAATTATTTTCAATTATTAATAATTATTTCAATTATTTTCAATTATATTCAATTATTTATAATTATTTTCAATTATTTTCAATTATTTTCAATTATTTTCAATTTTTATCAATTATTTATAATTATTTTCAATTATTTATAATTATTTCAATTATTTTCAACTATTTTCAATTATTTATAATTATTTTCAATTATTTATCAATTATTTATAATTATTTTCAATTATTTATAATTATTTCCAATTATTTATCAATTACTTTCAATTATTTTCAATTATTTTCAATTATTTTCAATTATTTATCAATTATTTTCAATTATTTATCAATTATTTTCAATTATTTATCAATTATTTTCAGTTATTTATCAATTATTTTAAATTATTTTCAATTATTTATAATTATTTCCAATTATTTATCAATTATTTTAAATTATTTTCAATTATTTTCAATTATTTATAATTATTTTCAATTATTTATCAATTATTTTAAATTGTTTTCAATTATTTTCAATTATTTATAAATTATTTATAATTGTTTTCAATTATTTATAATCATTTTCAATTATTTTCACTTATTTTAAATTATTTTCAATTTTTAATCAATTATTTAGTATTATTTTCAATTATTTATAATTATTTTCAATTATTTTCAATTATTTTCAATTATTTTCAATTATTTATCAATTATTTTCAATTATTTATAATTATTTTCTATTATTTTCAATTATTTTCAATTATTTTCAATTATTTATAATTATTTTCAATTATTTTCAATTATTTTCAATTATTCATAATTATTTTCTATTATTTATCAGTTATTTTCAATTATTTTCAATTATTTTCAATTATTTATCAATTATTTTCAATTATTTATCAATTATTTTCAATTATTTATCAATTATTTTCAATTATTTTCAATTATTTATAATTATTTCCAATTATTTATTAATTATTTTCAATTATTTTCAATTATTTTCAATTATTTATAATTATTTTCAATTATTTATCAATTATTTTCAATTATTTTCAATTATTTTCCATTATTTTCAATTATTTATCAATTATTTATCAATTATTTTCAATTATTTATAATTATTTTAAATTATTTTCAATGATTTTCAATTATTTATAATTATTTTCAATTATTTATCAATTATTTTCAATTATTTTCAATTATTTTCAATTATTAAAAATTATTTTCAATTATTTTCAATTATTTTCAATTATTTTCAATTATTTTCCATTATTTTCAATTATTTTCAATTATTTTCAATTATTTATCAATTATTTTCAATTATTTATAATTATTTTCAATTATTTTCAATTATTTTCAATTATTTCCATTTATTTATCAATTATTTATCAATTATTTTCAATTATTTATAATTATTTTAAATTGTTTTCAATTATTTTCAATTATTTATAAATTATTTATACTTGTTTTCAATTATTTATAATCATTTTCAATTATTTTCAATTATTTTAAATTATTTTCAATTTTTAATCAATTATTTATGATTATTTTCAATTATTTATAATTATTTTCAATTATTTTCAATTATTTTCAATCATTTCCAATTATTTTCAATTATTTATAAATTATTTTCAATTATTTATAATTATTTTTAATTATTTTCAATGATTTTCAATTATTAATCAATTATTTTCAATTATTTATAATTATTTTAAATTATTTATTATTCTTTTCAATTATTTTCATTTATTTTCAATTATATTCAATTATTTATAATTATTTTCAATTATTTTCAATTATTTTCAATTATTTATAATTATTTTCAATTATTTTCAATGATTATCAATTATTTATCAATTATTTATCAATTATTTTAAATTATTTATAATTATTTTAAATTATTTTCAATTATTTATAATTATTTTCGATTATTCATCAATTATTTTCAATTATTTTCAATTATTTTCAATTATTTTCAATTATTTATAATTATTTTCAATTATTTTCAATTATTTTCAATTATTTTCAATTTTTAATCAATTATTTATGATTATTTTCAATTATTTATAATTATTTATAATTCTTTTAAATTATTTTCAATTATTTTCAATTATTTTCAATTATTTATAAATTATTTTCAATTATTTATCATTATTTTCAATTATTTTCAATTATTTTCAATTATTTTCAATTTTTATCAATTATTTATAATTATTTTCAATTATTTATAATTATTTCAATTATTTTCAACTATTTTCAATTATTTATAATTATTTTCAATTATTTATCAATTATTTATAATTATTTTCAATTATTTATAATTATTTCAATTATTTTCAACTATTTTCAATTATTTATAATTATTTCCAATTATTTATCAATTACTTTCAATTATTTTCAATTATTTTCAATTATTTTCAATTATTTATAATTATTTCCAATTATTTTCAATTATTTATAATTATTTTCAATTATTAATAATTATTTCAATTATTTTCAATTATATTCAATTATTTATAATTATTTTCAATTATTTTCAATTATTTTCAATTATTTTCAATTTTTATCAATTATTTATAATTATTTTCAATTATTTATAATTATTTCAATTATTTTCAACTATTTTCAATTATTTATAATTATTTTCAATTATTTATCAATTATTTATAATTATTTTCAATTATTTATAATTATTTCCAATTATTTATCAATTACTTTCAATTATTTTCAATTATTTTCAATTATTTTCAATTATTTATCAATTATTTTCAATTATTTATCAATTATTTTCAATTATTTATCAATTATTTTCAGTTATTTATCAATTATTTTAAATTATTTTCAATTATTTATAATTATTTCCAATTATTTATCAATTATTTTAAATTATTTTCAATTATTTTCAATTATTTATAATTATTTTCAATTATTTATCAATTATTTTAAATTGTTTTCAATTATTTTCAATTATTTATAAATTATTTATAATTGTTTTCAATTATTTATAATCATTTTCAATTATTTTCACTTATTTTAAATTATTTTCAATTTTTAATCAATTATTTAGTATTATTTTCAATTATTTATAATTATTTTCAATTATTTTCAATTATTTTCAATTATTTTCAATTATTTATCAATTATTTTCAATTATTTATAATTATTTTCTATTATTTTCAATTATTTTCAATTATTTTCAATTATTTATAATTATTTTCAATTATTTTCAATTATTTTCAATTATTCATAATTATTTTCTATTATTTATCAGTTATTTTCAATTATTTTCAATTATTTTCAATTATTTATCAATTATTTTCAATTATTTATCAATTATTTTCAATTATTTATCAATTATTTTCAATTATTTTCAATTATTTATAATTATTTCCAATTATTTATTAATTATTTTCAATTATTTTCAATTATTTTCAATTATTTATAATTATTTTCAATTATTTATCAATTATTTTCAATTATTTTCAATTATTTTCCATTATTTTCAATTATTTATCAATTATTTATCAATTATTTTCAATTATTTATAATTATTTTAAATTATTTTCAATGATTTTCAATTATTTATAATTATTTTCAATTATTTATCAATTATTTTCAATTATTTTCAATTATTTTCAATTATTAAAAATTATTTTCAATTATTTTCAATTATTTTCAATTATTTTCAATTATTTTCCATTATTTTCAATTATTTTCAATTATTTTCAATTATTTATCAATTATTTTCAATTATTTATAATTATTTTCAATTATTTTCAATTATTTTCAATTATTTCCATTTATTTATCAATTATTTATCAATTATTTTCAATTATTTATAATTATTTTAAATTGTTTTCAATTATTTTCAATTATTTATAAATTATTTATACTTGTTTTCAATTATTTATAATCATTTTCAATTATTTTCAATTATTTTAAATTATTTTCAATTTTTAATCAATTATTTATGATTATTTTCAATTATTTATAATTATTTTCAATTATTTTCAATTATTTTCAATCATTTCCAATTATTTTCAATTATTTATAAATTATTTTCAATTATTTATAATTATTTTTAATTATTTTCAATGATTTTCAATTATTAATCAATTATTTTCAATTATTTATAATTATTTTAAATTATTTATTATTCTTTTCAATTATTTTCATTTATTTTCAATTATATTCAATTATTTATAATTATTTTCAATTATTTTCAATTATTTTCAATTATTTATAATTATTTTCAATTATTTTCAATGATTATCAATTATTTATCAATTATTTATCAATTATTTTAAATTATTTATAATTATTTTAAATTATTTTCAATTATTTATAATTATTTTCGATTATTCATCAATTATTTTCAATTATTTTCAATTATTTTCAATTATTTTCAATTATTTATAATTATTTTCAATTATTTTCAATTATTTTCAATTATTTTCAATTTTTAATCAATTATTTATGATTATTTTCAATTATTTATAATTATTTATAATTCTTTTAAATTATTTTCAATTATTTTCAATTATTTTCAATTATTTATAAATTATTTTCAATTATTTATCATTATTTTCAATTATTTTCAATTATTTTCAATTATTTTCAATTTTTATCAATTATTTATAATTATTTTCAATTATTTATAATTATTTCAATTATTTTCAACTATTTTCAATTATTTATAATTATTTTCAATTATTTATCAATTATTTATAATTATTTTCAATTATTTATAATTATTTCAATTATTTTCAACTATTTTCAATTATTTATAATTATTTCCAATTATTTATCAATTACTTTCAATTATTTTCAATTATTTTCAATTATTTTCAATTATTTATAATTATTTCCAATTATTTTCAATTATTTATAATTATTTTCAATTATTAATAATTATTTCAATTATTTTCAATTATATTCAATTATTTATAATTATTTTCAATTATTTTCAATTATTTTCAATTATTTTCAATTTTTATCAATTATTTATAATTATTTTCAATTATTTATAATTATTTCAATTATTTTCAACTATTTTCAATTATTTATAATTATTTTCAATTATTTATCAATTATTTATAATTATTTTCAATTATTTATAATTATTTCCAATTATTTATCAATTACTTTCAATTATTTTCAATTATTTTCAATTATTTTCAATTATTTATCAATTATTTTCAATTATTTATCAATTATTTTCAATTATTTATCAATTATTTTCAGTTATTTATCAATTATTTTAAATTATTTTCAATTATTTATAATTATTTCCAATTATTTATCAATTATTTTAAATTATTTTCAATTATTTTCAATTATTTATAATTATTTTCAATTATTTATCAATTATTTTAAATTGTTTTCAATTATTTTCAATTATTTATAAATTATTTATAATTGTTTTCAATTATTTATAATCATTTTCAATTATTTTCACTTATTTTAAATTATTTTCAATTTTTAATCAATTATTTAGTATTATTTTCAATTATTTATAATTATTTTCAATTATTTTCAATTATTTTCAATTATTTTCAATTATTTATCAATTATTTTCAATTATTTATAATTATTTTCTATTATTTTCAATTATTTTCAATTATTTTCAATTATTTATAATTATTTTCAATTATTTTCAATTATTTTCAATTATTCATAATTATTTTCTATTATTTATCAGTTATTTTCAATTATTTTCAATTATTTTCAATTATTTATCAATTATTTTCAATTATTTATCAATTATTTTCAATTATTTATCAATTATTTTCAATTATTTTCAATTATTTATAATTATTTCCAATTATTTATTAATTATTTTCAATTATTTTCAATTATTTTCAATTATTTATAATTATTTTCAATTATTTATCAATTATTTTCAATTATTTTCAATTATTTTCCATTATTTTCAATTATTTATCAATTATTTATCAATTATTTTCAATTATTTATAATTATTTTAAATTATTTTCAATGATTTTCAATTATTTATAATTATTTTCAATTATTTATCAATTATTTTCAATTATTTTCAATTATTTTCAATTATTAAAAATTATTTTCAATTATTTTCAATTATTTTCAATTATTTTCAATTATTTTCCATTATTTTCAATTATTTTCAATTATTTTCAATTATTTATCAATTATTTTCAATTATTTATAATTATTTTCAATTATTTTCAATTATTTTCAATTATTTCCATTTATTTATCAATTATTTATCAATTATTTTCAATTATTTATAATTATTTTAAATTGTTTTCAATTATTTTCAATTATTTATAAATTATTTATACTTGTTTTCAATTATTTATAATCATTTTCAATTATTTTCAATTATTTTAAATTATTTTCAATTTTTAATCAATTATTTATGATTATTTTCAATTATTTATAATTATTTTCAATTATTTTCAATTATTTTCAATCATTTCCAATTATTTTCAATTATTTATAAATTATTTTCAATTATTTATAATTATTTTTAATTATTTTCAATGATTTTCAATTATTAATCAATTATTTTCAATTATTTATAATTATTTTAAATTATTTATTATTCTTTTCAATTATTTTCATTTATTTTCAATTATATTCAATTATTTATAATTATTTTCAATTATTTTCAATTATTTTCAATTATTTATAATTATTTTCAATTATTTTCAATGATTATCAATTATTTATCAATTATTTATCAATTATTTTAAATTATTTATAATTATTTTAAATTATTTTCAATTATTTATAATTATTTTCGATTATTCATCAATTATTTTCAATTATTTTCAATTATTTTCAATTATTTTCAATTATTTATAATTATTTTCAATTATTTTCAATTATTTTCAATTATTTTCAATTTTTAATCAATTATTTATGATTATTTTCAATTATTTATAATTATTTATAATTCTTTTAAATTATTTTCAATTATTTTCAATTATTTTCAATTATTTATAAATTATTTTCAATTATTTATCATTATTTTCAATTATTTTCAATTATTTTCAATTATTTTCAATTTTTATCAATTATTTATAATTATTTTCAATTATTTATAATTATTTCAATTATTTTCAACTATTTTCAATTATTTATAATTATTTTCAATTATTTATCAATTATTTATAATTATTTTCAATTATTTATAATTATTTCAATTATTTTCAACTATTTTCAATTATTTATAATTATTTCCAATTATTTATCAATTACTTTCAATTATTTTCAATTATTTTCAATTATTTTCAATTATTTATAATTATTTCCAATTATTTTCAATTATTTATAATTATTTTCAATTATTAATAATTATTTCAATTATTTTCAATTATATTCAATTATTTATAATTATTTTCAATTATTTTCAATTATTTTCAATTATTTTCAATTTTTATCAATTATTTATAATTATTTTCAATTATTTATAATTATTTCAATTATTTTCAACTATTTTCAATTATTTATAATTATTTTCAATTATTTATCAATTATTTATAATTATTTCCAATTATTTATTAATTATTTTCAATTATTTTCAATTATTTTCAATTATTTATAATTATTTTCAATTATTTATCAATTATTTTCAATTATTTTCAATTATTTTCCATTATTTTCAATTATTTATCAATTATTTATCAATTATTTTCAATTATTTATAATTATTTTAAATTATTTTCAATGATTTTCAATTATTTATAATTATTTTCAATTATTTATCAATTATTTTCAATTATTTTCAATTATTTTCAATTATTAAAAATTATTTTCAATTATTTTCAATTATTTTCAATTATTTTCAATTATTTTCCATTATTTTCAATTATTTTCAATTATTTTCAATTATTTATCAATTATTTTCAATTATTTATAATTATTTTCAATTATTTTCAATTATTTTCAATTATTTCCATTTATTTATCAATTATTTTCAATTATTTATAATTATTTTAAATTGTTTTCAATTATTTTCAATTATTTATAAATTATTTATACTTGTTTTCAATTATTTATAATCATTTTCAATTATTTTCAATTATTTTAAATTATTTTCAATTTTTAATCAATTATTTATGATTATTTTCAATTATTTATAATTATTTTCAATTATTTTCAATTATTTTCAATCATTTCCAATTATTTTCAATTATTTATAAATTATTTTCAATTATTTATAATTATTTTTAATTATTTTCAATGATTTTCAATTATTAATCAATTATTTTCAATTATTTATAATTATTTTAAATTATTTATTATTCTTTTCAATTATTTTCATTTATTTTCAATTATATTCAATTATTTATAATTATTTTCAATTATTTTCAATTATTTTCAATTATTTATAATTATTTTCAATTATTTTCAATGATTATCAATTATTTATCAATTATTTATCAATTATTTTAAATTATTTATAATTATTTTAAATTATTTTCAATTATTTATAATTATTTTCGATTATTCATAAATTATTTTCAATTATTTTCAATTATTTTCAATTATTTTCAATTATTTTCAATTATTTTCAATTATTTTCAATTATTTTCAATTTTTAATCAATTATTTATGATTATTTTCAATTATTTATAATTATTTATAATTCTTTTAAATTATTTTCAATTATTTTCAATTATTTTCAATTATTTATAAATTATTTTCAATTATTTATCATTATTTTCAATTATTTTCAATTATTTTCAATTATTTTCAATTTTTATCAATTATTTATAATTATTTTCAATTATTTATAATTATTTCAATTATTTTAAACTATTTTCAATTATTTATAATTATTTTCAATTATTTATCAATTATTTATAATTATTTTCAATTATTTATAATTATTTCAATTATTTTCAACTATTTTCAATTATTTATAATTATTTCCAATTATTTATCAATTACTTTCAATTATTTTCAATTATTTTCAATTATTTTCAATTATTTATAATTATTTCCAATTATTTTCAATTATTTATAATTATTTTCAATTATTAATAATTATTTCAATTATTTTCAATTATATTCAATTATTTATAATTATTTTCAATTATTTTCAATTATTTTCAATTATTTTCAATTATTTTCTATTATTTTCAATTATTTTCAATTATTTTCAATCATTTTCAATTATTTATCAATTATTTTCAATTATTTATAATTACTTTCAATTATTTTCAATTATTTATAAATTATTTATAATTGTTTTCAATTATTTATAATTATTTTCAATTATTTTCAATTATTTTCAATTATTTTCACTTATTTATAATTATTTTCAATTATTTATAATTATTTTCAATTATTGTCAATGATTTTCAATTATTTATCAATTATTTATCAATTATTTTAAATTATTTATAATTATTTTAAATTATTTTAAATTATTTATAATTATTTTCAATTATTTATCAATTATTTTCAATTATTTTCAATTATTTTCAATTATTTTCAATTATTTTCAATTATTTTCAATTATTTCCAATTATTTATCAATTATTTTAAATTATTTTCAATTATTTTCAATTATTTATAATTATTTTCAATTATTTATCAATTATTTTAAATTGTTTTCAATTATTTTCAATTATTTATAAATTATTTATAATTGTTTTCAATTATTTATAATCATTTTCAATTATTTTCACTTATTTTAAATTATTTTCAATTTTTAATCAATTATTTAGTATTATTTTCAATTATTTATAATTATTTTCAATTATTTTCAATTATTTATCAATTATTTTCAATTATTTATAATTATTTTCTATTATTTTCAATTATTTTCAATTATTTTCAATTATTTATAATTATTTTCAATTATTTTCAATTATTTTCAATTATTCATAATTATTTTCTATTATTTATCAGTTATTTTCAATTATTTTCAATTATTTTCAATTATTTATCAATTATTTTCAATTATTTATCAATTATTTTCAATTATTTATCAATTATTTTCAATTATTTTCAATTATTTATAATTATTTCCAATTATTTATTAATTATTTTCAATTATTTTCAATTATTTTCAATTATTTATAATTATTTTCAATTATTTATCAATTATTTTCAATTATTTTCAATTATTTTCCATTATTTTCAATTATTTATCAATTATTTATCAATTATTTTCAATTATTTATAATTATTTTAAATTATTTTCAATGATTTTCAATTATTTATAATTATTTTCAATTATTTATCAATTATTTTCAATTATTTTCAATTATTTTCAATTATTAAAAATTATTTTCAATTATTTTCAATTATTTTCAATTATTTTCAATTATTTTCCATTATTTTCAATTATTTTCAATTATTTTCAATTATTTATCAATTATTTTCAATTATTTATAATTATTTTCAATTATTTTCAATTATTTTCAATTATTTTCATTTATTTATCAATTATTTATCAATTATTTTCAATTATTTATAATTATTTTAAATTGTTTTCAATTATTTTCAATTATTTATAAATTATTTATACTTGTTTTCAATTATTTATAATCATTTTCAATTATTTTCAATTATTTTAAATTATTTTCAATTTTTAATCAATTATTTATGATTATTTTCAATTATTTATAATTATTTTCAATTATTTTCAATTATTTTCAATCATTTCCAATTATTTTCAATTATTTATAAATTATTTTCAATTATTTATAATTATTTTTAATTATTTTCAATGATTTTCAATTATTAATCAATTATTTTCAATTATTTATAATTATTTTAAATTATTTATTATTCTTTTCAATTATTTTCATTTATTTTCAATTATATTCAATTATTTATAATTATTTTCAATTATTTTCAATTATTTTCAATTATTTATAATTATTTTCAATTATTTTCAATGATTATCAATTATTTATCAATTATTTATCAATTATTTTAAATTATTTATAATTATTTTAAATTATTTTCAATTATTTATAATTATTTTCGATTATTCATCAATTATTTTCAATTATTTTCAATTATTTTCAATTATTTTCAATTATTTATAATTATTTTCAATTATTTTCAATTATTTTCAA
Source organism: Andrena bucephala (assembly GCA_947577245.1). NCBI lineage: Eukaryota > Metazoa > Arthropoda > Insecta > Hymenoptera > Andrenidae > Andrena > Andrena bucephala. The sequence goes on along the minus strand of OX387719.1, from coordinate 15,720,630 downwards.
TTATTTTCAATTTTTAATCAATTATTTATGATTATTTTCAATTATTTATAATTATTTATAATTCTTTTAAATTATTTTCAATTATTTTCAATTATTTTCAATTATTTATAAATTATTTTCAATTATTTATCATTATTTTCAATTATTTTCAATTATTTTCAATTATTTTCAATTTTTATCAATTATTTATAATTATTTTCAATTATTTATAATTATTTCAATTATTTTCAACTATTTTCAATTATTTATAATTATTTTCAATTATTTATCAATTATTTATAATTATTTTCAATTATTTATAATTATTTCAATTATTTTCAACTATTTTCAATTATTTATAATTATTTCCAATTATTTATCAATTACTTTCAATTATTTTCAATTATTTTCAATTATTTTCAATTATTTATAATTATTTCCAATTATTTTCAATTATTTATAATTATTTTCAATTATTAATAATTATTTCAATTATTTTCAATTATATTCAATTATTTATAATTATTTTCAATTATTTTCAATTATTTTCAATTATTTTCAATTTTTATCAATTATTTATAATTATTTTCAATTATTTATAATTATTTCAATTATTTTCAACTATTTTCAATTATTTATAATTATTTTCAATTATTTATCAATTATTTATAATTATTTTCAATTATTTATAATTATTTCCAATTATTTATCAATTACTTTCAATTATTTTCAATTATTTTCAATTATTTTCAATTATTTATCAATTATTTTCAATTATTTATCAATTATTTTCAATTATTTATCAATTATTTTCAGTTATTTATCAATTATTTTAAATTATTTTCAATTATTTATAATTATTTCCAATTATTTATCAATTATTTTAAATTATTTTCAATTATTTTCAATTATTTATAATTATTTTCAATTATTTATCAATTATTTTAAATTGTTTTCAATTATTTTCAATTATTTATAAATTATTTATAATTGTTTTCAATTATTTATAATCATTTTCAATTATTTTCACTTATTTTAAATTATTTTCAATTTTTAATCAATTATTTAGTATTATTTTCAATTATTTATAATTATTTTCAATTATTTTCAATTATTTTCAATTATTTTCAATTATTTATCAATTATTTTCAATTATTTATAATTATTTTCTATTATTTTCAATTATTTTCAATTATTTTCAATTATTTATAATTATTTTCAATTATTTTCAATTATTTTCAATTATTCATAATTATTTTCTATTATTTATCAGTTATTTTCAATTATTTTCAATTATTTTCAATTATTTATCAATTATTTTCAATTATTTATCAATTATTTTCAATTATTTATCAATTATTTTCAATTATTTTCAATTATTTATAATTATTTCCAATTATTTATTAATTATTTTCAATTATTTTCAATTATTTTCAATTATTTATAATTATTTTCAATTATTTATCAATTATTTTCAATTATTTTCAATTATTTTCCATTATTTTCAATTATTTATCAATTATTTATCAATTATTTTCAATTATTTATAATTATTTTAAATTATTTTCAATGATTTTCAATTATTTATAATTATTTTCAATTATTTATCAATTATTTTCAATTATTTTCAATTATTTTCAATTATTAAAAATTATTTTCAATTATTTTCAATTATTTTCAATTATTTTCAATTATTTTCCATTATTTTCAATTATTTTCAATTATTTTCAATTATTTATCAATTATTTTCAATTATTTATAATTATTTTCAATTATTTTCAATTATTTTCAATTATTTCCATTTATTTATCAATTATTTATCAATTATTTTCAATTATTTATAATTATTTTAAATTGTTTTCAATTATTTTCAATTATTTATAAATTATTTATACTTGTTTTCAATTATTTATAATCATTTTCAATTATTTTCAATTATTTTAAATTATTTTCAATTTTTAATCAATTATTTATGATTATTTTCAATTATTTATAATTATTTTCAATTATTTTCAATTATTTTCAATCATTTCCAATTATTTTCAATTATTTATAAATTATTTTCAATTATTTATAATTATTTTTAATTATTTTCAATGATTTTCAATTATTAATCAATTATTTTCAATTATTTATAATTATTTTAAATTATTTATTATTCTTTTCAATTATTTTCATTTATTTTCAATTATATTCAATTATTTATAATTATTTTCAATTATTTTCAATTATTTTCAATTATTTATAATTATTTTCAATTATTTTCAATGATTATCAATTATTTATCAATTATTTATCAATTATTTTAAATTATTTATAATTATTTTAAATTATTTTCAATTATTTATAATTATTTTCGATTATTCATAAATTATTTTCAATTATTTTCAATTATTTTCAATTATTTTCAATTATTTTCAATTATTTTCAATTATTTTCAATTATTTTCAATTTTTAATCAATTATTTATGATTATTTTCAATTATTTATAATTATTTATAATTCTTTTAAATTATTTTCAATTATTTTCAATTATTTTCAATTATTTATAAATTATTTTCAATTATTTATCATTATTTTCAATTATTTTCAATTATTTTCAATTATTTTCAATTTTTATCAATTATTTATAATTATTTTCAATTATTTATAATTATTTCAATTATTTTCAACTATTTTCAATTATTTATAATTATTTTCAATTATTTATCAATTATTTATAATTATTTTCAATTATTTATAATTATTTCAATTATTTTCAACTATTTTCAATTATTTATAATTATTTCCAATTATTTATCAATTACTTTCAATTATTTTCAATTATTTTCAATTATTTTCAATTATTTATAATTATTTCCAATTATTTTCAATTATTTATAATTATTTTCAATTATTAATAATTATTTCAATTATTTTCAATTATATTCAATTATTTATAATTATTTTCAATTATTTTCAATTATTTTCAATTATTTTCAATTATTTTCTATTATTTTCAATTATTTTCAATTATTTTCAATTATTTTCAATTATTTATCAATTATTTTCAATTATTTATAATTACTTTCAATTATTTTCAATTATTTATAAATTATTTATAATTGTTTTCAATTATTTATAATTATTTTCAATTATTTTCAATTATTTTCAATTATTTTCACTTATTTATAATTATTTTCAATTATTTATAATTATTTTCAATTATTGTCAATGATTTTCAATTATTTATCAATTATTTATCAATTATTTTAAATTATTTATAATTATTTTAAATTATTTTAAATTATTTATAATTATTTTCAATTATTTATCAATTATTTTCAATTATTTTCAATTATTTTCAATTATTTTCAATTATTTTCAATTATTTTCAATTATTTTCAATTATTTATCAATTACTTTAAATTATTTTCAATTATTTTCAATTATTTTCAATTATTTATAATTATTTCCAATTATTTTCAATTATTTATAATTGTTTTCAATTATTTATAATTATTTTCAATTATTTATCAATTATTTTCCATTATTTTCAATTATTTATCAATTATTTTCAATTATTTTCAATTATTTTCAATTATTTTCAATTATTTATCAATTATTTTCAATTATTTATAATTATTTTCTATTATTTTCAATTATTTTCAATTATTTTCAATTATTTATAATTATTTTCAATTATTTTCAATTATTTTCAATTATTTATAATCATTTTCTATTATTTATCAGTTATTTTCAATTATTTTCAATTATTTTCAATTATTTATCAATTATTTTCAATTATTTATCAATTATTTTCAATTATTTATCAATTATTTTCAGTTATTTATCAATTATTTTAAATTATTTTCAATTATTTATAATTATTTCCAATTATTTATCAATTATTTTAAATTATTTTCAATTATTTTCAATTATTTATAATTATTTTCAATTATTTATCAATTATTTTAAATTGTTTTCAATTATTTTCAATTATTTATAAATTATTTATAATTGTTTTCAATTATTTATAATCATTTTCAATTATTTTCACTTATTTTAAATTATTTTCAATTTTTAATCAATTATTTAGTATTATTTTCAATTATTTATAATTATTTTCAATTATTTTCAATTATTTATCAATTATTTTCAATTATTTATAATTATTTTCTATTATTTTCAATTATTTTCAATTATTTTCAATTATTTATAATTATTTTCAATTATTTTCAATTATTTTCAATTATTCATAATTATTTTCTATTATTTATCAGTTATTTTCAATTATTTTCAATTATTTTCAATTATTTATCAATTATTTTCAATTATTTATCAATTATTTTCAATTATTTTCAATTATTTATAATTATTTCCAATTATTTATTAATTATTTTCAATTATTTTCAATTATTTTCAATTATTTATAATTATTTTCAATTATTTATCAATTATTTTCAATTATTTTCAATTATTTTCCATTATTTTCAATTATTTATCAATTATTTATAAATTATTTTCAATTATTTATAATTATTTTTAATTATTTTCAATGATTTTCAATTATTAATCAATTATTTTCAATTATTTATAATTATTTTAAATTATTTATTATTCTTTTCAATTATTTTCATTTATTTTCAATTATATTCAATTATTTATAATTATTTTCAATTATTTTCAATTATTTTCAATTATTTATAATTATTTTCAATTATTTTCAATGATTATCAATTATTTATCAATTATTTATCAATTATATTAAATTATTTATAATTATTTTAAATTATTTTCAATTATTAATAATTATTTTCGATTATTCATCAATTATTTTCAATTATTTTCAATTATTTTCAATTATTTTCAATTATTTATAATTATTTTCAATTATTTTCAATTATTTTCAATTATTTTCAATTTTTAATCAATTATTTATGATTATTTTCAATTATTTATAATTATTTATAATTCTTTTAAATTATTTTCAATTATTTTCAATTATTTTCAATTATTTATAAATTATTTTCAATTATTTATCATTATTTTCAATTATTTTCAATTATTTTCAATTATTTTCAATTTTTATCAATTATTTATAATTATTTTCAATTATTTATAATTATTTCAATTATTTTCAACTATTTTCAATTATTTATAATTATTTTCAATTATTTATCAATTATTTATAATTATTTTCAATTATTTATAATTATTTCAATTATTTTCAACTATTTTCAATTATTTATAATTATTTCCAATTATTTAACAATTACTTTCAATTATTTTCAATTATTTTCAATTATTTTCAATTATTTTCTATTATTTTCAATTATTTTCAATTATTTTCAATTATTTTCAATTATTTATCAATTATTTTCAATTATTTATAATTACTTTCAATTATTTTCAATTATTTATAAATTATTTATAATTGTTTTCAATTATTTATAATTATTTTCAATTATTTTCAATTATTTTCAATTATTTTCACTTATTTATAATTATTTTCAATTATTTATAATTATTTTCAATTATTGTCAATGATTTTCAATTATTTATCAATTATTTATCAATTATTTTAAATTATTTATAATTATTTTAAATTATTTTAAATTATTTATAATTATTTTCAATTATTTATCAATTATTTTCAATTATTTTCAATTATTTTCAATTATTTTCAATTATTTTCAATTATTTTCAATTATTTATCAATTACTTTAAATTATTTTCAATTATTTTCAATTATTTTCAATTATTTATAATTATTTCCAATTATTTTCAATTATTTATAATTGTTTTCAATTATTTATAATTATTTTCAATTATTTATCAATTATTTTCCATTATTTTCAATTATTTATCAATTATTTTCAATTATTTTCAATTATTTTCAATTATTTTCAATTATTTATCAATTATTTTCAATTATTTATAATTATTTTCTATTATTTTCAATTATTTTCAATTATTTTCAATTATTTATAATTATTTTCAATTATTTTCAATTATTTTCAATTATTTATAATCATTTTCTATTATTTATCAGTTATTTTCAATTATTTTCAATTATTTTCAATTATTTATCAATTATTTTCAATTATTTATCAATTATTTTAAATTATTTATCAATTATTTTCAGTTATTTATCAATTATTTTAAATTATTTTCAATTATTTATAATTATTTCCAATTATTTATCAATTATTTTAAATTATTTTCAATTATTTTCAATTATTTATAATTATTTTCAATTATTTATCAATTATTTTAAATTGTTTTCAATTATTTTCAATTATTTATAAATTATTTATAATTGTTTTCAATTATTTATAATCATTTTCAATTATTTTCACTTATTTTAAATTATTTTCAATTTTTAATCAATTATTTAGTATTATTTTCAATTATTTATAATTATTTTCAATTATTTTCAATTATTTATCAATTATTTTCAATTATTTATAATTATTTTCTATTATTTTCAATTATTTTCAATTATTTTCAATTATTTATAATTATTTTCAATTATTTTCAATTATTTTCAATTATTCATAATTATTTTCTATTATTTATCAGTTATTTTCAATTATTTTCAATTATTTTCAATTATTTATCAATTATTTTCAATTATTTATCAATTATTTTCAATTATTTATCAATTATTTTCAATTATTTTCAATTATTTATAATTATTTCCAATTATTTATTAATTATTTTCAATTATTTTCAATTATTTTCAATTATTTATAATTATTTTCAATTATTTATCAATTATTTTCAATTATTTTCAATTATTTTCAATTATTAAAAATTATTTTCAATTATTTTCAATTATTTTCAATTATTTTCAATTATTTTCCATTATTTTCAATTATTTTCAATTATTTTCAATTATTTATCAATTATTTTCAATTATTTATAATTATTTTCAATTATTTTCAATTATTTTCAATTATTTTCATTTATTTATCAATTATTTATCAATTATTTTCAATTATTTATAATTATTTTAAATTGTTTTCAATTATTTTCAATTATTTATAAATTATTTATACTTGTTTTCAATTATTTATAATCATTTTCAATTATTTTCAATTATTTTAAATTATTTTCAATTTTTAATCAATTATTTATGATTATTTTCAATTATTTATAATTATTTTCAATTATTTTCAATTATTTTCAATCATTTCCAATTATTTTCAATTATTTATAAATTATTTTCAATTATTTTCAATTATTTTCCATTATTTTCAATTATTTTCAATTATTTTCAATTATTTATCAATTATTTTCAATTATTTATAATTATTTTCAATTATTTTCAATTATTTTCAATTATTTTCATTTATTTATCAATTATTTATCAATTATTTTCAATTATTTATAATTATTTTAAATTGTTTTCAATTATTTTCAATTATTTATAAATTATTTATACTTGTTTTCAATTATTTATAATCATTTTCAATTATTTTCAATTATTTTAAATTATTTTCAATTTTTAATCAATTATTTATGATTATTTTCAATTATTTATAATTATTTTCAATTATTTTCAATTATTTTCAATCATTTCCAATTATTTTCAATTATTTATAAATTATTTTCAATTATTTATAATTATTTTTAATTATTTTCAATGATTTTCAATTATTAATCAATTATTTTCAATTATTTATAATTATTTTAAATTATTTATTATTCTTTTCAATTATTTTCATTTATTTTCAATTATATTCAATTATTTATAATTATTTTCAATTATTTTCAATTATTTTCAATTATTTATAATTATTTTCAATTATTTTCAATGATTATCAATTATTTATCAATTATTTATCAATTATTTTAAATTATTTATAATTATTTTAAATTATTTTCAATTATTTATAATTATTTTCGATTATTCATCAATTATTTTCAATTATTTTCAATTATTTTCAATTATTTATAATTATTTTCAATTATTTTCAATTATTTTCAATTATTTTCAATTTTTAATAAATTATTTATGATTATTTTCAATTATTTATAATTATTTATAATTCTTTTAAATTATTTTCAATTATTTTCAATTATTTTCAATTATTTATAAATTATTTTCAATTATTTATCATTATTTTCAATTATTTTCAATTATTTTCAATTATTTTCAATTTTTATCAATTATTTATAATTATTTTCAATTATTTATAATTATTTCAATTATTTTCAACTATTTTCAATTATTTATAATTATTTTCAATTATTTATCAATTATTTATAATTAATTTCAATTATTTTCAATTATTTTCAATTATTTACAATTATTTATAATTATTTCCAATGATTTATCAATTACTTTAAATTATTTTCAATTATTTTCAATTATTTATAATTATTTTCAATTATTTATCAATTATTTTAAATTGTTTTCAATTATTTTCAATTATTTATAAATTATTTATAATTGTTTTCAATTATTTATAATCATTTTCAATTATTTTCACTTATTTTAAATTATTTTCAATTTTTAATCAATTATTTAGTATTATTTTCAATTATTTATAATTATTTTCAATTATTTTCAATTATTTATCAATTATTTTCAATTATTTATAATTATTTTCTATTATTTTCAATTATTTTCAATTATTTTCAATTATTTATAATTATTTTCAATTATTTTCAATTATTTTCAATTATTCATAATTATTTTCTATTATTTATCAGTTATTTTCAATTATTTTCAATTATTTTCAATTATTTATCAATTATTTTCAATTATTTATCAATTATTTTCAATTATTTTCAATTATTTATAATTATTTCCAATTATTTATTAATTATTTTCAATTATTTTCAATTATTTTCAATTATTTATAATTATTTTCAATTATTTATCAATTATTTTCAATTATTTTCAATTATTTTCCATTATTTTCAATTATTTATCAATTATTTATAAATTATTTTCAATTATTTATAATTATTTTTAATTATTTTCAATGATTTTCAATTATTAATCAATTATTTTCAATTATTTATAATTATTTTAAATTATTTATTATTCTTTTCAATTATTTTCATTTATTTTCAATTATATTCAATTATTTATAATTATTTTCAATTATTTTCAATTATTTTCAATTATTTATAATTATTTTCAATTATTTTCAATGATTATCAATTATTTATCAATTATTTATCAATTATATTAAATTATTTATAATTATTTTAAATTATTTTCAATTATTAATAATTATTTTCGATTATTCATCAATTATTTTCAATTATTTTCAATTATTTTCAATTATTTTCAATTATTTATAATTATTTTCAATTATTTTCAATTATTTTCAATTATTTTCAATTTTTAATCAATTATTTATGATTATTTTCAATTATTTATAATTATTTATAATTCTTTTAAATTATTTTCAATTATTTTCAATTATTTTCAATTATTTATAAATTATTTTCAATTATTTATCATTATTTTCAATTATTTTCAATTATTTTCAATTATTTTCAATTTTTATCAATTATTTATAATTATTTTCAATTATTTATAATTATTTCAATTATTTTCAACTATTTTCAATTATTTATAATTATTTTCAATTATTTATCAATTATTTATAATTATTTTCAATTATTTATAATTATTTCAATTATTTTCAACTATTTTCAATTATTTATAATTATTTCCAATTATTTAACAATTACTTTCAATTATTTTCAATTATTTTCAATTATTTTCAATTATTTATAATTATTTCCAATTATTTTCAATTATTTATAATTATTTTCAATTATTTATCAATTATTTTCAATTATTTATAATTATTTTCAATTATTAATAATTATTTCAATTATTTTCAATTATATTCAATTATTTATAATTATTTTCAATTATTTATCAATTATTTTCAATTATTTATAATTATTTTCTATTATTTTCAATTATTTTCAATTATTTTCAATTATTTATAATTATTTTCAATTATTTTCAATTATTTTCAATTATTCATAATTATTTTCTATTATTTATCAGTTATTTTCAATTATTTTCAATTATTTTCAATTATTTATCAATTATTTTCAATTATTTATCAATTATTTTCAATTATTTTCAATTATTTATAATTATTTCCAATTATTTATTAATTATTTTCAATTATTTTCAATTATTTTCAATTATTTATAATTATTTTCAATTATTTATCAATTATTTTCAATTATTTTCAATTATTTTCCATTATTTTCAATTATTTATCAATTATTTATAAATTATTTTCAATTATTTATAATTATTTTTAATTATTTTCAATGATTTTCAATTATTAATCAATTATTTTCAATTATTTATAATTATTTTAAATTATTTATTATTCTTTTCAATTATTTTCATTTATTTTCAATTATATTCAATTATTTATAATTATTTTCAATTATTTTCAATTATTTTCAATTATTTATAATTATTTTCAATTATTTTCAATGATTATCAATTATTTATCAATTATTTATCAATTATATTAAATTATTTATAATTATTTTAAATTATTTTCAATTATTAATAATTATTTTCGATTATTCATCAATTATTTTCAATTATTTTCAATTATTTTCAATTATTTTCAATTATTTATAATTATTTTCAATTATTTTCAATTATTTTCAATTATTTTCAATTTTTAATCAATTATTTATGATTATTTTCAATTATTTATAATTATTTATAATTCTTTTAAATTATTTTCAATTATTTTCAATTATTTTCAATTATTTATAAATTATTTTCAATTATTTATCATTATTTTCAATTATTTTCAATTATTTTCAATTATTTTCAATTTTTATCAATTATTTATAATTATTTTCAATTATTTATAATTATTTCAATTATTTTCAACTATTTTCAATTATTTATAATTATTTTCAATTATTTATCAATTATTTATAATTATTTTCAATTATTTATAATTATTTCAATTATTTTCAACTATTTTCAATTATTTATAATTATTTCCAATTATTTAACAATTACTTTCAATTATTTTCAATTATTTTCAATTATTTTCAATTATTTTCTATTATTTTCAATTATTTTCAATTATTTTCAATTATTTTCAATTATTTATCAATTATTTTCAATTATTTATAATTACTTTCAATTATTTTCAATTATTTATAAATTATTTATAATTGTTTTCAATTATTTATAATTATTTTCAATTATTTTCAATTATTTTCAATTATTTTCACTTATTTATAATTATTTTCAATTATTTATAATTATTTTCAATTATTGTCAATGATTTTCAATTATTTATCAATTATTTATCAATTATTTTAAATTATTTATAATTATTTTAAATTATTTTAAATTATTTATAATTATTTTCAATTATTTATCAATTATTTTCAATTATTTTCAATTATTTTCAATTATTTTCAATTATTTTCAATTATTTTCAATTATTTATCAATTACTTTAAATTATTTTCAATTATTTTCAATTATTTTCAATTATTTATAATTATTTCCAATTATTTTCAATTATTTATAATTGTTTTCAATTATTTATAATTATTTTCAATTATTTATCAATTATTTTCCATTATTTTCAATTATTTATCAATTATTTTCAATTATTTTCAATTATTTTCAATTATTTTCAATTATTTATCAATTATTTTCAATTATTTATAATTATTTTCTATTATTTTCAATTATTTTCAATTATTTTCAATTATTTATAATTATTTTCAATTATTTTCAATTATTTTCAATTATTTATAATCATTTTCTATTATTTATCAGTTATTTTCAATTATTTTCAATTATTTTCAATTATTTATCAATTATTTTCAATTATTTATCAATTATTTTAAATTATTTATCAATTATTTTCAGTTATTTATCAATTATTTTAAATTATTTTCAATTATTTATAATTATTTCCAATTATTTATCAATTATTTTAAATTATTTTCAATTATTTTCAATTATTTATAATTATTTTCAATTATTTATCAATTATTTTAAATTGTTTTCAATTATTTTCAATTATTTATAAATTATTTATAATTGTTTTCAATTATTTATAATCATTTTCAATTATTTTCACTTATTTTAAATTATTTTCAATTTTTAATCAATTATTTAGTATTATTTTCAATTATTTATAATTATTTTCAATTATTTTCAATTATTTATCAATTATTTTCAATTATTTATAATTATTTTCTATTATTTTCAATTATTTTCAATTATTTTCAATTATTTATAATTATTTTCAATTATTTTCAATTATTTTCAATTATTCATAATTATTTTCTATTATTTATCAGTTATTTTCAATTATTTTCAATTATTTTCAATTATTTATCAATTATTTTCAATTATTTATCAATTATTTTCAATTATTTATCAATTATTTTCAATTATTTTCAATTATTTATAATTATTTCCAATTATTTATTAATTATTTTCAATTATTTTCAATTATTTTCAATTATTTATAATTATTTTCAATTATTTATCAATTATTTTCAATTATTTTCAATTATTTTCCATTATTTTCAATTATTTATCAATTATTTATCAATTATTTTCAATTATTTATAATTATTTTAAATTATTTTCAATGATTTTCAATTATTTATAATTATTTTCAATTATTTATCAATTATTTTCAATTATTTTCAATTATTTTCAATTATTAAAAATTATTTTCAATTATTTTCAATTATTTTCAATTATTTTCAATTATTTTCCATTATTTTCAATTATTTTCAATTATTTTCAATTATTTATCAATTATTTTCAATTATTTATAATTATTTTCAATTATTTTCAATTATTTTCAATTATTTTCATTTATTTATCAATTATTTATCAATTATTTTCAATTATTTATAATTATTTTAAATTGTTTTCAATTATTTTCAATTATTTATAAATTATTTATACTTGTTTTCAATTATTTATAATCATTTTCAATTATTTTCAATTATTTTAAATTATTTTCAATTTTTAATCAATTATTTATGATTATTTTCAATTATTTATAATTATTTTCAATTATTTTCAATTATTTTCAATCATTTCCAATTATTTTCAATTATTTATAAATTATTTTCAATTATTTTCAATTATTTTCCATTATTTTCAATTATTTTCAATTATTTTCAATTATTTATCAATTATTTTCAATTATTTATAATTATTTTCAATTATTTTCAATTATTTTCAATTATTTTCATTTATTTATCAATTATTTATCAATTATTTTCAATTATTTATAATTATTTTAAATTGTTTTCAATTATTTTCAATTATTTATAAATTATTTATACTTGTTTTCAATTATTTATAATCATTTTCAATTATTTTCAATTATTTTAAATTATTTTCAATTTTTAATCAATTATTTATGATTATTTTCAATTATTTATAATTATTTTCAATTATTTTCAATTATTTTCAATCATTTCCAATTATTTTCAATTATTTATAAATTATTTTCAATTATTTATAATTATTTTTAATTATTTTCAATGATTTTCAATTATTAATCAATTATTTTCAATTATTTATAATTATTTTAAATTATTTATTATTCTTTTCAATTATTTTCATTTATTTTCAATTATATTCAATTATTTATAATTATTTTCAATTATTTTCAATTATTTTCAATTATTTATAATTATTTTCAATTATTTTCAATGATTATCAATTATTTATCAATTATTTATCAATTATTTTAAATTATTTATAATTATTTTAAATTATTTTCAATTATTTATAATTATTTTCGATTATTCATCAATTATTTTCAATTATTTTCAATTATTTTCAATTATTTATAATTATTTTCAATTATTTTCAATTATTTTCAATTATTTTCAATTTTTAATAAATTATTTATGATTATTTTCAATTATTTATAATTATTTATAATTCTTTTAAATTATTTTCAATTATTTTCAATTATTTTCAATTATTTATAAATTATTTTCAATTATTTATCATTATTTTCAATTATTTTCAATTATTTTCAATTATTTTCAATTTTTATCAATTATTTATAATTATTTTCAATTATTTATAATTATTTCAATTATTTTCAACTATTTTCAATTATTTATAATTATTTTCAATTATTTATCAATTATTTATAATTAATTTCAATTATTTTCAATTATTTTCAATTATTTACAATTATTTATAATTATTTCCAATGATTTATCAATTACTTTAAATTATTTTCAATTATTTTCAATTATTTATAATTATTTTCAATTATTTATCAATTATTTTAAATTGTTTTCAATTATTTTCAATTATTTATAAATTATTTATAATTGTTTTCAATTATTTATAATCATTTTCAATTATTTTCACTTATTTTAAATTATTTTCAATTTTTAATCAATTATTTAGTATTATTTTCAATTATTTATAATTATTTTCAATTATTTTCAATTATTTATCAATTATTTTCAATTATTTATAATTATTTTCTATTATTTTCAATTATTTTCAATTATTTTCAATTATTTATAATTATTTTCAATTATTTTCAATTATTTTCAATTATTCATAATTATTTTCTATTATTTATCAGTTATTTTCAATTATTTTCAATTATTTTCAATTATTTATCAATTATTTTCAATTATTTATCAATTATTTTCAATTATTTTCAATTATTTATAATTATTTCCAATTATTTATTAATTATTTTCAATTATTTTCAATTATTTTCAATTATTTATAATTATTTTCAATTATTTATCAATTATTTTCAATTATTTTCAATTATTTTCCATTATTTTCAATTATTTATCAATTATTTATAAATTATTTTCAATTATTTATAATTATTTTTAATTATTTTCAATGATTTTCAATTATTAATCAATTATTTTCAATTATTTATAATTATTTTAAATTATTTATTATTCTTTTCAATTATTTTCATTTATTTTCAATTATATTCAATTATTTATAATTATTTTCAATTATTTTCAATTATTTTCAATTATTTATAATTATTTTCAATTATTTTCAATGATTATCAATTATTTATCAATTATTTATCAATTATATTAAATTATTTATAATTATTTTAAATTATTTTCAATTATTAATAATTATTTTCGATTATTCATCAATTATTTTCAATTATTTTCAATTATTTTCAATTATTTTCAATTATTTATAATTATTTTCAATTATTTTCAATTATTTTCAATTATTTTCAATTTTTAATCAATTATTTATGATTATTTTCAATTATTTATAATTATTTATAATTCTTTTAAATTATTTTCAATTATTTTCAATTATTTTCAATTATTTATAAATTATTTTCAATTATTTATCATTATTTTCAATTATTTTCAATTATTTTCAATTATTTTCAATTTTTATCAATTATTTATAATTATTTTCAATTATTTATAATTATTTCAATTATTTTCAACTATTTTCAATTATTTATAATTATTTTCAATTATTTATCAATTATTTATAATTATTTTCAATTATTTATAATTATTTCAATTATTTTCAACTATTTTCAATTATTTATAATTATTTCCAATTATTTAACAATTACTTTCAATTATTTTCAATTATTTTCAATTATTTTCAATTATTTATAATTATTTCCAATTATTTTCAATTATTTATAATTATTTTCAATTATTAATAATTATTTCAATTATTTTCAATTATATTCAATTATTTATAATTATTTTCAATTATTTTCAATTATTTTCAATTATTTTCAATTATTTTCTATTATTTTCAATTATTTTCAATTATTTTCAATTATTTTCAATTATTTATCAATTATTTTCAATTATTTATAATTACTTTCAATTATTTTCAATTATTTATAAATTATTTATAATTGTTTTCAATTATTTATAATTATTTTCAATTATTTTCAATTATTTTCAATTATTTTCACTTATTTATAATTATTTTCAATTATTTATAATTATTTTCAATTATTGTCAATGATTTTCAATTATTTATCAATTATTTATCAATTATTTTAAATTATTTATAATTATTTTAAATTATTTTAAATTATTTATAATTATTTTCAATTATTTATCAATTATTTTCAATTATTTTCAATTATTTTCAATTATTTTCAATTATTTTCAATTATTTTCAATTATTTTCAATTATTTATCAATTACTTTAAATTATTTTCAATTATTTTCAATTATTTTCAATTATTTATAATTATTTCCAATTATTTTCAATTATTTATAATTGTTTTCAATTATTTATAATTATTTTCAATTATTTATCAATTATTTTCCATTATTTTCAATTATTTATCAATTATTTTCAATTATTTTCAATTATTTTCAATTATTTTCAATTATTTATCAATTATTTTCAATTATTTATAATTATTTTCTATTATTTTCAATTATTTTCAATTATTTTCAATTATTTATAATTATTTTCAATTATTTTCAATTATTTTCAATTATTTATAATCATTTTCTATTATTTATCAGTTATTTTCAATTATTTTCAATTATTTTCAATTATTTATCAATTATTTTCAATTATTTATCAATTATTTTCAATTATTTATCCATTATTTTCAGTTATTTATCAATTATTTTAAATTATTTTCAATTATTTATAATTATTTCCAATTATTTATCAATTATTTTAAATTATTTTCAATTATTTTCAATTATTTATAATTATTTTCAATTATTTATCAATTATTTTAAATTGTTTTCAATTATTTTCAATTATTTATAAATTATTTATAATTGTTTTCAATTATTTATAATCATTTTCAATTATTTTCACTTATTTTAAATTATTTTCAATTTTTAATCAATTATTTAGTATTATTTTCAATTATTTATAATTATTTTCAATTATTTTCAATTATTTATCAATTATTTTCAATTATTTATAATTATTTTCTATTATTTTCAATTATTTTCAATTATTTTCAATTATTTATAATTATTTTCAATTATTTTCAATTATTTTCAATTATTCATAATTATTTTCTATTATTTATCAGTTATTTTCAATTATTTTCAATTATTTTCAATTATTTATCAATTATTTTCAATTATTTATCAATTATTTTCAATTATTTATCAATTATTTTCAATTATTTTCAATTATTTATAATTATTTCCAATTATTTATTAATTATTTTCAATTATTTTCAATTATTTTCAATTATTTATAATTATTTTCAATTATTTATCAATTATTTTCAATTATTTTCAATTATTTTCCATTATTTTCAATTATTTATCAATTATTTATCAATTATTTTCAATTATTTATAATTATTTTAAATTATTTTCAATGATTTTCAATTATTTATAATTATTTTCAATTATTTATCAATTATTTTCAATTATTTTCAATTATTTTCAATTATTAAAAATTATTTTCAATTATTTTCAATTATTTTCAATTATTTTCAATTATTTTCCATTATTTTCAATTATTTTCAATTATTTTCAATTATTTATCAATTATTTTCAATTATTTATAATTATTTTCAATTATTTTCAATTATTTTCAATTATTTTCATTTATTTATCAATTATTTATCAATTATTTTCAATTATTTATAATTATTTTAAATTGTTTTCAATTATTTTCAATTATTTATAAATTATTTATACTTGTTTTCAATTATTTATAATCATTTTCAATTATTTTCAATTATTTTAAATTATTTTCAATTTTTAATCAATTATTTATGATTATTTTCAATTATTTATAATTATTTTCAATTATTTTCAATTATTTTCAATCATTTCCAATTATTTTCAATTATTTATAAATTATTTTCAATTATTTATAATTATTTTTAATTATTTTCAATGATTTTCAATTATTAATCAATTATTTTCAATTATTTATAATTATTTTAAATTATTTATTATTCTTTTCAATTATTTTCATTTATTTTCAATTATATTCAATTATTTATAATTATTTTCAATTATTTTCAATTATTTTCAATTATTTATAATTATTTTCAATTATTTTCAATGATTATCAATTATTTATCAATTATTTATCAATTATTTTAAATTATTTATAATTATTTTAAATTATTTTCAATTATTTATAATTATTTTCGATTATTCATCAATTATTTTCAATTATTTTCAATTATTTTCAATTATTTTCAATTATTTATAATTATTTTCAATTATTTTCAATTATTTTCAATTATTTTCAATTTTTAATCAATTATTTATGATTATTTTCAATTATTTATAATTATTTATAATTCTTTTAAATTATTTTCAATTATTTTCAATTATTTTCAATTATTTATAAATTATTTTCAATTATTTATCATTATTTTCAATTATTTTCAATTATTTTCAATTATTTTCAATTTTTATCAATTATTTATAATTATTTTCAATTATTTATAATTATTTCAATTATTTTCAACTATTTTCAATTATTTATAATTATTTTCAATTATTTATCAATTATTTATAATTAATTTCAATTATTTTCAATTATTTTCAATTATTTACAATTATTTATAATTATTTCCAATGATTTATCAATTACTTTAAATTATTTTCAATTATTTTCAATTATTTTCAATTATTTATAATTATTTCCAATTATTTTCAATTATTTATAATTGTTTTCAATTATTTATAATTATTTTCAATTATTTATCAATTATTTTCCATTATTTTCAATTATTTATCAATTATTATCAATTATTTTCAATTATTTTCAATTATTTTCAATTATTTTCAATTATTTTCAATTATTTTCAATTATTTATCAATTATTTATCAATTATTTTAAATTATTTATAATTATTTTAAATTATTTTCAATTATTTATAATTATTTTCAATTATTTATCAATTATTTTCAATTATTTTCAATTATTTTCAATTATTTTCAATTATTTTAAATTATTTATAATTATTTTCAATTATTTTCAATTATTTTCAATTATTTTCAATTATTTTCAATTATTTTCAATTATTTATAATTATTTTCAATTATTTTCAATTATTTTCAATTATTTTCAATTATTTATAATTATTTTCAATTATTTATCAATTATTTTCAATTATTTATCAATTATTTTCAATTATTTTCAATTATTTTCAATTATTTATAATTATTTCCAATTATTTCCAATTATTTATAATTATTTTCAATTATTTATAATTATTTCAATTATTTTCAATTATATTCAATTATTTATAATTATTTTCAATTATTTATCAATTATTTATAATTAATTTCAATTATTTTCAATTATTTTCAATTATTTTCAATTATTTTCAATTATTTATAAATTATTTTCAATTATTTATAATTATTTTTAATTATTTTCAATTATTTATCAATTATTTTCAATTATTTATAATTATTTTCAATTATTTATAATTATTTTCAATTATTTTCAATTATTTTCAATTATTTTCATTTATTTATCAATTATTTATCAATTATTTTCAATTATTTTCAATTTATTATAAATTATTTTCAATTATTTATCATTATTTTCAATTATTTTCAATTATTTTGAATTATTTATAATTACTTTAAATTATTTATCAATTATTTATAATTAATTTCAATTATTTTCAATTATTTTCCATTATTTTCAATTATTTATCAATTATTTTCAATTATTTATAATTACTTTCAATTATTTTCATTTATTTATAAATTATTTTCCATTATTTTCAATTATTTATCAATTATTTTCAATTATTTTCAATTATTTTCAATTATTTTCAATTATTTTCAATTATTTATCAATTATTTTAAATTATTTATAATTATTTTAAATTATTTTCAATTATTTATAATTATTTTCAATTATTTATCAATTATTTTCAATTATTTTCAATTATTTTCAATTATTTTAAATTATTTTCAATTATTTTCAATTATTTTCAATTATTTTTAATTATTTTCAATTATTTTCAATTATTTTCAATTATTTTCAATTATTTTCAATTATTTTCAATTATTTATAATTATTTTCAATTATTTTCAATTATTTTCAATTATTTTCAATTATTTATAATTATTTTCAATTATTTATCAATTATTTTCAATTATTTATCAATTATTTTCAATTATTTTCAATTATTTTCAATTATTTATAATTATTTCCAATTATTTTCAATTATTTATAATTATTTTCAATTATTTATAATTATTTCAATTATTTTCAATTATACTCAATTATTTATAATTATTTTCAATTATTTATCAATTATTTATAATTAATTTCAATTATTTTCAATTATTTTCAATTGATTTCAATTATTTATCAATTATTTTCTATTATTTATCAGTTATTTTCAATTATTTTCAATTATTTTCAATTATTTATCAATTATTTTCAATTATTTATCAATTATTTTCAATTATTTATCAATTATTCTCAATTATTTTCAATTATTTATAATTATTTCCAATTATTTATCAATTATTTTAAATTATTTTCAGTTATTTTCAATTATTTATAATTATTTTCAATTATTTATCAATTATTTTAAATTGTTTTCAATTATTTTCAATTATTTATAAATTATTTATAATTGTTTTCAATTATTTATAATCATTTTCAATTATTTTCACTTATTTTAAATTATTTTCAACTTTTAATCAATTATTTATAATTATTTTCAATTATTTATAATTATTTTCAATTATTTATCAATTACTTTAAATTATTTTCAATTATTTTCAATTATTTTCAATTATTTATAATTATTTCCAATTATTTTCAATTATTTATAATTGTTTTCAATTATTTATAATTGTTTTCAATTATTTATAATTGTTTTCAATTATTTATCAATTATTTCCCATTATTTTCAATTATTTATCAATTATTTTCAATTATTTTCAATTATTTTCAATTATTTTCAATTATTTTCAATTATTTTCAATTATTTTCAATTATTTTCAATTATTTTAAATTATTTTCAATTATTTTCAATTATTTAACAATTATTTATCAATTATTTTAAATTATTTATAATTATTTTAAATTATTTTCAATTATTTATAATTATTTTCAATTATTTATCAATTATTTTCAATTATTTTCAATTATTTTTAATTATTTTCAATTATTTTCAATTATTTTCAATTATTTTCAATTATTTTCAATTATTTTCAATTATTTTCAATTATTTACAATTATTTTCAATTATTTTCAATTATTTTCAATTATTTTCAATTATTTTCAATTATTTTCAATTATTTATAATTATTTTCAATTATTTTCAATTATTTTCAATTATTTTCAATTATTTATAATTATTTTCAATTATTTATCAATTATTTCCAATTATTTATCAATTATTTTCAATTATTTTCAATTATTTTCAATTATTTATAATTATTTCCAATTATTTTCAATTATTTATAATTATTTTCAATTATTTATAATTATTTCAATTATTTTCAATTATATTCAATTATTTATAATTATTTTCAATTATTTATCAATTATTTATAATTAATTTCAATTATTTTCAATTATTTTCAATTATTTTCAATTATTTATAAATTATTTTCAATTATTTATAATTATTTTTAATTATTTTCAATGATTTTCAATTATTAATCAATTATTTTCAATTATTTATAATTATTTTCAATTATTTATTATTCTTTTCAATTATTTTCATTTATTTTCAATTATATTCAATTATTTATAATTATTTTCAATTATTTTCAATTATTTTCAATTATTTATAATTATTTTCAATTTTTTTCAATTATTTTCAATTATTTATTAATTATTTTCAATTATTTATAATTATTTTCAATTATTTTCAATTATTTTCAATTATTTTCATTTATTTATCAATTATTTATCAATTATTTTCAATTATTTTCAATTATTTATAAATTATTTTCAATTATTTATCATTATTTTCAATTATTTTCAATTATTTTGAATTATTTTCAATTTTTTATCAATTATTTATAATTATTTTCAATTATTTATAATTATTTCAATTATTTTCAATTATTTTCAATTATTTATAATTATTTTCAATTATTTATCAATTATTTATAATTAATTTCAATTATTTATAATTAATTTCAATTATTTTCAATTATTTTCAATTATTTTCAATTATTTATAATCATTTCCAATTATTTATCAATTACTTTCAATTATTTTCAATTATTTTCAATTATTTTCAATTATTTATAATTATTTTCAATTATTTTCAATTATTTTCAATTATTTATAATTATTTTCTATTATTTATCAGTTATTTTCAATTATTTTCAATTATTTATCAATTATTTTCAATTATTTATCAATTATTTTCAATTATTTATCAATTATTTTCAATTATTTTCAATTATTTATAATTATTTCCAATTATTTATAATTATTTTCAATTATTTTCAATTATTTTCAATTATTTTCAATTTTTTATCAATTATTTATAATTATTTTCAATTATTTATAATTATTTCAATTATTTTCAACTATTTTCAATTATTTATAATTATTTTCAATTATTTATCAATTATTTATCAATTATTTATAATTAATTTCAATTATTTTCAATTATTTTCAATTATTTTCAATTATTTATAATTATTTCCAATTATTTATCAATTACTTTAAATTATTTTCAATTATTTTCAATTATTTTCAATTATTTATAATCATTTTCAATTATTTTCACTTATTTTAAATTATTTTCAACTTTTAATCAATTATTTATAATTATTTTCAATTATTTATAATTATTTTCAATTATTTTCAATTATTTTCAATTATTTATCAATTATTTTCAATTATTTATAATTATTTTCCATTATTTTCAATTATTTTCAATTATTTTCAATTATTTATAATTATTTTCAATTATTTTCAATTATTTTCAATTATTTATAATTATTTTCTATTATTTATCAGTTATTTTCAATTATTTTCAATTATTTATCAATTATTTTCAATTATTTATCAATTATTTTCAATTATTTATCAATTATTTTCAATTATTTTCAATTATTTATAATTATTTCCAATTATTTATAATTATTTTCAATTATTTTCAATTATTTTCAATTATTTTCAATTTTTTATCAATTATTTATAATTATTTTCAATTATTTATAATTATTTCAATTATTTTCAACTATTTTCAATTATTTATAATTATTTTCAATTATTTATCAATTATTTATCAATTATTTATAATTAATTTCAATTATTTTCAATTATTTTCAATTATTTTCAATTATTTATAATTATTTCCAATTATTTATCAATTACTTTAAATTATTTTCAATTATTTTCAATTATTTATAATTATTTCCAATTATTTTCAATTATTTATAATTGTTTTCAATTATTTATCAATTATTTTCCATTATTTTCAATTATTTATCAATTATTTTCAATTATTTTCAATTATTTTCAATTATTTTCAATTATTTTCAATTATTTTCAATTATTTTCAATTATTTTCAATTATTTAACAATTATTTATCAATTATTTTAAATTATTTATAATTATTTTAAATTATTTTCAATTATTTATAATTATTTTCAATTATTTATCAATTATTTTCAATTATTTTCAATTATTTTCAATTATTTTCAATTATTTTCAATTATTTTCAATTATTTTCAATTATTTACAATTATTTTCAATTATTTTCAATTATTTTCAATTATTTTCAATTATTTTCAATTATTTTCAATTATTTTCAATTATTTTCAATTATTTTCAATTATTTATAATTATTTTCAATTATTTTCAATTATTTTCAATTATTTATCAATTATTTATAATTAATTTCAATTATTTTCAATTATTTTCAATTATTTCCAATTATTTATCAATTACTTTAAATTAGTTTCAATTATTTTCAATTATTTTCAATTATTTATAATTATTTCCAATTATTTTCAATTATTTATAATTGTTTTCAATTATTTATCAATTATTTTCCATTATTTTCAATTATTTATCAATTATTTTCAATTATTTTCAATTATTTTCAATTATTTTCAATTATTTTCAATTATTTTCAATTATTTTCAATTATTTTCAATTATTTAACAATTATTTATCAATTATTTTAAATTATTTATAATTATTTTAAATTATTTTCAATTATTTATAATTATTTTCAATTATTTATCAATTATTTTCAATTATTTTCAATTATTTTCAATTATTTTCAATTATTTTCAATTATTTTCAATTATTTTCAATTATTTTCAATTATTTTCAATTATTTTCAATTATTTATCAATTATTTATCAATTATTTTAAATTATTTATAATTATTTTAAATTATTTTCAATTATTTATAATTTTTTTCAATTATTTATCAATTATTTTCAATTATTTTCAATTATTTTCAATTATTTTCAATTATTTTCAATTATTTTCAATTATTTTCAATTATTTTCAATTATTTATAATTATTTTCAATTATTTTCAATTATTTTCAATTATTTTCAATTTTTAATCAATTATTTATGATTATTTTCAATTATTTATAATTATTTATAATTCTTTTAAATTATTTTCAATTATTTTCAATTATTTTCAATTATTTATAAATTATTTTCAATTATTTATCATTATTTTCAATTATGTTCAATTATTTTCAATTATTTTCAATTTTTTATCAATTATTTATAATTATTTTCAATTATTTATAATTATTTCAATTATTTTCAACTATTTTCAATTATTTATAATTATTTTCAATTATTTATCAATTATTTATAATTAATTTCAATTATTTTCAATTATTTTCAATTATTTTCAATTATTTTCAATTATTTTCAATTATTTATAATTATTTTCAATTATTTATCAATTATTTTCAATTATTTATCAATTATTTTCAATTATTTTCAATTATTTTCAATTATTTATAATTATTTCCAATTATTTTCAATTATTTATAATTATTTTCAATTATTTATAATTATTTCAATTATTTTCAATTATACTCAATTATTTATAATTATTTTCAATTATTTATCAATTATTTATAATTAATTTCAATTATTTTCAATTATTTTCAATTGATTTCAATTATTTATCAATTATTTTCTATTATTTATCAGTTATTTTCAATTATTTTCAATTATTTTCAATTATTTATCAATTATTTTCAATTATTTATCAATTATTTTCAATTATTTATCAATTATTCTCAATTATTTTCAATTATTTATAATTATTTCCAATTATTTATCAATTATTTTAAATTATTTTCAGTTATTTTCAATTATTTATAATTATTTTCAATTATTTATCAATTATTTTAAATTGTTTTCAATTATTTTCAATTATTTATAAATTATTTATAATTGTTTTCAATTATTTATAATCATTTTCAATTATTTTCACTTATTTTAAATTATTTTCAACTTTTAATCAATTATTTATAATTATTTTCAATTATTTATAATTATTTTCAATTATTTATCAATTACTTTAAATTATTTTCAATTATTTTCAATTATTTTCAATTATTTATAATTATTTCCAATTATTTTCAATTATTTATAATTGTTTTCAATTATTTATAATTGTTTTCAATTATTTATAATTGTTTTCAATTATTTATCAATTATTTCCCATTATTTTCAATTATTTATCAATTATTTTCAATTATTTTCAATTATTTTCAATTATTTTCAATTATTTTCAATTATTTTCAATTATTTATCAATTATTTTCAATTATTTTCAATTATTTTCAATTATTTTCAATTATTTTCAATTATTTTCAATTGTTTTCAATTATTTATAATTGTTTTCAATTATTTATCAATTATTTCCCATTATTTTCAATTATTTATCAATTATTTTCAATTATTTTCAATTATTTTCAAGTATTTTCAATTATTTATAATTATTTTCAATTTTTTTCAATTATTTTCAATTATTTATTAATTATTTTCAATTATTTATAATTATTTTCAATTATTTTCAATTATTTTCAATTATTTTCATTTATTTATCAATTATTTATCAATTATTTTCAATTATTTTCAATTATTTATAAATTATTTTCAATTATTTATCATTATTTTCAATTATTTTCAATTATTTTGAATTATTTTCAATTTTTTATCAATTATTTATAATTATTTTCAATTATTTATAATTATTTCAATTATTTTCAATTATTTTCAATTATTTATAATTATTTTCAATTATTTATCAATTATTTATAATTAATTTCAATTATTTATAATTAATTTCAATTATTTTCAATTATTTTCAATTATTTTCAATTATTTATAATCATTTCCAATTATTTATCAATTACTTTCAATTATTTTCAATTATTTTCAATTATTTTCAATTATTTAATATTATTTTCAATTATTTTCAATTATTTTCAATTATTTATAATTATTTTCTATTATTTATCAGTTATTTTCAATTATTTTCAATTATTTATCAATTATTTTCAATTATTTATCAATTATTTTCAATTATTTATCAATTATTTTCAATTATTTTCAATTATTTATAATTATTTCCAATTATTTATAATTATTTTCAATTATTTTCAATTATTTTCAATTATTTTCAATTTTTTATCAATTATTTATAATTATTTTCAATTATTTATAATTATTTCAATTATTTTCAACTATTTTCAATTATTTATAATTATTTTCAATTATTTATCAATTATTTATCAATTATTTATAATTAATTTCAATTATTTTCAATTATTTTCAATTATTTTCAATTATTTATAATTATTTCCAATTATTTATCAATTACTTTAAATTATTTTCAATTATTTTCAATTATTTTCAATTATTTATAATCATTTTCAATTATTTTCACTTATTTTAAATTATTTTCAACTTTTAATCAATTATTTATAATTATTTTCAATTATTTATAATTATTTTCAATTATTTTCAATTATTTTCAATTATTTATCAATTATTTTCAATTATTTATAATTATTTTCCATTATTTTCAATTATTTTCAATTATTTTCAATTATTTATAATTATTTTCAATTATTTTCAATTATTTTCAATTATTTATAATTATTTTCTATTATTTATCAGTTATTTTCAATTATTTTCAATTATTTATCAATTATTTTCAATTATTTATCAATTATTTTCAATTATTTATCAATTATTTTCAATTATTTTCAATTATTTATAATTATTTCCAATTATTTATAATTATTTTCAATTATTTTCAATTATTTTCAATTATTTTCAATTTTTTATCAATTATTTATAATTATTTTCAATTATTTATAATTATTTCAATTATTTTCAACTATTTTCAATTATTTATAATTATTTTCAATTATTTATCAATTATTTATCAATTATTTATAATTAATTTCAATTATTTTCAATTATTTTCAATTATTTTCTATTATTTATAATTATTTCCAATTATTTATCAATTACTTTAAATTATTTTCAATTATTTTCAATTATTTTCAATTATTTATAATTATTTCCAATTATTTTCAATTATTTATAATTGTTTTCAATTATTTATCAATTATTTTCCATTATTTTCAATTATTTATCAATTATTTTCAATTATTTTCAATTATTTTCAATTATTTTCAATTATTTTCAATTATTTTCAATTATTTTCAATTATTTTCAATTATTTAACAATTATTTATCAATTATTTTAAATTATTTATAATTATTTTAAATTATTTTCAATTATTTATAATTATTTTCAATTATTTATCAATTATTTTCAATTATTTTCAATTATTTTCAATTATTTTCAATTATTTTCAATTATTTTCAATTATTTTCAATTATTTACAATTATTTTCAATTATTTTCAATTATTTTCAATTATTTTCAATTATTTTCAATTATTTTCAATTATTTTCAATTATTTTCAATTATTTATAATTATTTTCAATTATTTTCAATTATTTTCAATTATTTATCAATTATTTATAATTAATTTCAATTATTTTCAATTATTTTCAATTATTTCCAATTATTTATCAATTACTTTAAATTAGTTTCAATTATTTTCAATTATTTTCAATTATTTATAATTATTTCCAATTATTTTCAATTATTTATAATTGTTTTCAATTATTTATCAATTATTTTCCATTATTTTCAATTATTTATCAATTATTTTCAATTATTTTCAATTATTTTCAATTATTTTCAATTATTTTCAATTATTTTCAATTATTTTCAATTATTTTCAATTATTTAACAATTATTTATCAATTATTTTAAATTATTTATAATTATTTTAAATTATTTTCAATTATTTATAATTATTTTCAATTATTTATCAATTATTTTCAATTATTTTCAATTATTTTCAATTATTTTCAATTATTTTCAATTATTTTCAATTATTTTCAATTATTTTCAATTATTTTCAATTATTTTCAATTATTTATCAATTATTTATCAATTATTTTAAATTATTTATAATTATTTTAAATTATTTTCAATTATTTATAATTTTTTTCAATTATTTATCAATTATTTTCAATTATTTTCAATTATTTTCAATTATTTTCAATTATTTTCAATTATTTTCAATTATTTTCAATTATTTTCAATTATTTATAATTATTTTCAATTATTTTCAATTATTTTCAATTATTTTCAATTTTTAATCAATTATTTATGATTATTTTCAATTATTTATAATTATTTATAATTCTTTTAAATTATTTTCAATTATTTTCAATTATTTTCAATTATTTATAAATTATTTTCAATTATTTATCATTATTTTCAATTATGTTCAATTATTTTCAATTATTTTCAATTTTTTATCAATTATTTATAATTATTTTCAATTATTTATAATTATTTCAATTATTTTCAACTATTTTCAATTATTTATAATTATTTTCAATTATTTATCAATTATTTATAATTAATTTCAATTATTTTCAATTATTTTCAATTATTTTCAATTATTTATAATTATTTCCAATTATTTATCAATTACTTTAAATTATTTTCAATTATTTTCAATTATTTTCAATTATTTATAATTATTTCCAATTATTTTCAATTATTTATAATTGTTTTCAATTATTTATAATTGTTTTCAATTATTTATAATTGTTTTCAATTATTTATCAATTATTTCCCATTATTTTCAATTATTTATCAATTATTTTCAATTATTTTCAATTATTTTCAATTATTTTCAATTATTTTCAATTATTTTCAATTATTTTCAATTATTTTCAATTATTTTAAATTATTTTCAATTATTTTCAATTATTTAACAATTATTTATCAATTATTTTAAATTATTTATAATTATTTTAAATTATTTTCAATTATTTATAATTATTTTCAATTATTTATCAATTATTTTCAATTATTTTCAATTATTTTTAATTATTTTCAATTATTTTCAATTATTTTCAATTATTTTCAATTATTTTCAATTATTTTCAATTATTTTCAATTATTTACAATTATTTTCAATTATTTTCAATTATTTTCAATTATTTTCAATTATTTTCAATTATTTTCAATTATTTATAATTATTTTCAATTATTTTCAATTATTTTCAATTATTTTCAATTATTTATAATTATTTTCAATTATTTATCAATTATTTCCAATTATTTATCAATTATTTTCAATTATTTTCAATTATTTTCAATTATTTATAATTATTTCCAATTATTTTCAATTATTTATAATTATTTTCAATTATTTATAATTATTTCAATTATTTTCAATTATATTCAATTATTTATAATTATTTTCAATTATTTATCAATTATTTATAATTAATTTCAATTATTTTCAATTATTTTCAATTATTTTCAATTATTTATAAATTATTTTCAATTATTTATAATTATTTTTAATTATTTTCAATGATTTTCAATTATTAATCAATTATTTTCAATTATTTATAATTATTTTCAATTATTTATTATTCTTTTCAATTATTTTCATTTATTTTCAATTATATTCAATTATTTATAATTATTTTCAATTATTTTCAATTATTTTCAATTATTTATAATTATTTTCAATTTTTTTCAATTATTTTCAATTATTTATTAATTATTTTCAATTATTTATAATTATTTTCAATTATTTTCAATTATTTTCAATTATTTTCATTTATTTATCAATTATTTATCAATTATTTTCAATTATTTTCAATTATTTATAAATTATTTTCAATTATTTATCATTATTTTCAATTATTTTCAATTATTTTGAATTATTTTCAATTTTTTATCAATTATTTATAATTATTTTCAATTATTTATAATTATTTCAATTATTTTCAATTATTTTCAATTATTTATAATTATTTTCAATTATTTATCAATTATTTATAATTAATTTCAATTATTTATAATTAATTTCAATTATTTTCAATTATTTTCAATTATTTTCAATTATTTATAATCATTTCCAATTATTTATCAATTACTTTCAATTATTTTCAATTATTTTCAATTATTTTCAATTATTTATCAATTATTTTCAATTATTTATAATTACTTTCAATTATTTTCAATTATTTATAAATTATTTTCCATTATTTTCAATTATTTATCAATTATTTTCAATTATTTTCAATTATTTTCAATTATTTCAATTATTTTCAATTATTTTCAATTATTTATCAATTATTTATCAATTATTTTAAATTATTTATAATTATTTTAAATTATTTTCAATTATTTATAATTATTTTCAAATATTTATCAATTATTTATAATTAATTTCAATTATTTTCAATTATTTTCAATTATTTTCAATTATTTATAATTATTTCCAATTATTTATCAATTACTTTCAATTATTTTCAATTATTTTCAATTATTTTCAATTATTTATAATTATTTCCAATTATTTTCAATTATTTATAATTATTTTCAATTATTTATAATTATTTCAATTATTTTCAATTATATTCAATTATTTATAATTATTTTCATTTATTTTCAATTATTTTCAATTATTTTCAATTATTTTCAATTATTTTCAATTATTTTCAATTATTTTCAATTATTTTCAATTATTTATCAATTATTTTCAATTATTTATAATTACTTTCAATTATTTTCAATTATTTATAAATTATTTATAATTGTTTTCAATTATTTATAATTGTTTTCAATTATTTATAATTATTTTCAATTATTTTCAATTATTTTCACTTATTTATAATTATTTTCAATTATTTATAATTATTTTCAATTATTTTCAATGATTTTCAATTATTTATCAATTATTTATCAATTATTTTAAATTATTTATAATTATTTTAAATTATTTTCAATTATTTATAATTATTTTCAATTATTTATCAATTATTTTCAATTATTTTCAATTATTTTCAATTATTTTCAATTATTTTCAATTATTTTCAATTATTTTCAATTATTTTCAATTATTTTCAATTATTTTCAATTATTTTCAATTATTTTCAATTATTTATCAATTATTTTAAATTATTTATCAATTATTTTAAATTATTTATAATTATTTTAAATTATTTTCAATTATTTATAATTATTTTCAATTATTTATCAATTATTTTCAATTATTTTCAATTATTTTCAATTATTTTCAATTATTTTCAATTATTTTCAATTATTTATAATTATTTTCAATTATTTTCAATTATTTTCAATTATTTTCAATTATTTTCAATTTTTAATCAATTATTTATGATTATTTTCAATTATTTATAATTATTTATAATTCTTTTAAATTATTTTCAATTATTTTCAATTATTTTCAATTATTTATAAATTATTTTCAATTATTTATCATTATTTTCAATTATTTTCAATTATTTTCAATTATTTTCAATTTTTTATCAATTATTTATAATTATTTTCAATTATTTATAATTATTTCAATTATTTTCAACTATTTTCAATTATTTATAATTATTTTCAATTATTTATCAATTATTTATAATTAATTTCAATTATTTTCAATTATTTTCAATTATTTTCAATTATTTATAATTATTTCCAATTATTTATCAATTACTTTAAATTATTTTCAATTATTTTCAATTATTTTCAATTATTTATAATTATTTCCAATTATTTTCAATTATTTATAATTGTTTTCAATTATTTATAATTGTTTTCAATTATTTATCAATTATTTTCCATTATTTTCAATTATTTATCAATTATTTTCAATTATTTTCAATTATTTTCAATTATTTTCAATTATTTTCAATTATTTTCAATTATTTTCAATTATTTTAAATTATTTTCAATTATTTTCAATTATTTAACAATTATTTATCAATTATTTTAAATTATTTATAATTATTTTATATTATTTTCAATTATTTATAATTATTTTCAATTATTTATCAATTATTTTCAATTATTTTCAATTATTTTTAATTATTTTCAATTATTTTCAATTATTTTCAATTATTTTCAATTATTTTCAATTATTTACAATTATTTTCAATTATTTTCAATTATTTTCAATTATTTTCAATTATTTTCAATTATTTTCAATTATTTATAATTATTTTCAATTATTTTCAATTATTTTCAATTATTTTCAATTATTTATAATTATTTTCAATTATTTATCAATTATTTCCAATTATTTATCAATTATTTTGAATTATTTTCAATTATTTTCAATTATTTATAATTATTTCCAATTATTTTCAATTATTTATAATTATTTTCAATTATTTATAATTATTTCAATTATTTTCAATTATATTCAATTATTTATAATTATTTTCAATTATTTATCAATTATTTATAATTAATTTCAATTATTTTCAATTATTTTCAATTATTTTCAATTATTTATAAATTATTTTCAATTATTTATAATTATTTTTAATTATTTTCAATGATTTTCAATTATTAATCAATTATTTTCAATTATTTATAATTATTTTCAATTATTTATTTTTCTTTTCAATTATTTTCATTTATTTTCAATTATATTCAATTATTTATAATTATTTTCAATTATTTTCAATTATTTATAATTATTTTCAATTATTTATCAATTATTTTCAATTATTTTCAATTATTTATAATTATTTTCAATTATTTTCAATTATTTTCAATTATTTTCAATTATTTATAATTATTTTCAATTATTTATCAATTATTTTCAATTATTTTCAATTATTTTTAATTATTTTCAATTATTTTCAATTATTTTCAATTATTTTCAATTATTTTAAATTATTTATAATTATTTTAAATTATTTTCAATTATTTATAATTATTTTCAATTATTTTCAATTATTTTCAATTATTTTCAATTTTTAATCAATTATTTATGATTATTTTCAATTATTTATAATTATTTATAATTCTTTTAAATTATTTTCAATTATTTTCAATTATTTTCAATTATTTATAAATTATTTTCAATTATTTATCATTATTTTCAATTATTTTCAATTATTTTCAATTATTTTCAATTTTTTATCAATTATTTATAATTATTTTCAATTATTTATAATTATTTCAATTATTTTCAACTATTTTCAATTATTTATAATTATTTTCAATTATTTATCAATTATTTATAATTAATTTCAATTATTTTCAATTATTTTCAATTATTTTCAATTATTTATAATTATTTCCAATTATTTATCAATTACTTTAAATTATTTTCAATTATTTTCAATTATTTTCAATTATTTATAATTATTTCCAATTATTTTCAATTATTTATAATTGTTTTCAATTATTTATAATTGTTTTCAATTATTTATCAATTATTTTCCATTATTTTCAATTATTTATCAATTATTTTCAATTATTTTCAATTATTTTCAATTATTTTCAATTATTTTCAATTATTTTCAATTATTTTCAATTATTTTAAATTATTTTCAATTATTTTCAATTATTTAACAATTATTTATCAATTATTTTAAATTATTTATAATTATTTTAAATTATTTTCAATTATTTATAATTATTTTCAATTATTTATCAATTATTTTCAATTATTTTCAATTATTTTTAATTATTTTCAATTATTTTCAATTATTTTCAATTATTTTCAATTATTTTCAATTATTTACAATTATTTTCAATTATTTTCAATTATTTTCAATTATTTTCAATTATTTTCAATTATTTTCAATTATTTATAATTATTTTCAATTATTTTCAATTATTTTCAATTATTTTCAATTATTTATAATTATTTTCAATTATTTATCAATTATTTCCAATTATTTATCAATTATTTTGAATTATTTTCAATTATTTTCAATTATTTATAATTATTTCCAATTATTTTCAATTATTTATAATTATTTTCAATTATTTATAATTATTTCAATTATTTTCAATTATATTCAATTATTTATAATTATTTTCAATTATTTATCAATTATTTATAATTAATTTCAATTATTTTCAATTATTTTCAATTATTTTCAATTATTTATAAATTATTTTCAATTATTTATAATTATTTTTAATTATTTTCAATGATTTTCAATTATTAATCAATTATTTTCAATTATTTATAATTATTTTCAATTATTTATTTTTCTTTTCAATTATTTTCATTTATTTTCAATTATATTCAATTATTTATAATTATTTTCAATTATTTTCAATTATTTTCAATTATTTATAATTATTTTCAATTTTTTTCAATTATTTTCAATTATTTATTAATTATTTTCAATTATTTATAATTATTTTCAATTATTTTCAATTATTTTCAATTATTTTCATTTATTTATCAATTATTTATCAATTATTTTCAATTATTTTCAATTATTTATAAATTATTTTCAATTATTTATCATTATTTTCAATTATTTTCAATTATTTTGAATTATTTTCAATTTTTTATCAATTATTTATAATTATTTTCAATTATTTATAATTATTTCAATTATTTTCAATTATTTTCAATTATTTATAATTATTTTCAATTATTTATCAATTATTTATAATTAATTTCAATTATTTATAATTAATTTCAATTATTTTCAATTATTTTCAATTATTTTCAATTATTTATAATCATTTCCAATTATTTATCAATTACTTTCAATTATTTTCAATTATTTTCAATTATTTTCAATTATTTATCAATTATTTTCAATTATTTATAATTACTTTCAATTATTTTCAATTATTTATAAATTATTTTCCATTATTTTCAATTATTTATCAATTATTTTCAATTATTTTCAATTATTTTCAATTATTTCAATTATTTTCAATTATTTTCAATTATTTATCAATTATTTATCAATTATTTTAAATTATTTATAATTATTTTAAATTATTTTCAATTATTTATAATTATTTTCAAATATTTATCAATTATTTATAATTAATTTCAATTATTTTCAATTATTTTCAATTATTTTCAATTATTTATAATTATTTCCAATTATTTATCAATTACTTTCAATTATTTTCAATTATTTTCAATTATTTTCAATTATTTATAATTATTTCCAATTATTTTCAATTATTTATAATTATTTTCAATTATTTATAATTATTTCAATTATTTTCAATTATATTCAATTATTTATAATTATTATCATTTATTTTCAATTATTTTCAATTATTTTCAATTATTTTCAATTATTTTCAATTATTTTCAATTATTTTCATTTATTTATCAATTATTTTCAATTATTTATAATTACTTTCAATTATTTTCAATTATTTATAAATTATTTATAATTGTTTTCAATTATTTATAATTATTTTCAATTATTTTCAATTATTTTCAATTATTTTCACTTATTTATAATTATTTTCAATTATTTATAATTATTTTCAATTATTTTCAATTATTTTCAATGATTTTCAATTATTTATCAATTATTTATCAATTATTTTAAATTATTTATAATTATTTTAAATTATTTTCAATTATTTATAATTATTTTCAATTATTTATCAATTATTTTCAATTATTTTCAATTATTTTCAATTATTTTCAATTATTTTCAATTATTTTCAATTATTTTCAATTATTTTCTATTATTTTCAATTATTTATCAATTATTTTAAATTATTTATCAATTATTTTAAATTATTTATAATTATTTTAAATTATTTTCAATTATTTATAATTATTTTCAATTATTTATCAATTATTTTCAATTATTTTCAATTATTTTCAATTATTTTCAATTATTTTCAATTATTTTCAATTATTTATAATTATTTTCAATTATTTTCAATTATTTTCAATTATTTTCAATTTTTAATCAATTATTTATGATTATTTTCAATTATTTATAATTATTTATAATTCTTTTAAATTATTTTCAATTATTTTCAATTATTTTCAATTATTTATAAATTATTTTCAATTATTTATCATTATTTTCAATTATTTTCAATTATTTTCAATTATTTTCAATTTTTTATCAATTATTTATAATTATTTTCAATTATTTATAATTATTTCAATTATTTTCAACTATTTTCAATTATTTATAATTATTTTCAATTATTTATCAATTATTTATAATTAATTTCAATTATTTTCAATTATTTTCAATTATTTTCAATTATTTATAATTATTTCCAATTATTTATCAATTACTTTAAATTATTTTCAATTATTTTCAATTATTTTCAATTATTTATAATTATTTCCAATTATTTTCAATTATTTATAATTGTTTTCAATTATTTATAATTGTTTTCAATTATTTATCAATTATTTATAATTGTTTTCAATTATTTATCAATTATTTTCCATTATTTTCAATTATTTATCAATTATTTTCAATTATTTTCAATTATTTTCAATTATTTTCAATTATTTTAAATTATTTTCAATTATTTTCAATTATTTAACAATTATTTATCAATTATTTTAAATTATTTATAATTATTTTAAATTATTTTCAATTATTTATAATTATTTTCAATTATTTATCAATTATTTTCAATTATTTTCAATTATTTTTAATTATTTTCAATTATTTTCAATTATTTTCAATTATTTTCAATTATTTTCAATTATTTACAATTATTTTCAATTATTTTCAATTATTTTCAATTATTTTCAATTATTTTCAATTATTTTCAATTATTTATAATTATTTTCAATTATTTTCAATTATTTTCAATTATTTTCAATTATTTATAATTATTTTCAATTATTTATCAATTATTTCCAATTATTTATCAATTATTTTGAATTATTTTCAATTATTTTCAATTATTTATAATTATTTCCAATTATTTTCAATTATTTATAATTATTTTCAATTATTTATAATTATTTCAATTATTTTCAATTATATTCAATTATTTATAATTATTTTCAATTATTTATCAATTATTTATAATTAATTTCAATTATTTTCAATTATTTTCAATTATTTTCAATTATTTATAAATTATTTTCAATTATTTATAATTATTTTTAATTATTTTCAATGATTTTCAATTATTAATCAATTATTTTCAATTATTTATAATTATTTTCAATTATTTATTTTTCTTTTCAATTATTTTCATTTATTTTCAATTA
This sequence comes from Andrena bucephala, assembly GCA_947577245.1. NCBI lineage: Eukaryota > Metazoa > Arthropoda > Insecta > Hymenoptera > Andrenidae > Andrena > Andrena bucephala. Next base: position 15,683,079 of record OX387719.1, on the reverse strand, counting down.
TATTCAATTATTTATAATTATTTTCAATTATTTTCAATTATTTTCAATTATTTATAATTATTTTCAATTTTTTTCAATTATTTTCAATTATTTATTAATTATTTTCAATTATTTATAATTATTTTCAATTATTTTCAATTATTTTCAATTATTTTCATTTATTTATCAATTATTTATCAATTATTTTCAATTATTTTCAATTATTTATAAATTATTTTCAATTATTTATCATTATTTTCAATTATTTTCAATTATTTTGAATTATTTTCAATTTTTTATCAATTATTTATAATTATTTTCAATTATTTATAATTATTTCAATTATTTTCAATTATTTTCAATTATTTATAATTATTTTCAATTATTTATCAATTATTTATAATTAATTTCAATTATTTATAATTAATTTCAATTATTTTCAATTATTTTCAATTATTTTCAATTATTTATAATCATTTCCAATTATTTATCAATTACTTTCAATTATTTTCAATTATTTTCAATTATTTTCAATTATTTATCAATTATTTTCAATTATTTATAATTACTTTCAATTATTTTCAATTATTTATAAATTATTTTCCATTATTTTCAATTATTTATCAATTATTTTCAATTATTTTCAATTATTTTCAATTATTTCAATTATTTTCAATTATTTTCAATTATTTATCAATTATTTATCAATTATTTTAAATTATTTATAATTATTTTAAATTATTTTCAATTATTTATAATTATTTTCAAATATTTATCAATTATTTATAATTAATTTCAATTATTTTCAATTATTTTCAATTATTTTCAATTATTTATAATTATTTCCAATTATTTATCAATTACTTTCAATTATTTTCAATTATTTTCAATTATTTTCAATTATTTATAATTATTTCCAATTATTTTCAATTATTTATAATTATTTTCAATTATTTATAATTATTTCAATTATTTTCAATTATATTCAATTATTTATAATTATTATCATTTATTTTCAATTATTTTCAATTATTTTCAATTATTTTCAATTATTTTCAATTATTTTCAATTATTTTCATTTATTTATCAATTATTTTCAATTATTTATAATTACTTTCAATTATTTTCAATTATTTATAAATTATTTATAATTGTTTTCAATTATTTATAATTATTTTCAATTATTTTCAATTATTTTCAATTATTTTCACTTATTTATAATTATTTTCAATTATTTATAATTATTTTCAATTATTTTCAATTATTTTCAATGATTTTCAATTATTTATCAATTATTTATCAATTATTTTAAATTATTTATAATTATTTTAAATTATTTTCAATTATTTATAATTATTTTCAATTATTTATCAATTATTTTCAATTATTTTCAATTATTTTCAATTATTTTCAATTATTTTCAATTATTTTCAATTATTTTCAATTATTTTCTATTATTTTCAATTATTTATCAATTATTTTAAATTATTTATCAATTATTTTAAATTATTTATAATTATTTTAAATTATTTTCAATTATTTATAATTATTTTCAATTATTTATCAATTATTTTCAATTATTTTCAATTATTTTCAATTATTTTCAATTATTTTCAATTATTTTCAATTATTTATAATTATTTTCAATTATTTTCAATTATTTTCAATTATTTTCAATTTTTAATCAATTATTTATGATTATTTTCAATTATTTATAATTATTTATAATTCTTTTAAATTATTTTCAATTATTTTCAATTATTTTCAATTATTTATAAATTATTTTCAATTATTTATCATTATTTTCAATTATTTTCAATTATTTTCAATTATTTTCAATTTTTTATCAATTATTTATAATTATTTTCAATTATTTATAATTATTTCAATTATTTTCAACTATTTTCAATTATTTATAATTATTTTCAATTATTTATCAATTATTTATAATTAATTTCAATTATTTTCAATTATTTTCAATTATTTTCAATTATTTATAATTATTTCCAATTATTTATCAATTACTTTAAATTATTTTCAATTATTTTCAATTATTTTCAATTATTTATAATTATTTCCAATTATTTTCAATTATTTATAATTGTTTTCAATTATTTATAATTGTTTTCAATTATTTATCAATTATTTTCCATTATTTTCAATTATTTATCAATTATTTTCAATTATTTTCAATTATTTTCAATTATTTTCAATTATTTTAAATTATTTTCAATTATTTTCAATTATTTAACAATTATTTATCAATTATTTTAAATTATTTATAATTATTTTAAATTATTTTCAATTATTTATAATTATTTTCAATTATTTATCAATTATTTTCAATTATTTTCAATTATTTTTAATTATTTTCAATTATTTTCAATTATTTTCAATTATTTTCAATTATTTTCAATTATTTACAATTATTTTCAATTATTTTCAATTATTTTCAATTATTTTCAATTATTTTCAATTATTTTCAATTATTTATAATTATTTTCAATTATTTTCAATTATTTTCAATTATTTTCAATTATTTATAATTATTTTCAATTATTTATCAATTATTTCCAATTATTTATCAATTATTTTGAATTATTTTCAATTATTTTCAATTATTTATAATTATTTCCAATTATTTTCAATTATTTATAATTATTTTCAATTATTTATAATTATTTCAATTATTTTCAATTATATTCAATTATTTATAATTATTTTCAATTATTTATCAATTATTTATAATTAATTTCAATTATTTTCAATTATTTTCAATTATTTTCAATTATTTATAAATTATTTTCAATTATTTATAATTATTTTTAATTATTTTCAATGATTTTCAATTATTAATCAATTATTTTCAATTATTTATAATTATTTTCAATTATTTATTTTTCTTTTCAATTATTTTCATTTATTTTCAATTATATTCAATTATTTATAATTATTTTCAATTATTTTCAATTATTTTCAATTATTTATAATTATTTTCAATTTTTTTCAATTATTTTCAATTATTTATTAATTATTTTCAATTATTTATAATTATTTTCAATTATTTTCAATTATTTTCAATTATTTTCATTTATTTATCAATTATTTATCAATTATTTTCAATTATTTTCAATTATTTATAAATTATTTTCAATTATTTATCATTATTTTCAATTATTTTCAATTATTTTGAATTATTTTCAATTTTTTATCAATTATTTATAATTATTTTCAATTATTTATAATTATTTCAATTATTTTCAATTATTTTCAATTATTTATAATTATTTTCAATTATTTATCAATTATTTATAATTAATTTCAATTATTTATAATTAATTTCAATTATTTTCAATTATTTTCAATTATTTTCAATTATTTATAATCATTTCCAATTATTTATCAATTACTTTCAATTATTTTCAATTATTTTCAATTATTTTCAATTATTTATCAATTATTTTCAATTATTTATAATTACTTTCAATTATTTTCAATTATTTATAAATTATTTTCCATTATTTTCAATTATTTATCAATTATTTTCAATTATTTTCGATTATTTTCAATTATTTCAATTATTTTCAATTATTTTCAATTATTTATCAATTATTTATCAATTATTTTAAATTATTTATAATTATTTTAAATTATTTTCAATTATTTATAATTATTTTCAAATATTTATCAATTATTTATAATTAATTTCAATTATTTTCAATTATTTTCAATTATTTTCAATTATTTATAATTATTTCCAATTATTTATCAATTACTTTCAATTATTTTCAATTATTTTCAATTATTTATAATTATTTCCAATTATTTTCAATTATTTATAATTATTTTCAATTATTTATAATTATTTCAATTATTTTCAATTATATTCAATTATTTATAATTATTATCATTTATTTTCAATTATTTTCAATTATTTTCAATTATTTTCAATTATTTTCAATTATTTTCAATTATTTTCATTTATTTATCAATTATTTTCAATTATTTATAATTACTTTCAATTATTTTCAATTATTTATAAATTATTTATAATTGTTTTCAATTATTTATAATTATTTTCAATTATTTTCAATTATTTTCAATTATTTTCACTTATTTATAATTATTTTCAATTATTTATAATTATTTTCAATTATTTTCAATTATTTTCAATGATTTTCAATTATTTATCAATTATTTATCAATTATTTATCAATTATTTTAAATTATTTATAATTATTTTAAATTATTTTCAATTATTTATAATTATTTTCAATTATTTATCAATTATTTTCAATTATTTTCAATTATTTTCAATTATTTTCAATTATTTTCAATTATTTTCAATTATTTTCAATTATTTTCAATTATTTTCAATTATTTTCAATTATTTTCAATTATTTATCAATTATTTATCAATTATTTATAATTATTTTAAATTATTTTTAATTATTTATAATTATTTTCAATTATTTATCAATTATTTTCAATTATTTTCAATTATTTTCAATTATTTTCAATTATTTATAATTATTTCCAATTATTTTCAATTATTTATAATTGTTTTCAATTATTTATAATTATTTTCAATTATTTATCAATTATTGTCCATTATTTTCAATTATTTATCAATTATTTTCAATTATTTTCAATTATTTTCAATTATTTTCAATTATTTTCAATTATTTTCAATTATTTTCTATTATTTATCAATTATTTATCAATTATTTTAAATTATTTATAATTATTTTAAATTATTTTCAATTATTTATAATTATTTTCAATTATTTATCAATTATTTTCAATTATTTTCAATTATTTTCAATTATTTTCAATTATTTTCAATTATTTATAATTATTTTCAATTATTTTCAATTATTTTAAATTATTTTCAATTTTTAATCAATTATTTATGATTATTTTCAATTATTTATAATTATTTATAATTCTTTTAAATTATTTTCAATTATTTTCAATTATTTTCAATTATTTATAAATTATTTTCAATTATTTATAATTATTTTCAATTATTTATCAATTATTTTCAATTATTTATGAATTATTTTCAATTATTTATAATTATTTTCAATTATTTTCAATTATTTTCAATTATTTTCATTTATTTATTAATTATTTATCAATTATTTTCAATTATTTATAATTATTTTCAATTGTTTTCAATTATTTTCAATTATTTATAAATTATTTATACTTGTTTTCAATTATTTATAATCATTTTCAATTATTTTCAATTATTTTAAATTATTTTCAATTTTTAATCAATTATTTATGATTATTTATAATTATCTTCAATTATTTTCAATTATTTTCAATCATTTCCAATTATTTTCAATTATTTATAAATTATTTTCAATTATTTATAATTATTTTTAATTATTTTCAATGATTTTCAATTATTAATCAATTATTTTCAATTATTTATAATTGTTTTAAATTATTTATTATTCTTTTCAATTATTTTCATTTATTTTCAATTATATTCAATTATTTATAATTATTTTCAATTATTTTCAATTATTTTCAATTATTTATAATTATTTTCAATTATTTATCAATTATTTTCCATTATTTTCAATTATTTATCAATTATTTTCAATTATTTTCAATTATTTTCAATTATTTTCAATTATTTTCAATTATTTATCAATTATTTTCAATTATTTATAATTATTTTCAATTATTTTCAATTATTTTCAATTATTTTCATTTATTTATTAATTATTTATCAATTATTTTCAATTATTTATAATTATTTTCAATTGTTTTCAATTATTTTCAATTATTTATAAATTATTTATACTTGTTTTCAATTATTTATAATCATTTTCAATTATTTTCAATTATTTTAAATTATTTTCAATTTTTAATCAATTATTTATGATTATTTATAATTATTTTCAATTATTTTCAATTATTTTCAATCATTTCCAATTATTTTCAATTATTTATAAATTATTTTCAATTATTTATAATTATTTTTAATTATTTTCAATGATTTTCAATTATTAATCAATTATTTTCAATTATTTATAATTATTTTAAATTATTTATTATTCTTTTCAATTATTTTCATTTATTTTCAATTATATTCAATTATTTATAATTATTTTCAATTATTTTCAATTATTTTCAATTATTTATAATTATTTTCAATTATTTATCAATTATTTTCCATTATTTTCAATTATTTATCAATTATTTTCAATTATTTTCAATTATTTTCAATTATTTTCAATTATTTTCAATTATTTTCAATTATTTATCAATTATTTATCAATTATTTTAAATTATTTATAATTATTTTAAATTATTTTCAATTATTTATAATTATTTTCAATTATTTATCAATTATTTTCAATTATTTTCAATTATTTATCAATTACTTTAAATTATTTTCAATTATTTTCAATTATTTTCAATTATTTATAATTATTTCCAATTATTTTCAATTATTTATAATTGTTTTCAATTATTTATAATTATTTTCAATTATTTATCAATTATTTTCCATTATTTTCAATTATTTATCAATTATTTTCAATTATTTTCAATTATTTTCAATTATTTTCAATTATTTATCAATTATTTTCAATTATTTATAATTATTTTCTATTATTTTCAATTATTTTCAATTATTTTCAATTATTTATAATTATTTTCAATTATTTTCAATTATTTTCAATTATTTATAATTATTTCCAATTATTTATTAATTATTTTCAATTATTTTCAATTATTTTCAATTATTTATAATTATTTTCAATTATTTTCAATTATTTTCCATTATTTTCAATTATTTACCAATTATTTATCAATTATTTTCAATTATTTATAATTATTTCAATTATTTTCAACTATTTTCAATTATTTATAATTATTTTCAATTATTTATCAATTATTTATAATTAATTTCAATTATTTTCAATTATTTTCAATTATTTTCAATTATTTATAATTATTTCCAATGATTTATCAATTACTTTAAATTATTTTCAATTATTTTCAATTATTTTCAATTATTTATAATTATTTCCAATTATTTTCAATTATTTATAATTGTTTTCAATTATTTATAATTATTTTCAATTATTTATCAATTATTTTCCATTATTTTCAATTATTTATCAATTATTTTCAATTATTTTCAATTATTTTCAATTATTTTCAATTATTTTCAATTATTTTCAATTATTTTCAATTATTTATCAATTATTTATCAATTATTTTAAATTATTTATAATTATTTTAAATTATTTTCAATTATTTATAATTATTTTCAATTATTTTCAATTATTTTCAATTATTTTCAATTATTTTCAATTATTTTCAATTATTTTCAATTATTTTCAATTATTTTCAATTATTTATAATTATTTTCAATTATTTTCAATTATTTTCAATTATTTATCAATTATTTTCAATTATTTATAATTACTTTCAATTATTTTCAATTATTTATAAATTATTTATAATTGTTTTCAATTATTTATAATTATTTTCAATTATTTTCAATTATTTTCAATTATTTATAATTGTTTTCAATTATTTATAATTATTTTCAATTATTTTCAATTATTTTCAATTATTTTCACTTATTTATAATTATTTTCAATTATTTATAATTATTTTCAATTATTTTCAATTATTTTCAATGATTTTCAATTATTTATCAATTATTTATCAATGATTTTAAATTATTTATAATTATTTTAAATTATTTTCAATTATTTATAATTATTTTCAATTATTTATCAATTATTTTCAATTATTTTCAATTATTTTCAATTATTTTCAATTATTTTCAATTATTTTCAATTATTTTCAATTATTTTCAATTATTTTCAATTATTTTCAATTATTTTCAATTATTTATCAATTATTTATCAATTATTTATAATTATTTTCAATTATTTATCAATTATTTTCAATTATTTTCAATTATTTTCAATTATTTTCAATTATTTTAAATTATTTATAATTATTTTCAATTATTTTCAATTATTTTCAATTATTTTCAATTATTTTCAATTATTTTCAATTATTTATAATTATTTTCAATTATTTTCAATTATTTTCAATTATTTTCAATTATTTATAATTATTTTCAATTATTTATCAATTATTTTCAATTATTTATCAATTATTTTCAATTATTTTCAATTATTTTCAATTATTTATAATTATTTCCAATTATTTCCAATTATTTATAATTATTTTCAATTATTTATAATTATTTCAATTATTTTCAATTATATTCAATTATTTATAATTATTTTCAATTATTTATCAATTATTTATAATTAATTTCAATTATTTTCAATTATTTTCAATTATTTTCAATTATTTTCAATTATTTATAAATTATTTTCAATTATTTATAATTATTTTTAATTATTTTCAATTATTTATCAATTATTTTCAATTATTTATAATTATTTTCAATTATTTTCAATTATTTTCAATTATTTTCATTTATTTATCAATTATTTATCAATTATTTTCAATTATTTTCAATTTATTATAAATTATTTTCAATTATTTATCATTATTTTCAATTATTTTCAATTATTTTGAATTATTTATAATTATTTTCAATTATTTATAATTATTTCAATTATTTTCAATTATTTATAATTATTTTCAATTATTTATCAATTATTTATAATTAATTTAAATTATTTATAATTAATTTCAATTATTTTCAATTATTTTCAATTATTTTCAATTATTTTCAATTATTTATAATTATTTCCAATTATTTATCATTTACTTTCAATTATTTTCAATTATTTTCAATTATTTTCAATTATTTATAATTATTTCCAATTATTTTCAATTATTTATAATTATTTTCAATTATTTATAATTATTTCAATTATTTTCAATTATATTCAATTATTTATAATTATTTTCAATTATTTTCAATTATTTTCAATTATTTTCAATTATTTTCAATTATTTTCAATTATTTTCAATTATTTTCAATTATTTTCAATTATTTTCCATTATTTTCAATTATTTATCAATTATTTTCAATTATTTATAATTACTTTCAATTATTTTCATTTATTTATAAATTATTTTCCATTATTTTCAATTATTTATCAATTATTTTCAATTATTTTCAATTATTTTCAATTATTTTCAATTATTTTCAATTATTTTCAATTATTTTCAATTATTTTCAATTATTTATCAATTATTTATCAATTATTTTAAATTATTTATAATTATTTTAAATTATTTTGAATTATTTATAATTATTTTCAATTATTTATCAATTATTTTCAATTATTTTCAATTATTTTCAATTATTTTTAATTATTTTCAATTATTTTCAATTATTTATCAATTATTTATCAATTATTTTAAATTATTTATAATTATTTTAAATTATTTTTAATTATTTATAATTATTTTCAATTATTTATCAATTATTTTCAATTATTTTCAATTATTTTCAATTATTTTCAATTATTTTCAATTATTTTCAATTATTTTCAATTATTTTCAATTATTTTCAATTATTTTCAATTATTTATCAATTATTTTCAATTATTTATAATTACTTTCAATTATTTTCAATTATTTATAAATTATTTATAATTGTTTTCAATTATTTATAATTATTTTCAATTATTTTCAATTATTTTCAATTATTTTCAATTATTTTCACTTATTTATAATTATTTTCAATTATTTATAATTATTTTCAATTATTTTCAATGATTTTCAATTATTTATCAATTATTTATAAATTATTTTAAATTATTTATAATTATTTTAAATTATTTTCAATTATTTTCAATTATTTTCAATTATTTATCAATTACTTTAAATTATTTTCAATTATTTTCAATTATTTTCAATTATTTATAATTATTTCCAATTATTTTCATTTATTTATAATTGTTTTCAATTATTTATAATTATTTTCAATTATTTATCAATTATTTTCCATTATTTTCAATTATTTATCAATTATTTTCAATTATTTTCAATTATTTTCAATTATTTTCAATTATTTTCAATTATTTATCAATTATTTTAAATTATTTATAATTATTTTAAATTATTTTCAATTATTTATAATTATTTTCAATTATTTATCAATTATTTTCAATTATTTTCAATTATTTTCAATTATTTTCAATTATTTTCAATTATTTTCAATTATTTTCAATTATTTTTAATTATTTTCAATTATTTTCAATTATTTTCAATTATTTTCAATTATTTTCAATTATTTTCAATTATTTATAATTATTTTCAATTATTTTCAATTATTTTCAATTATTTTCAATTATTTATAATTATTTTCAATTATTTATCAATTATTTTCAATTATTTATCAATTATTTTCAATTATTTTCAATTATTTTCAATTATTTATAATTATTTCCAATTATTTTCAATTATTTATAATTATTTTCAATTATTTATAATTATTTCAATTATTTTCAATTATACTCAATTATTTATAATTATTTTCAATTATTTATCAATTATTTATAATTAATTTCAATTATTTTCAATTATTTTCAATTATTTTCAATTATTTATCAATTATTTTCTATTATTTATCAGTTATTTTCAATTATTTTCAATTATTTTCAATTATTTATCAATTATTTTCAATTATTTATCAATTATTTTCAATTATTTATCAATTATTTTCAATTATTTTCAATTATTTATAATTATTTCCAATTATTTATCAATTATTTTAAATTATTTTCAGTTATTTTCAATTATTTATAATTATTTTCAATTATTTATCAATTATTTTAAATTGTTTTCAATTATTTTCAATTATTTATAAATTATTTATAATTGTTTTCAATTATTTATAATCATTTTCAATTATTTTCACTTATTTTAAATTATTTTCAATTTTTAATCAATTATTTATAATTATTTTCAATTATTTATAATTATTTTCAATTATTTTCAATTATTTATCAATTATTTTCAATTATTTATAATTATTTTCCATTATTTTCAATTATTTTCAATTATTTTCAATTATTTATAATTATTTTCAATTATTTTCAATTATTTTCAATTATTTATAATTATTTTCTATTATTTATCAGTTATTTTCAATTATTTTCAATTATTTATCAATTATTTTCAATTATTTATCAATTATTTTCAATTATTTATCAATTATTTTCAATTATTTTCAATTATTTATAATTATTTCCAATTATTTATAATTATTTTCAATTATTTTCAATTATTTTCAATTATTTTCAATTTTTTATCAATTATTTATAATTATTTTCAATTATTTATAATTATTTCAATTATTTTCAACTATTTTCAATTATTTATAATTATTTTCAATTATTTATCAATTATTTATCAATTATTTATCAATTATTTATCAATTATTTATAATTAATTTCAATTATTTTCAATTATTTTCAATTATTTTCAATTATTTATAATTATTTCCAATTATTTATCAATTACTTTAAATTATTTTCAATTATTTTCAATTATTTTCAATTATTTATAATTATTTCCAATTATTTTCAATTATTTATAATTGTTTTCAATTATTTATCAATTATTTTCCATTATTTTCAATTATTTATCAATTATTTTCAATTATTTTCAATTATTTTCAATTATTTTCAATTATTTTCAATTATTTTCAATTATTTTCAATTATTTTCAATTATTTAACAATTATTTATCAATTATTTTAAATTATTTATAATTATTTTAAATTATTTTCAATTATTTATAATTATTTTCAATTATTTATCAATTATTTTCAATTATTTTCCATTATTTTCAATTATTTTCAATTATTTTCAATTATTTTCAATTATTTTCAATTATTTACAATTATTTTCAATTATTTTCAATTATTTTCAATTATTTTCAATTATTTTCAATTATTTTCAATTATTTATAATTATTTTCAATTATTTTCAATTATTTTCAATTATTTATCAATTATTTATAATTAATTTCAATTATTTTCAATTATTTTCAATTATTTTCAATTATTTATAATTATTTCCAATTATTTATCAATTACTTTAAATTAGTTTCAATTATTTTCAATTATTTTCAATTATTTATAATTATTTCCAATTATTTTCAATTATTTATAATTGTTTTCAATTATTTATCAATTATTTTCCATTATTTTCAATTATTTATCAATTATTTTCAATTATTTTCAATTATTTTCAATTATTTTCAATTATTTTCAATTATTTTCAATTATTTTCAATTATTTTCAATTATTTTCAATTATTTAACAATTATTTATCAATTATTTTAAATTATTTATAATTATTTTAAATTATTTTCAATTATTTATAATTATTTTCAATTATTTATCAATTATTTTCAATTATTTTCCATTATTTTCAATTATTTTCAATTATTTTCAATTATTTTCAATTATTTTCAATTATTTTCAATTATTTATCAATTATTTATCAATTATTTTAAATTATTTATAATTATTTTAAATTATTTTCAATTATTTATAATTTTTTTCAATTATTTATCAATTATTTTCAATTATTTTCAATTATTTTCAATTATTTTCAATTATTTTCAATTATTTTCAATTATTTATAAATTATTTTCAATTATTTATCATTATTTTCAATTATTTTCAATTATTTTCAATTATTTTCAATTTTTTATCAATTATTTATAATTATTTTCAATTATTTATAATTATTTCAATTATTTTCAACTATTTTCAATTATTTATAATTATTTTCAATTATTTATCAATTATTTATAATTAATTTCAATTATTTTCAATTATTTTCAATTATTTTCAATTATTTATCAATTACTTTAAATTATTTTCAATTATTTTCAATTATTTTCAATTATTTATAATTATTTCCAATTATTTTCAATTATTTATAATTGTTTTCAATTATTTATAATTGTTTTCAATTATTTATCAATTATTTTCCATTATTTTCAATTATTTATCAATTATTTTCAATTATTTTCAATTATTTTCAATTATTTTCAATTATTTTCAATTATTTTCAATTATTTTCAATTATTTTCAATTATTTTAAATTATTTTCAATTATTTTCAATTATTTAACAATTATTTATCAATTATTTTAAATTATTTATAATTATTTTAAATTATTTTCAATTATTTATAATTATTTTCAATTATTTATCAATTATTTTCAATTATTTTCAATTATTTTCAATTATTTTCAATTATTTTCAATTATTTTCAATTATTTACAATTATTTTCAATTATTTTCAATTATTTTCAATTATTTTCAATTATTTTCAATTATTTTCAATTATTTATAATTATTTTCAATTATTTTCAATTATTTTCAATTATTTTCAATTATTTATAATTATTTTCAATTATTTATCAATTATTTCCAATTATTTATCAATTATTTTCAATTATTTTCAATTATTTTCAATTATTTATAATTATTTCCAATTATTTTCAATTATTTATAATTATTTTCAATTATTTATAATTATTTCAATTATTTTCAATTATATTCAATTATTTATAATTATTTTCAATTATTTATCAATTATTTATAATTAATTTAAATTATTTTCAATTATTTTCAATTATTTTCAATTATTTATAAATTATTTTCAATTATTTATAATTATTTTTAATTATTTTCAATGATTTTCAATTATTAATCAATTATTTTCAATTATTTATAATTATTTTCAATTATTTATTATTCTTTTCAATTATTTTCATTTATTTTCAATTATATTCAATTATTTATAATTATTTTCAATTATTTTCAATTATTTTCAATTATTTATAATTATTTTCAATTTTTTTCAATTATTTTCAATTATTTATTAATTATTTTCAATTATTTATAATTATTTTCAATTATTTTCAATTATTTTCAATTATTTTCATTTATTTATCAATTATTTATCAATTATTTTCAATTATTTTCAATTATTTATAAATTATTTTCAATTATTTATCATTATTTTCAATTATTTTCAATTATTTTGAATTATTTTCAATTTTTTATCAATTATTTTCAATTATTTATAATTATTTCAATTATTTTCAATTATTTTCAATTATTTATAATTATTTTCAATTATTTATCAATTATTTATAATTAATTTCAATTATTTATAATTAATTTCAATTATTTTCAATTATTTTCAATTATTTTCAATTATTTATAATCATTTCCAATTATTTATCAATTACTTTCAATTATTTTCAATTATTTTCAATTATTTTCAATTATTTATCAATTATTTTCAATTATTTTCAATTATTTTCAATTATTTCAATTATTTTCAATTATTTTCAATTATTTATCAATTATTTATCAATTATTTTAAATTATTTATAATTATTTTAAATTATTTTCAATTATTTATAATTATTTTCAAATATTTATCAATTATTTATAATTAATTTCAATTATTTTCAATTATTTTCAATTATTTTCAATTATTTATAATTATTTCCAATTATTTATCAATTACTTTCAATTATTTTCAATTATTTTCAATTATTTTCAATTATTTATAATTATTTCCAATTATTTTCAATTATTTATAATTATTTTCAATTATTTATAATTATTTTCAATTATTTATAATTATTTCAATTATTTTCAATTATATTCAATTATTTATAATTATTTTCATTTTTTTTCAATTATTTTCAATTATTTTCAATTATTTTCAATTATTTTCAATTATTTTCAATTATTTTCAATTATTTATCAATTATTTTCAATTATTTATAATTACTTTCAATTATTTTCAATTATTTATAAATTATTTATAATTGTTTTCAATTATTTATAATTATTTTCAATTATTTTCAATTATTTTCACTTATTTATAATTATTTTCAATTATTTATAATTATTTTCAATTATTTTCAATGATTTTCAATTATTTATCAATTATTTATCAATTATTTTAAATTATTTATAATTATTTTAAATTATTTTCAATTATTTTCAATTATTTTCAATTATTTTCAATTATTTTCAATTATTTTCAATTATTTATCAATTATTTTAAATTATTTATCAATTATTTTAAATTATTTATAATTATTTTAAATTATTTTCAATTATTTATAATTATTTTCAATTATTTATCAATTATTTTCAATTATTTTCAATTATTTTCAATTATTTTCAATTATTTTCAATTATTTTCAATTATTTATAATTATTTTCAATTATTTTCAATTATTTTCAATTATTTTCAATTTTTAATCAATTATTTATGATTATTTTCAATTATTTATAATTATTTATAATTCTTTTAAGTTATTTTCAATTATTTTCAATTATTTTCAATTATTTATAAATTATTTTCAATTATTTATCATTATTTTCAATTATTTTCAATTATTTTCAATTATTTTCAATTTTTTATCAATTATTTATAATTATTTTCAATTATTTATAATTATTTCAATTATTTTCAACTATTTTCAATTATTTATAATTATTTTCAATTATTTATCAATTATTTATAATTAATTTCAATTATTTTCAATTATTTTCAATTATTTTCAATTATTTATAATTATTTCCAATTATTTATCAATTACTTTAAATTATTTTCAATTATTTTCAATTATTTTCAATTATTTATAATTATTTCCAATTATTTTCAATTATTTATAATTGTTTTCAATTATTTATAATTGTTTTCAATTATTTATCAATTATTTTCCATTATTTTCAATTATTTATCAATTATTTTCAATTATTTTCAATTATTTTCAATTATTTTCAATTATTTTCAATTATTTTCAATTATTTTCAATTATTTTCAATTATTTTAAATTATTTTCAATTATTTTCAATTATTTAACAATTATTTATCAATTATTTTAAATTATTTATAATTGTTTTAAATTATTTTCAATTATTTATAATTATTTTCAATTATTTATCAATTATTTTCAATTATTTTCAATTATTTTTAATTATTTTCAATTATTTTCAATTATTTTCAATTATTTTCAATTATTTTCAATTATTTACAATTATTTTCAATTATTTTCAATTATTTTCAATTATTTTCAATTATTTTCAATTATTTTCAATTATTTATAATTATTTTCAATTATTTTCAATTATTTTCAATTATTTTCAATTATTTATAATTATTTTCAATTATTTATCAATTATTTCCAATTATTTATCAATTATTTTCAATTATTTTCAATTATTTTCAATTATTTATAATTATTTCCAATTATTTTCAATTATTTATAATTATTTTCAATTATTTATAATTATTTCAATTATTTTCAATTATATTCAATTATTTATAATTATTTTCAATTATTTATCAATTATTTATAATTAATTTCAATTATTTTCAATTATTTTCAATTATTTTCAATTATTTATAAATTATTTTCAATTATTTATAATTATTTTTAATTATTTTCAATGATTTTCAATTATTAATCAATTATTTTCAATTATTTATAATTATTTTCAATTATTTATTTTTCTTTTCAATTATTTTCATTTATTTTCAATTATATTCAATTATTTATAATTATTTTCAATTATTTTCAATTATTTTCAATTATTTATAATTATTTTCAATTTTTTTCAATTATTTTCAATTATTTATTAATTATTTTCAATTATTTATAATTATTTTCAATTATTTTCAATTATTTTCAATTATTTTCAATTATTTTCATTTATTTATCAATTATTTATCAATTATTTTCAATTATTTTCAATTATTTATAAATTATTTTCAATTATTTATCATTATTTTCAATTATTTTCAATTATTTTGAATTATTTTCAATTTTTTATCAATTATTTATAATTATTTTCAATTATTTATAATTATTTCAATTATTTTCAATTATTTTCAATTATTTATAATTATTTTCAATTATTTATCAATTATTTATAATTAATTTCAATTATTTATAATTAATTTCAATTATTTTCAATTATTTTCAATTATTTTCAATTATTTATAATCATTTCCAATTATTTATCAATTACTTTCAATTATTTTCAATTATTTTCAATTATTTTCAATTATTTATCAATTATTTTCAATTATTTATAATTACTTTCAATTATTTTCAATTATTTATAAATTATTTTCCATTATTTTCAATTATTTATCAATTATTTTCAATTATTTTCAATTATTTTCAATTATTTCAATTATTTTCAATTATTTTCAATTATTTATCAATTATTTTAAATTATTTATAATTATTTTAAATTGTTTTCAATTATTTATAATTATTTTCAAATATTTATCAATTATTTATAATTAATTTCAATTATTTTCAATTATTTTCAATTATTTTCAATTATTTATAATTATTTCCAATTATTTATCAATTACTTTCAATTATTTTCAATTATTTTCAATTATTTTCAATTATTTATAATTATTTCCAATTATTTTCAATTATTTATAATTATTTTCAATTATTTATAATTATTTCAATTATTTTCTATTATATTCAATTATTTATAATTATTTTCATTTATTTTCAATTATTTTCAATTATTTTCAATTATTTTCAATTATTTTCAATTATTTTCAATTATTTTCAATTATTTATCAATTATTTTCAATTATTTATAATTACTTTCAATTATTTTCAATTATTTATAAATTATTTATAATTGTTTTCAATTATTTATAATTATTTTCAATTATTTTCAATTATTTTCAATTATTTTCACTTA
Source organism: Andrena bucephala (assembly GCA_947577245.1). Lineage (NCBI taxonomy): Eukaryota > Metazoa > Arthropoda > Insecta > Hymenoptera > Andrenidae > Andrena > Andrena bucephala. The sequence continues at coordinate 15,665,334 of OX387719.1, read as the reverse complement.
TTTATAATTATTTTCAATTATTTATAATTATTTTCAATTATTTTCAATTATTTTCAATGATTTTCAATTATTTATCAATTATTTATCAATTATTTTAAATTATTTATAATTATTTTAAATTATTTTCAATTATTTATAATTATTTTCAATTATTTATCAATTATTTTCAATTATTTTCAATTATTTTCAATTATTTTCAATTATTTTCAATTATTTTCAATTATTTTCAATTATTTTCAATTATTTTCAATTATTTATCAATTATTTATCAATTATTTATAATTATTTTAAATTATTTTCAATTATTTATAATTATTTTCAATTATTTATCAATTATTTTCAATTATTTTCAATTATTTTCAATTATTTTCAATTATTTATAATTATTTCCAATTATTTTCAATTATTTATAATTGTTTTCAATTATTTATAATTATTTTCAATTATTTATCAATTATTGTCCATTATTTTCAATTATTTATCAATTATTTTCAATTATTTTCAATTATTTTCAATTATTTTCAATTATTTTCAATTATTTTCTATTATTTATCAATTATTTATCAATTATTTTAAATTATTTATAATTATTTTAAATTATTTTCAATTATTTTCACTTATTTATAATTATTTTCAATTATTTATAATTATTTTCAATTATTTTCAATGATTTTCAATTATTTATCAATTATTTATCAATTATTTTAAATTATTTATAATTATTTTAAATTATTTTCAATTATTTTCAATTATTTTCAATTATTTTCAATTATTTTAAATTATTTATAATTATTTTCAATTATTTTCAATTATTTTCAATTATTTTCAATTATTTTCAATTATTTTCAATTATTTATAATTATTTTCAATTATTTTCAATTATTTTCAATTATTTTCAATTATTTATAATTATTTTCAATTATTTATCAATTATTTTCAATTATTTATCAATTATTTTCAATTATTTTCAATTATTTATAATTATTTCCAATTATTTCCAATTATTTATAATTATTTTCAATTATTTATAATTATTTCAATTATTTTCAATTATATTCAATTATTTATAATTATTTTCAATTATTTATCAATTATTTATAATTAATTTCAATTATTTTCAATTATTTTCAATTATTTTCAATTATTTTCAATTATTTATAAATTATTTTCAATTATTTATAATTATTTTTAATTATTTTCAATTATTTATCAATTATTTTCAATTATTTATAATTATTTTCAATTATTTTCAATTATTTTCAATTATTTTCATTTATTTATCAATTATTTATCAATTATTTTCAATTATTTTCAATTTATTATAAATTATTTTCAATTATTTATCATTATTTTCAATTATTTTCAATTATTTTGAATTATTTATAATTATTTTCAATTATTTATAATTATTTCAATTATTTTCAATTATTTATAATTATTTTCAATTATTTATCAATTATTTATAATTAATTTAAATTATTTATAATTAATTTCAATTATTTTCAATTATTTTCAATTATTTTCAATTATTTATAATTATTTCCAATTATTTATCATTTACTTTCAATTATTTTCAATTATTTTCAATTATTTTCAATTATTTATAATTATTTCCAATTATTTTCAATTATTTATAATTATTTTCAATTATTTATAATTATTTCAATTATTTTCAATTATATTCAATTATTTATAATTATTTTCAATTATTTTCAATTATTTTCAATTATTTTCAATTATTTTCAATTATTTTCAATTATTTTCAATTATTTTCAATTATTTTCAATTATTTTCCATTATTTTCAATTATTTATCAATTATTTTCAATTATTTATAATTACTTTCAATTATTTTCATTTATTTATAAATTATTTTCCATTATTTTCAATTATTTATCAATTATTTTCAATTATTTTCAATTATTTTCAATTATTTTCAATTATTTTCAATTATTTTCAATTATTTTCAATTATTTTCAATTATTTATCAATTATTTATCAATTATTTTAAATTATTTATAATTATTTTAAATTATTTTGAATTATTTATAATTATTTTCAATTATTTATCAATTATTTTCAATTATTTTCAATTATTTTCAATTATTTTTAATTATTTTCAATTATTTTCAATTATTTATCAATTATTTATCAATTATTTTAAATTATTTATAATTATTTTAAATTATTTTTAATTATTTATAATTATTTTCAATTATTTATCAATTATTTTCAATTATTTTCAATTATTTTCAATTATTTTCAATTATTTTCAATTATTTTCAATTATTTTCAATTATTTTCAATTATTTTCAATTATTTTCAATTATTTATCAATTATTTTCAATTATTTATAATTACTTTCAATTATTTTCAATTATTTATAAATTATTTATAATTGTTTTCAATTATTTATAATTATTTTCAATTATTTTCAATTATTTTCAATTATTTTCAATTATTTTCACTTATTTATAATTATTTTCAATTATTTATAATTATTTTCAATTATTTTCAATGATTTTCAATTATTTATCAATTATTTATCAATTATTTTAAATTATTTATAATTATTTTAAATTATTTTCAATTATTTTCAATTATTTTCAATTATTTATCAATTACTTTAAATTATTTTCAATTATTTTCAATTATTTTCAATTATTTATAATTATTTCCAATTATTTTCATTTATTTATAATTGTTTTCAATTATTTATAATTATTTTCAATTATTTATCAATTATTTTCCATTATTTTCAATTATTTATCAATTATTTTCAATTATTTTCAATTATTTTCAATTATTTTCAATTATTTTCAATTATTTATCAATTATTTTAAATTATTTATAATTATTTTAAATTATTTTCAATTATTTATAATTATTTTCAATTATTTATCAATTATTTTCAATTATTTTCAATTATTTTCAATTATTTTAAATTATTTTCAATTATTTTCAATTATTTTCAATTATTTTTAATTATTTTCAATTATTTTCAATTATTTTCAATTATTTTCAATTATTTTCAATTATTTTCAATTATTTATAATTATTTTCAATTATTTTCAATTATTTTCAATTATTTTCAATTATTTATAATTATTTTCAATTATTTATCAATTATTTTCAATTATTTATCAATTATTTTCAATTATTTTCAATTATTTTCAATTATTTATAATTATTTCCAATTATTTTCAATTATTTATAATTATTTTCAATTATTTATAATTATTTCAATTATTTTCAATTATACTCAATTATTTATAATTATTTTCAATTATTTATCAATTATTTATAATTAATTTCAATTATTTTCAATTATTTTCAATTATTTTCAATTATTTATCAATTATTTTCTATTATTTATCAGTTATTTTCAATTATTTTCAATTATTTTCAATTATTTATCAATTATTTTCAATTATTTATCAATTATTTTCAATTATTTATCAATTATTTTCAATTATTTTCAATTATTTATAATTATTTCCAATTATTTATCAATTATTTTAAATTATTTTCAGTTATTTTCAATTATTTATAATTATTTTCAATTATTTATCAATTATTTTAAATTGTTTTCAATTATTTTCAATTATTTATAAATTATTTATAATTGTTTTCAATTATTTATAATCATTTTCAATTATTTTCACTTATTTTAAATTATTTTCAATTTTTAATCAATTATTTATAATTATTTTCAATTATTTATAATTATTTTCAATTATTTTCAATTATTTATCAATTATTTTCAATTATTTATAATTATTTTCCATTATTTTCAATTATTTTCAATTATTTTCAATTATTTATAATTATTTTCAATTATTTTCAATTATTTTCAATTATTTATAATTATTTTCTATTATTTATCAGTTATTTTCAATTATTTTCAATTATTTATCAATTATTTTCAATTATTTATCAATTATTTTCAATTATTTATCAATTATTTTCAATTATTTTCAATTATTTTCAATTATTTTCAATTATTTTCAATTATTTTCAATTATTTTCAATTATTTATAATTATTTTCAATTATTTTCAATTATTTTCAATTATTTATCAATTATTTATAATTAATTTCAATTATTTTCAATTATTTTCAATTATTTTCAATTATTTATAATTATTTCCAATTATTTATCAATTACTTTAAATTAGTTTCAATTATTTTCAATTATTTTCAATTATTTATAATTATTTCCAATTATTTTCAATTATTTATAATTGTTTTCAATTATTTATCAATTATTTTCCATTATTTTCAATTATTTATCAATTATTTTCAATTATTTTCAATTATTTTCAATTATTTTCAATTATTTTCAATTATTTTCAATTATTTTCAATTATTTTCAATTATTTTCAATTATTTAACAATTATTTATCAATTATTTTAAATTATTTATAATTATTTTAAATTATTTTCAATTATTTATAATTATTTTCAATTATTTATCAATTATTTTCAATTATTTTCCATTATTTTCAATTATTTTCAATTATTTTCAATTATTTTCAATTATTTTCAATTATTTTCAATTATTTATCAATTATTTATCAATTATTTTAAATTATTTATAATTATTTTAAATTATTTTCAATTATTTATAATTTTTTTCAATTATTTATCAATTATTTTCAATTATTTTCAATTATTTTCAATTATTTTCAATTATTTTCAATTATTTTCAATTATTTATAAATTATTTTCAATTATTTATCATTATTTTCAATTATTTTCAATTATTTTCAATTATTTTCAATTTTTTATCAATTATTTATAATTATTTTCAATTATTTATAATTATTTCAATTATTTTCAACTATTTTCAATTATTTATAATTATTTTCAATTATTTATCAATTATTTATAATTAATTTCAATTATTTTCAATTATTTTCAATTATTTTCAATTATTTATCAATTACTTTAAATTATTTTCAATTATTTTCAATTATTTTCAATTATTTATAATTATTTCCAATTATTTTCAATTATTTATAATTGTTTTCAATTATTTATAATTGTTTTCAATTATTTATCAATTATTTTCCATTATTTTCAATTATTTATCAATTATTTTCAATTATTTTCAATTATTTTCAATTATTTTCAATTATTTTCAATTATTTTCAATTATTTTCAATTATTTTCAATTATTTTAAATTATTTTCAATTATTTTCAATTATTTAACAATTATTTATCAATTATTTTAAATTATTTATAATTATTTTAAATTATTTTCAATTATTTATAATTATTTTCAATTATTTATCAATTATTTTCAATTATTTTCAATTATTTTCAATTATTTTCAATTATTTTCAATTATTTTCAATTATTTACAATTATTTTCAATTATTTTCAATTATTTTCAATTATTTTCAATTATTTTCAATTATTTTCAATTATTTATAATTATTTTCAATTATTTTCAATTATTTTCAATTATTTTCAATTATTTATAATTATTTTCAATTATTTATCAATTATTTCCAATTATTTATCAATTATTTTCAATTATTTTCAATTATTTTCAATTATTTATAATTATTTCCAATTATTTTCAATTATTTATAATTATTTTCAATTATTTATAATTATTTCAATTATTTTCAATTATATTCAATTATTTATAATTATTTTCAATTATTTATCAATTATTTATAATTAATTTAAATTATTTTCAATTATTTTCAATTATTTTCAATTATTTATAAATTATTTTCAATTATTTATAATTATTTTTAATTATTTTCAATGATTTTCAATTATTAATCAATTATTTTCAATTATTTATAATTATTTTCAATTATTTATTATTCTTTTCAATTATTTTCATTTATTTTCAATTATATTCAATTATTTATAATTATTTTCAATTATTTTCAATTATTTTCAATTATTTATAATTATTTTCAATTTTTTTCAATTATTTTCAATTATTTATTAATTATTTTCAATTATTTATAATTATTTTCAATTATTTTCAATTATTTTCAATTATTTTCATTTATTTATCAATTATTTATCAATTATTTTCAATTATTTTCAATTATTTATAAATTATTTTCAATTATTTATCATTATTTTCAATTATTTTCAATTATTTTGAATTATTTTCAATTTTTTATCAATTATTTTCAATTATTTATAATTATTTCAATTATTTTCAATTATTTTCAATTATTTATAATTATTTTCAATTATTTATCAATTATTTATAATTAATTTCAATTATTTATAATTAATTTCAATTATTTTCAATTATTTTCAATTATTTTCAATTATTTATAATCATTTCCAATTATTTATCAATTACTTTCAATTATTTTCAATTATTTTCAATTATTTTCAATTATTTATCAATTATTTTCAATTATTTTCAATTATTTTCAATTATTTCAATTATTTTCAATTATTTTCAATTATTTATCAATTATTTATCAATTATTTTAAATTATTTATAATTATTTTAAATTATTTTCAATTATTTATAATTATTTTCAAATATTTATCAATTATTTATAATTAATTTCAATTATTTTCAATTATTTTCAATTATTTTCAATTATTTATAATTATTTCCAATTATTTATCAATTACTTTCAATTATTTTCAATTATTTTCAATTATTTTCAATTATTTATAATTATTTCCAATTATTTTCAATTATTTATAATTATTTTCAATTATTTATAATTATTTTCAATTATTTATAATTATTTCAATTATTTTCAATTATATTCAATTATTTATAATTATTTTCATTTTTTTTCAATTATTTTCAATTATTTTCAATTATTTTCAATTATTTTCAATTATTTTCAATTATTTTCAATTATTTATCAATTATTTTCAATTATTTATAATTACTTTCAATTATTTTCAATTATTTATAAATTATTTATAATTGTTTTCAATTATTTATAATTATTTTCAATTATTTTCAATTATTTTCACTTATTTATAATTATTTTCAATTATTTATAATTATTTTCAATTATTTTCAATGATTTTCAATTATTTATCAATTATTTATCAATTATTTTAAATTATTTATAATTATTTTAAATTATTTTCAATTATTTTCAATTATTTTCAATTATTTTCAATTATTTTCAATTATTTTCAATTATTTATCAATTATTTTAAATTATTTATCAATTATTTTAAATTATTTATAATTATTTTAAATTATTTTCAATTATTTATAATTATTTTCAATTATTTATCAATTATTTTCAATTATTTTCAATTATTTTCAATTATTTTCAATTATTTTCAATTATTTTCAATTATTTATAATTATTTTCAATTATTTTCAATTATTTTCAATTATTTTCAATTTTTAATCAATTATTTATGATTATTTTCAATTATTTATAATTATTTATAATTCTTTTAAGTTATTTTCAATTATTTTCAATTATTTTCAATTATTTATAAATTATTTTCAATTATTTATCATTATTTTCAATTATTTTCAATTATTTTCAATTATTTTCAATTTTTTATCAATTATTTATAATTATTTTCAATTATTTATAATTATTTCAATTATTTTCAACTATTTTCAATTATTTATAATTATTTTCAATTATTTATCAATTATTTATAATTAATTTCAATTATTTTCAATTATTTTCAATTATTTTCAATTATTTATAATTATTTCCAATTATTTATCAATTACTTTAAATTATTTTCAATTATTTTCAATTATTTTCAATTATTTATAATTATTTCCAATTATTTTCAATTATTTATAATTGTTTTCAATTATTTATAATTGTTTTCAATTATTTATCAATTATTTTCCATTATTTTCAATTATTTATCAATTATTTTCAATTATTTTCAATTATTTTCAATTATTTTCAATTATTTTCAATTATTTTCAATTATTTTCAATTATTTTCAATTATTTTAAATTATTTTCAATTATTTTCAATTATTTAACAATTATTTATCAATTATTTTAAATTATTTATAATTGTTTTAAATTATTTTCAATTATTTATAATTATTTTCAATTATTTATCAATTATTTTCAATTATTTTCAATTATTTTTAATTATTTTCAATTATTTTCAATTATTTTCAATTATTTTCAATTATTTTCAATTATTTACAATTATTTTCAATTATTTTCAATTATTTTCAATTATTTTCAATTATTTTCAATTATTTTCAATTATTTATAATTATTTTCAATTATTTTCAATTATTTTCAATTATTTTCAATTATTTATAATTATTTTCAATTATTTATCAATTATTTCCAATTATTTATCAATTATTTTCAATTATTTTCAATTATTTTCAATTATTTATAATTATTTCCAATTATTTTCAATTATTTATAATTATTTTCAATTATTTATAATTATTTCAATTATTTTCAATTATATTCAATTATTTATAATTATTTTCAATTATTTATCAATTATTTATAATTAATTTCAATTATTTTCAATTATTTTCAATTATTTTCAATTATTTATAAATTATTTTCAATTATTTATAATTATTTTTAATTATTTTCAATGATTTTCAATTATTAATCAATTATTTTCAATTATTTATAATTATTTTCAATTATTTATTTTTCTTTTCAATTATTTTCATTTATTTTCAATTATATTCAATTATTTATAATTATTTTCAATTATTTTCAATTATTTTCAATTATTTATAATTATTTTCAATTTTTTTCAATTATTTTCAATTATTTATTAATTATTTTCAATTATTTATAATTATTTTCAATTATTTTCAATTATTTTCAATTATTTTCAATTATTTTCATTTATTTATCAATTATTTATCAATTATTTTCAATTATTTTCAATTATTTATAAATTATTTTCAATTATTTATCATTATTTTCAATTATTTTCAATTATTTTGAATTATTTTCAATTTTTTATCAATTATTTATAATTATTTTCAATTATTTATAATTATTTCAATTATTTTCAATTATTTTCAATTATTTATAATTATTTTCAATTATTTATCAATTATTTATAATTAATTTCAATTATTTATAATTAATTTCAATTATTTTCAATTATTTTCAATTATTTTCAATTATTTATAATCATTTCCAATTATTTATCAATTACTTTCAATTATTTTCAATTATTTTCAATTATTTTCAATTATTTATCAATTATTTTCAATTATTTATAATTACTTTCAATTATTTTCAATTATTTATAAATTATTTTCCATTATTTTCAATTATTTATCAATTATTTTCAATTATTTTCAATTATTTTCAATTATTTCAATTATTTTCAATTATTTTCAATTATTTATCAATTATTTTAAATTATTTATAATTATTTTAAATTGTTTTCAATTATTTATAATTATTTTCAAATATTTATCAATTATTTATAATTAATTTCAATTATTTTCAATTATTTTCAATTATTTTCAATTATTTATAATTATTTCCAATTATTTATCAATTACTTTCAATTATTTTCAATTATTTTCAATTATTTTCAATTATTTATAATTATTTCCAATTATTTTCAATTATTTATAATTATTTTCAATTATTTATAATTATTTCAATTATTTTCTATTATATTCAATTATTTATAATTATTTTCATTTATTTTCAATTATTTTCAATTATTTTCAATTATTTTCAATTATTTTCAATTATTTTCAATTATTTTCAATTATTTATCAATTATTTTCAATTATTTATAATTACTTTCAATTATTTTCAATTATTTATAAATTATTTATAATTGTTTTCAATTATTTATAATTATTTTCAATTATTTTCAATTATTTTCAATTATTTTCACTTATTTATAATTATTTTCAATTATTTATAATTATTTTCAATTATTTTCAATTATTTTCAATGATTTTCAATTATTTATCAATTATTTATCAATTATTTTAAATTATTTATAATTATTTTAAATTATTTTCAATTATTTATAATTATTTTCAATTATTTATCAATTATTTTCAATTATTTTCAATTATTTTCAATTATTTTCAATTATTTTCAATTATTTTCAATTATTTTCAATTATTTTCAATTATTTTCAATTATTTATCAATTATTTATCAATTATTTATAATTATTTTAAATTATTTTCAATTATTTATAATTATTTTCAATTATTTATCAATTATTTTCAATTATTTTCAATTATTTTCAATTATTTTCAATTATTTATAATTATTTCCAATTATTTTCAATTATTTATAATTGTTTTCAATTATTTATAATTATTTTCAATTATTTATCAATTATTGTCCATTATTTTCAATTATTTATCAATTATTTTCAATTATTTTCAATTATTTTCAATTATTTTCAATTATTTTCAATTATTTTCTATTATTTATCAATTATTTATCAATTATTTTAAATTATTTATAATTATTTTAAATTATTTTCAATTATTTTCACTTATTTATAATTATTTTCAATTATTTATAATTATTTTCAATTATTTTCAATGATTTTCAATTATTTATCAATTATTTATCAATTATTTTAAATTATTTATAATTATTTTAAATTATTTTCAATTATTTTCAATTATTTTCAATTATTTTCAATTATTTTAAATTATTTATAATTATTTTCAATTATTTTCAATTATTTTCAATTATTTTCAATTATTTTCAATTATTTTCAATTATTTATAATTATTTTCAATTATTTTCAATTATTTTCAATTATTTTCAATTATTTATAATTATTTTCAATTATTTATCAATTATTTTCAATTATTTATCAATTATTTTCAATTATTTTCAATTATTTATAATTATTTCCAATTATTTCCAATTATTTATAATTATTTTCAATTATTTATAATTATTTCAATTATTTTCAATTATATTCAATTATTTATAATTATTTTCAATTATTTATCAATTATTTATAATTAATTTCAATTATTTTCAATTATTTTCAATTATTTTCAATTATTTTCAATTATTTATAAATTATTTTCAATTATTTATAATTATTTTTAATTATTTTCAATTATTTATCAATTATTTTCAATTATTTATAATTATTTTCAATTATTTTCAATTATTTTCAATTATTTTCATTTATTTATCAATTATTTATCAATTATTTTCAATTATTTTCAATTTATTATAAATTATTTTCAATTATTTATCATTATTTTCAATTATTTTCAATTATTTTGAATTATTTATAATTATTTTCAATTATTTATAATTATTTCAATTATTTTCAATTATTTATAATTATTTTCAATTATTTATCAATTATTTATAATTAATTTAAATTATTTATAATTAATTTCAATTATTTTCAATTATTTTCAATTATTTTCAATTATTTATAATTATTTCCAATTATTTATCATTTACTTTCAATTATTTTCAATTATTTTCAATTATTTTCAATTATTTATAATTATTTCCAATTATTTTCAATTATTTATAATTATTTTCAATTATTTATAATTATTTCAATTATTTTCAATTATATTCAATTATTTATAATTATTTTCAATTATTTTCAATTATTTTCAATTATTTTCAATTATTTTCAATTATTTTCAATTATTTTCAATTATTTTCAATTATTTTCAATTATTTTCCATTATTTTCAATTATTTATCAATTATTTTCAATTATTTATAATTACTTTCAATTATTTTCATTTATTTATAAATTATTTTCCATTATTTTCAATTATTTATCAATTATTTTCAATTATTTTCAATTATTTTCAATTATTTTCAATTATTTTCAATTATTTTCAATTATTTTCAATTATTTTCAATTATTTATCAATTATTTATCAATTATTTTAAATTATTTATAATTATTTTAAATTATTTTGAATTATTTATAATTATTTTCAATTATTTATCAATTATTTTCAATTATTTTCAATTATTTTCAATTATTTTTAATTATTTTCAATTATTTTCAATTATTTATCAATTATTTATCAATTATTTTAAATTATTTATAATTATTTTAAATTATTTTTAATTATTTATAATTATTTTCAATTATTTATCAATTATTTTCAATTATTTTCAATTATTTTCAATTATTTTCAATTATTTTCAATTATTTTCAATTATTTTCAATTATTTTCAATTATTTTCAATTATTTTCAATTATTTATCAATTATTTTCAATTATTTATAATTACTTTCAATTATTTTCAATTATTTATAAATTATTTATAATTGTTTTCAATTATTTATAATTATTTTCAATTATTTTCAATTATTTTCAATTATTTTCAATTATTTTCACTTATTTATAATTATTTTCAATTATTTATAATTATTTTCAATTATTTTCAATGATTTTCAATTATTTATCAATTATTTATCAATTATTTTAAATTATTTATAATTATTTTAAATTATTTTCAATTATTTTCAATTATTTTCAATTATTTATCAATTACTTTAAATTATTTTCAATTATTTTCAATTATTTTCAATTATTTATAATTATTTCCAATTATTTTCATTTATTTATAATTGTTTTCAATTATTTATAATTATTTTCAATTATTTATCAATTATTTTCCATTATTTTCAATTATTTATCAATTATTTTCAATTATTTTCAATTATTTTCAATTATTTTCAATTATTTTCAATTATTTATCAATTATTTTAAATTATTTATAATTATTTTAAATTATTTTCAATTATTTATAATTATTTTCAATTATTTATCAATTATTTTCAATTATTTTCAATTATTTTCAATTATTTTAAATTATTTTCAATTATTTTCAATTATTTTCAATTATTTTTAATTATTTTCAATTATTTTCAATTATTTTCAATTATTTTCAATTATTTTCAATTATTTTCAATTATTTATAATTATTTTCAATTATTTTCAATTATTTTCAATTATTTTCAATTATTTATAATTATTTTCAATTATTTATCAATTATTTTCAATTATTTATCAATTATTTTCAATTATTTTCAATTATTTTCAATTATTTATAATTATTTCCAATTATTTTCAATTATTTATAATTATTTTCAATTATTTATAATTATTTCAATTATTTTCAATTATACTCAATTATTTATAATTATTTTCAATTATTTATCAATTATTTATAATTAATTTCAATTATTTTCAATTATTTTCAATTATTTTCAATTATTTATCAATTATTTTCTATTATTTATCAGTTATTTTCAATTATTTTCAATTATTTTCAATTATTTATCAATTATTTTCAATTATTTATCAATTATTTTCAATTATTTATCAATTATTTTCAATTATTTTCAATTATTTATAATTATTTCCAATTATTTATCAATTATTTTAAATTATTTTCAGTTATTTTCAATTATTTATAATTATTTTCAATTATTTATCAATTATTTTAAATTGTTTTCAATTATTTTCAATTATTTATAAATTATTTATAATTGTTTTCAATTATTTATAATCATTTTCAATTATTTTCACTTATTTTAAATTATTTTCAATTTTTAATCAATTATTTATAATTATTTTCAATTATTTATAATTATTTTCAATTATTTTCAATTATTTATCAATTATTTTCAATTATTTATAATTATTTTCCATTATTTTCAATTATTTTCAATTATTTTCAATTATTTATAATTATTTTCAATTATTTTCAATTATTTTCAATTATTTATAATTATTTTCTATTATTTATCAGTTATTTTCAATTATTTTCAATTATTTATCAATTATTTTCAATTATTTATCAATTATTTTCAATTATTTATCAATTATTTTCAATTATTTTCAATTATTTATAATTATTTCCAATTATTTATAATTATTTTCAATTATTTTCAATTATTTTCAATTATTTTCAATTTTTTATGAATTATTTATAATTATTTTCAATTATTTATAATTATTTCAATTATTTTCAACTATTTTCAATTATTTATAATTATTTTCAATTATTTATCAATTATTTATCAATTATTTATCAATTATTTATCAATTATTTATAATTAATTTCAATTATTTTCAATTATTTTCAATTATTTTCAATTATTTATAATTATTTCCAATTATTTATCAATTACTTTAAATTATTTTCAATTATTTTCAATTATTTTCAATTATTTATAATTATTTCCAATTATTTTCAATTATTTATAATTGTTTTCAATTATTTATCAATTATTTTCCATTATTTTCAATTATTTATCAATTATTTTCAATTATTTTCAATTATTTTCAATTATTTTCAATTATTTTCAATTATTTTCAATTATTTTCAATTATTTTCAATTATTTAACAATTATTTATCAATTATTTTAAATTATTTATAATTATTTTAAATTATTTTCAATTATTTATAATTATTTTCAATTATTTATCAATTATTTTCAATTATTTTCCATTATTTTCAATTATTTTCAATTATTTTCAATTATTTTCAATTATTTTCAATTATTTACAATTATTTTCAATTATTTTCAATTATTTTCAATTATTTTCAATTATTTTCAATTATTTTCAATTATTTATAATTATTTTCAATTATTTTCAATTATTTTCAATTATTTATCAATTATTTATAATTAATTTCAATTATTTTCAATTATTTTCAATTATTTTCAATTATTTATAATTATTTCCAATTATTTATCAATTACTTTAAATTAGTTTCAATTATTTTCAATTATTTTCAATTATTTATAATTATTTCCAATTATTTTCAATTATTTATAATTGTTTTCAATTATTTATCAATTATTTTCCATTATTTTCAATTATTTTCAATTATTTTCAATTATTTTCAATTATTTTCAATTATTTTCAATTATTTTCAATTATTTTCAATTATTTTCAATTATTTTCAATTATTTAACAATTATTTATCAATTATTTTAAATTATTTATAATTATTTTAAATTATTTTCAATTATTTATAATTATTTTCAATTATTTATCAATTATTTTCAATTATTTTCCATTATTTTCAATTATTTTCAATTATTTTCAATTATTTTCAATTATTTTCAATTATTTTCAATTATTTATCAATTATTTATCAATTATTTTAAATTATTTATAATTATTTTAAATTATTTTCAATTATTTATAATTTTTTTCAATTATTTATCAATTATTTTCAATTATTTTCAATTATTTTCAATTATTTTCAATTATTTTCAATTATTTTCAATTATTTATAAATTATTTTCA
The DNA here is from genome assembly GCA_947577245.1 of Andrena bucephala. Taxonomy (NCBI): domain Eukaryota; kingdom Metazoa; phylum Arthropoda; class Insecta; order Hymenoptera; family Andrenidae; genus Andrena; species Andrena bucephala. Next base: position 15,650,079 of record OX387719.1, on the reverse strand, counting down.
ATTATTTATCATTATTTTCAATTATTTTCAATTATTTTCAATTATTTTCAATTTTTTATCAATTATTTATAATTATTTTCAATTATTTATAATTATTTCAATTATTTTCAACTATTTTCAATTATTTATAATTATTTTCAATTATTTATCAATTATTTATAATTAATTTCAATTATTTTCAATTATTTTCAATTATTTTCAATTATTTATCAATTACTTTAAATTATTTTCAATTATTTTCAATTATTTTCAATTATTTATAATTATTTCCAATTATTTTCAATTATTTATAATTGTTTTCAATTATTTATAATTGTTTTCAATTATTTATCAATTATTTTCCATTATTTTCAATTATTTATCAATTATTTTCAATTATTTTCAATTATTTTCAATTATTTTCAATTATTTTCAATTATTTTCAATTATTTTCAATTATTTTCAATTATTTTAAATTATTTTCAATTATTTTCAATTATTTAACAATTATTTATCAATTATTTTAAATTATTTATAATTATTTTAAATTATTTTCAATTATTTATCAATTATTTTCAATTATTTTCAATTATTTTCAATTATTTTCAATTATTTTCAATTATTTTCAATTATTTTCAATTATTTTCAATTATTTACAATTATTTTCAATTATTTTCAATTATTTTCAATTATTTTCAATTATTTTCAATTATTTTCAATTATTTATAATTATTTTCAATTATTTTCAATTATTTTCAATTATTTTCAATTATTTATAATTATTTTCAATTATTTATCAATTATTTCCAATTATTTATCAATTATTTTCAATTATTTTCAATTATTTTCAATTATTTATAATTATTTCCAATTATTTTCAATTATTTATAATTATTTTCAATTATTTATAATTATTTCAATTATTTTCAATTATATTCAATTATTTATAATTATTTTCAATTATTTATCAATTATTTATAATTAATTTAAATTATTTTCAATTATTTTCAATTATTTTCAATTATTTATAAATTATTTTCAATTATTTATAATTATTTTTAATTATTTTCAATGATTTTCAATTATTAATCAATTATTTTCAATTATTTATAATTATTTTCAATTATTTATTATTCTTTTCAATTATTTTCATTTATTTTCAATTATATTCAATTATTTATAATTATTTTCAATTATTTTCAATTATTTTCAATTATTTATAATTATTTTCAATTTTTTTCAATTATTTTCAATTATTTATTAATTATTTTCAATTATTTATAATTATTTTCAATTATTTTCAATTATTTTCAATTATTTTCATTTATTTATCAATTATTTATCAATTATTTTCAATTATTTTCAATTATTTATAAATTATTTTCAATTATTTATCATTATTTTCAATTATTTTCAATTATTTTGAATTATTTTCAATTTTTTATCAATTATTTATAATTATTTTCAATTATTTATAATTATTTCAATTATTTTCAATTATTTTCAATTATTTATAATTATTTTCAATTATTTATCAATTATTTATAATTAATTTCAATTATTTATAATTAATTTCAATTATTTTCAATTATTTTCAATTATTTTCAATTATTTATAATCATTTCCAATTATTTATCAATTACTTTCAATTATTTTCAATTATTTTCAATTATTTTCAATTATTTATCAATTATTTTCAATTATTTATAATTACTTTCAATTATTTTCAATTATTTATAAATTATTTTCCATTATTTTCAATTATTTATCAATTATTTTCAATTATTTTCAATTATTTTCAATTATTTCAATTATTTTCAATTATTTTCAATTATTTATCAATTATTTATCAATTATTTTAAATTATTTATAATTATTTTAAATTATTTTCAATTATTTATAATTATTTTCAAATATTTATCAATTATTTATAATTAATTTCAATTATTTTCAATTATTTTCAATTATTTTCAATTATTTTCAATTATTTATAATTATTTCCAATTATTTATCAATTACTTTCAATTATTTTCAATTATTTTCAATTATTTTCAATTATTTATAATTATTTCCAATTATTTTCAATTATTTATAATTATTTTCAATTATTTATAATTATTTTCAATTATTTATAATTATTTCAATTATTTTCAATTATATTCAATTATTTATAATTATTTTCATTTTTTTTCAATTATTTTCAATTATTTTCAATTATTTTCAATTATTTTCAATTATTTTCAATTATTTATCAATTATTTTCAATTATTTATAATTACTTTCAATTATTTTCAATTATTTATAAATTATTTATAATTGTTTTCAATTATTTATAATTATTTTCAATTATTTTCAATTATTTTCAATTATTTATAATTATTTTCAATTATTTATAATTATTTTCAATTATTTTCAATGATTTTCAATTATTTATCAATTATTTATCAATTATTTTAAATTATTTATAATTATTTTAAATTATTTTCAATTATTTTCAATTATTTTCAATTATTTTCAATTATTTTCAATTATTTTCAATTATTTATCAATTATTTTAAATTATTTATCAATTATTTTAAATTATTTATAATTATTTTAAATTATTTTCAATTATTTATAATTATTTTCAATTATTTATCAATTATTTTCAATTATTTTCAATTATTTTCAATTATTTTCAATTATTTTCAATTATTTTCAATTATTTATAATTATTTTCAATTATTTTCAATTATTTTCAATTATTTTCAATTTTTAATCAATTATTTATGATTATTTTCAATTATTTATAATTATTTATAATTCTTTTAAGTTATTTTCAATTATTTTCAATTATTTTCAATTATTTATAAATTATTTTCAATTATTTATCATTATTTTCAATTATTTTCAATTATTTTCAATTATTTTCAATTTTTTATCAATTATTTATAATTATTTTCAATTATTTATAATTATTTCAATTATTTTCAACTATTTTCAATTATTTATAATTATTTTCAATTATTTATCAATTATTTATAATTAATTTCAATTATTTTCAATTATTTTCAATTATTTTCAATTATTTATAATTATTTCCAATTATTTATCAATTACTTTAAATTATTTTCAATTATTTTCAATTATTTTCAATTATTTATAATTATTTCCAATTATTTTCAATTATTTATAATTGTTTTCAATTATTTATAATTGTTTTCAATTATTTATCAATTATTTTCCATTATTTTCAATTATTTATCAATTATTTTCAATTATTTTCAATTATTTTCAATTATTTTCAATTATTTTCAATTATTTTCAATTATTTTCAATTATTTTCAATTATTTTAAATTATTTTCAATTATTTTCAATTATTTAACAATTATTTATCAATTATTTTAAATTATTTATAATTGTTTTAAATTATTTTCAATTATTTATAATTATTTTCAATTATTTATCAATTATTTTCAATTATTTTCAATTATTTTTAATTATTTTCAATTATTTTCAATTATTTTCAATTATTTTCAATTATTTTCAATTATTTACAATTATTTTCAATTATTTTCAATTATTTTCAATTATTTTCAATTATTTTCAATTATTTTCAATTATTTATAATTATTTTCAATTATTTTCAATTATTTTCAATTATTTTCAATTATTTATAATTATTTTCAATTATTTATCAATTATTTCCAATTATTTATCAATTATTTTCAATTATTTTCAATTATTTTCAATTATTTATAATTATTTCCAATTATTTTCAATTATTTATAATTATTTTCAATTATTTATAATTATTTCAATTATTTTCAATTATATTCAATTATTTATAATTATTTTCAATTATTTATTTTTCTTTTCAATTATTTTCATTTATTTTCAATTATATTCAATTATTTATAATTATTTTCAATTATTTTCAATTATTTTCAATTATTTATAATTATTTTCAATTTTTTTCAATTATTTTCAATTATTTATTAATTATTTTCAATTATTTATAATTATTTTCAATTATTTTAAATTATTTTCAATTATTTTCAATTATTTTCATTTATTTATCAATTATTTATCAATTATTTTCAATTATTTTCAATTATTTATAAATTATTTTCAATTATTTATCATTATTTTCAATTATTTTCAATTATTTTGAATTATTTTCAATTTTTTATCAATTATTTATAATTATTTTCAATTATTTATAATTATTTCAATTATTTTCAATTATTTTCAATTATTTATAATTATTTTCAATTATTTATCAATTATTTATAATTAATTTCAATTATTTATAATTAATTTCAATTATTTTCAATTATTTTCAATTATTTTCAATTATTTATAATCATTTCCAATTATTTATCAATTACTTTCAATTATTTTCAATTATTTTCAATTATTTTCAATTATTTATCAATTATTTTCAATTATTTATAATTACTTTCAATTATTTTCAATTATTTATAAATTATTTTCCATTATTTTCAATTATTTATCAATTATTTTCAATTATTTTCAATTATTTTCAATTATTTCAATTATTTTCAATTATTTTCAATTATTTATCAATTATTTATCAATTATTTTAAATTATTTATAATTATTTTAAATTGTTTTCAATTATTTATAATTATTTTCAAATATTTATCAATTATTTATAATTAATTTCAATTATTTTCAATTATTTTCAATTATTTTCAATTATTTATAATTATTTCCAATTATTTATCAATTACTTTCAATTATTTTCAATTATTTTCAATTATTTTCAATTATTTATAATTATTTCCAATTATTTTCAATTATTTATAATTATTTTCAATTATTTATAATTATTTCAATTATTTTCTATTATATTCAATTATTTATAATTATTTTCATTTATTTTCAATTATTTTCAATTATTTTCAATTATTTTCAATTATTTTCAATTATTTTCAATTATTTTCAATTATTTATCAATTATTTTCAATTATTTATAATTACTTTCAATTATTTTCAATTATTTATAAATTATTTATAATTGTTTTCAATTATTTATAATTATTTTCAATTATTTTCAATTATTTTCAATTATTTTCACTTATTTATAATTATTTTCAATTATTTATAATTATTTTCAATTATTTTCAATTATTTTCAATGATTTTCAATTATTTATCAATTATTTATCAATTATTTTAAATTATTTATAATTATTTTAAATTATTTTCAATTATTTATAATTATTTTCAATTATTTATCAATTATTTTCAATTATTTTCAATTATTTTCAATTATTTTCAATTATTTTCAATTATTTTCAATTATTTTCAATTATTTTCAATTATTTTCAATTATTTATCAATTATTTATCAATTATTTTAAATTATTTATAATTATTTTAAATTATTTTCAATTATTTTCACTTATTTATAATTATTTTCAATTATTTATAATTATTTTCAATTATTTTCAATGATTTTCAATTATTTATCAATTATTTATCAATTATTTTAAATTATTTATAATTATTTTAAATTATTTTCAATTATTTTCAATTATTTTCAATTATTTTCAATTATTTTCAATTATTTTCAATTATTTATCAATTATTTTAAATTATTTATCAATTATTTTAAATTATTTATAATTATTTTAAATTATTTTCAATTATTTATAATTATTTTCAATTATTTATCAATTATTTTCAATTATTTTCAATTATTTTCAATTATTTTCAATTATTTTCAATTATTTTCAATTATTTATAATTATTTTCAATTATTTTCAATTATTTTCAATTATTTTCAATTTTTAATCAATTATTTATGATTATTTTCAATTATTTATAATTATTTATAATTCTTTTAAATTATTTTCAATTATTTTCAATTATTTTCAATTATTTATAAATTATTTTCAATTATTTATCATTATTTTCAATTATTTTCAATTATTTTCAATTATTTTCAATTTTTTATCAATTATTTATAATTATTTTCAATTATTTATAATTATTTCAATTATTTTCAACTATTTTCAATTATTTATAATTATTTTCAATTATTTATCAATTATTTATAATTAATTTCAATTATTTTCAATTATTTTCAATTATTTTCAATTATTTATAATTATTTCCAATTATTTATCAATTACTTTAAATTATTTTCAATTATTTTCAATTATTTTCAATTATTTATAATTATTTCCAATTATTTTCAATTATTTATAATTGTTTTCAATTATTTATAATTGTTTTCAATTATTTATCAATTATTTTCCATTATTTTCAATTATTTATCAATTATTTTCAATTATTTTCAATTATTTTAAATTATTTTCAATTATTTTCAACTATTTTCAATTATTTTAAATTATTTTCAATTATTTTCAATTATTTAACAATTATTTATCAATTATTTTAAATTATTTATAATTATTTTAAATTATTTTCAATTATTTATAATTATTTTCAATTATTTATCAATTATTTTCAATTATTTTCAATTATTTTTAATTATTTTCAATTATTTTCAATTATTTTCAATTATTTTCAATTATTTTCAATTATTTATCAATTATTTTCAATTATTTATAATTACTTTCAATTATTTTCAATTATTTATAAATTATTTATAATTGTTTTCAATTATTTATAATTATTTTCAATTATTTTCAATTATTTTCAATTATTTTCACTTATTTATAATTATTTTCAATTATTTATAATTATTTTCAATTATTTTCAATTATTTTCAATGATTTTCAATTATTTATCAATTATTTATCAATTATTTTAAATTATTTATAATTATTTTAAATTATTTTCAATTATTTATAATTATTTTCAATTATTTATCAATTATTTTCAATTATTTTCAATTATTTTCAATTATTTTCAATTATTTTCAATTATTTTCAATTATTTTCAATTATTTTCAATTATTTTCAATTATTTTCAATTATTTATCAATTATTTATCAATTATTTATAATTATTTTAAATTATTTTCAATTATTTTAAATTATTTTCAATTATTTATAATTATTTTCAATTATTTATCAATTATTTTCAATTATTTTCAATTATTTTCAATTATTTTCAATTATTTATAATTATTTCCAATTATTTTCAATTATTTATAATTGTTTTCAATTATTTATAATTATTTTCAATTATTTATCAATTATTGTCCATTATTTTCAATTATTTATCAATTATTTTCAATTATTTTCAATTATTTTCAATTATTTTCAATTATTTTCAATTATTTTCTATTATTTATCAATTATTTATCAATTATTTTAAATTATTTATAATTATTTTAAATTATTTTCAATTATTTATAATTATTTTCAATTATTTATCAATTATTTTCAATTATTTTCAATTATTTTCAATTATTTTCAATTATTTTCAATTATTTATAATTATTTTCAATTATTTTCAATTAATTTAAATTATTTTCAATTTTTAATCAATTATTTATGATTATTTTCAATTATTTATAATTATTTATAATTCTTTTAAATTATTTTCAATTATTTTCAATTATTTTCAATTATTTATAAATTATTTTCAATTATTTATAATTATTTTCAATTATTTATCAATTATTTTCAATTATTTATGAATTATTTTCAATTATTTATAATTATTTTCAATTATTTTCAATTATTTTCAATTATTTTCATTTATTTATTAATTATTTATCAATTATTTTCAATTATTTATAATTATTTTCAATTGTTTTCAATTATTTTCAATTATTTATAAATTATTTATACTTGTTTTCAATTATTTATAATCATTTTCAATTATTTTCAATTATTTTAAATTATTTTCAATTTTTAATCAATTATTTATGATTATTTATAATTATTTTCAATTATTTTCAATTATTTTCAATCATTTCCAATTATTTTCAATTATTTATAAATTATTTTCAATTATTTATAATTATTTTTAATTATTTTCAATGATTTTCAATTATTAATCAATTATTTTCAATTATTTATAATTATTTTAAATTATTTATTATTCTTTTCAATTATTTTCATTTATTTTCAATTATATTCAATTATTTATAATTATTTTCAATTATTTTCAATTATTTTCAATTATTCATAATTATTTTCAATTATTTATCAATTATTTTCCATTATTTTCAATTATTTATCAATTATTTTCAATTATTTTCAATTATATTCAATTATTTTCAATTATTTTCAATTATTTATCAATTATTTTCAATTATTTATAATTATTTTCAATTATTTTCAATTATTTTCAATTATTTTCATTTATTTATTAATTATTTATCAATTATTTTCAATTATTTATAATTATTTTCAATTGTTTTCAATTATTTTCAATTATTTATAAATTATTTATACTTGTTTTCAATTATTTATAATCATTTTCAATTATTTTCAATTATTTTAAATTATTTTCAATTTTTAATCAATTATTTATGATTATTTATAATTATTTTCAATTATTTTCAATTATTTTCAATCATTTCCAATTATTTTCAATTATTTATAAATTATTTTCAATTATTTATAATTATTTTTAATTATTTTCAATGATTTTCAATTATTAATCAATTATTTTCAATTATTTATAATTATTTTAAATTATTTATTATTCTTTTCAATTATTTTCATTTATTTTCAATTATATTCAATTATTTATAATTATTTTCAATTATTTTCAATTATTTTCAATTATTTATAATTATTTTCAATTATTTATCAATTATTTTCCATTATTTTCAATTATTTATCAATTATTTTCAATTATTTTCAATTATTTTCAATTATTTTCAATTATTTTCAATTATTTTCAATTATTTATCAATTATTTATCAATTATTTTAAATTATTTATAATTATTTTAAATTATTTTCAATTATTTATAATTATTTATCAATTATTTTCAATTATTTTCAATTATTTTCAATTATTTTCAATTATTTTCAATTATTTTCAATTATTTTCAATTATTTTCAATTATTTATCAATTATTTTCAATTATTTATAATTACTTTCAATTATTTTCAATTATTTATAAATTATTTATAATTGTTTTCAATTATTTATAATTATTTTCAATTATTTTCAATTATTTTCAATTATTTTCAATTATTTTCACTTATTTATAATTATTTTCAATTATTTATAATTATTTTCAATTATTTTCAATGATTTTCAATTATTTATCAATTATTTATCAATTATTTTAAATTATTTATAATTATTTTAAATTATTTTCAATTATTTATAATTATTTTCAATTATTTATCAATTATTTTCAATTATTTTCAATTATTTTCAATTATTTTCAATTATTTATCAATTACTTTAAATTATTTTCAATTATTTTCAATTATTTTCAATTATTTATAATTATTTCCAATTATTTTCAATTATTTATAATTGTTTTCAATTATTTATAATTATTTTCAATTATTTATCAATTATTTTCCATTATTTTCAATTATTTATCAATTATTTTCAATTATTTTCAATTATTTTCAATTATTTTCAATTATTTTCAATTATTTTCAATTATTTAACAATTATTTTCAATTATTTATAATTATTTTCTATTATTTTCAATTATTTTCAATTATTTTCAATTATTTTCAATTATTTATAATTATTTTCAATTATTTTCAATTATTTTCAATTATTTATAATTATTTCCAATTATTTATTAATTATTTTCAATTATTTTCAATTATTTTCAATTATTTATAATTATTTTCAATTATTTATCAATTATTTTCAATTATTTTCAATTATTTTCCATTATTTTCAATTATTTACCAATTATTTATCAATTATTTTCAATTATTTATAATTATTTCAATTATTTTCAACTATTTTCAATTATTTATAATTATTTTCAATTATTTATCAATTATTTATAATTACTTTAAATTATTTTCAATTATTTTCAATTATTTTCAATTATTTATAATTATTTCCAATTATTTTCAATTATTTATAATTGTTTTCAATTATTTATAATTATTTTCAATTATTTATCAATTATTTTCCATTATTTTCAATTATTTATCAATTATTTTCAATTATTTTCAATTATTTTCAATTATTTTCAATTATTTTCAATTATTTATAAATTATTTTCCATTATTTTCAATTATTTATCAATTATTTTCAATTATTTTCAATTATTTTCAATTATTTCAATTATTTTCAATTATTTTCAATTATTTATCAATTATTTATCAATTATTTTAAATTATTTATAATTATTTTAAATTATTTTCAATTATTTATAATTATTTTCAAATATTTATCAATTATTTATAATTAATTTCAATTATTTTCAATTATTTTCAATTATTTTCAATTATTTATAATTATTTCCAATTATTTATCAATTATTTTCAATTATTTTCAATTATTTTCAATTATTTTCAATTATTTATAATTATTTCCAATTATTTTCAATTATTTATAATTATTTTCAATTATTTATAATTATTTCAATTATTTTCAATTATATTCAATTATTTATAATTATTTTCATTTATTTTCAATTATTTTCAATTATTTTCAATTATTTTCATTTATTTTCAATTATTTTCAATTATTTTCAATTATTTATCAATTATTTTCAATTATTTATAATTACTTTCAATTATTTTCAATTATTTATAAATTATTTATAATTGTTTTCAATTATTTATAATTATTTTCAATTATTTTCAATTATTTTCAATTATTTTCACTTATTTATAATTATTTTCAATTATTTATAATTATTTTCAATTATTTTCAATTATTTTCAATGATTTTCAATTATTTATCAATTATTTATCAATTATTTTAAATTATTTATAATTATTTTAAATTATTTTCAATTATTTATAATTATTTTCAATTATTTATCAATTATTTTCAATTATTTTCAATTATTTTCAATTATTTTCAATTATTTTCAATTATTTTCAATTATTTTCAATTATTTTCAATTATTTTCAATTATTTATCAATTATTTATCAATTATTTATAATTATTTTAAATTATTTTCAATTATTTATAATTATTTTCAATTATTTATCAATTATTTTCAATTATTTTCAATTATTATCAATTATTTTCAATTATTTATAATTATTTCCAATTATTTTCAATTATTTATAATTGTTTTCAATTATTTATAACTATTTTCAATTATTTATCAATTATTGTCCATTATTTTCAATTATTTATCAATTATTTTCAATTATTTTCAATTATTTTCAATTATTTTCAATTATTTTCAATTATTTTCAATTATTTTCAATTATTTTCTATTATTTATCAATTATTTATCAATTATTTTAAATTATTTATAATTATTTTAAATTATTTTCAATTATTTATAATTATTTTCAATTATTTATCAATTATTTTCAATTATTTTCAATTATTTTCAATTATTTTCAATTATTTTCAATTATTTATAATTATTTTCAATTATTTTCAATTATTTTAAATTATTTTCAATTTTTAATCAATTATTTATGATTATTTTCAATTATTTATAATTATTTATAATTCTTTTAAATTATTTTCAATTATTTTCAATTATTTTCAATTATTTATAAATTATTTTCAATTATTTATAATTATTTTCAATTATTTATCAATTATTTTCAATTATTTATGAATTATTTTCAATTATTTATAATTATTTTCAATTATTTTCAATTATTTTCAATTATTTTCATTTATTTATTAATTATTTATCAATTATTTTCAATTATTTATAATTATTTTCAATTGTTTTCAATTATTTTCAATTATTTATAAATTATTTATACTTGTTTTCAATTATTTATAATCATTTTCAATTATTTTCAATTATTTTAAATTATTTTCAATTTTTAATCAATTATTTATGATTATTTATAATTATTTTCAATTATTTTCAATTATTTTCAATCATTTCCAATTATTTTCAATTATTTATAAATTATTTTCAATTATTTATAATTATTTTTAATTATTTTCAATGATTTTCAATTATTAATCAATTATTTTCAATTATTTATAATTATTTTAAATTATTTATTATTCTTTTCAATTATTTTCATTTATTTTCAATTATATTCAATTATTTATAATTATTTTCAATTATTTTCAATTATTTTCAATTATTTATAATTATTTTCAATTATTTATCAATTATTTTCCATTATTTTCAATTATTTATCAATTATTTTCAATTATTTTCAATTGTTTTCAATTATTTTCAATTATTTTCAATTATTTATCAATTATTTTCAATTATTTATAATTATTTTCAATTATTTTCAATTATTTTCAATTATTTTCATTTATTTATTAATTATTTATCAATTATTTTCAATTATTTTCAATTGTTTTCAATTATTTTCAATTATTTATAAATTATTTATACTTGTTTTCAATTATTTATAATCATTTTCAACTATTTTAAATTATTTTAAATTATTTTCAATTTTTAATCAATTATTTATGATTATTTATAATTATTTTCAATTATTTTCAATTATTTTCAATCATTTCCAATTATTTTCAATTATTTATAAATTATTTTCAATTATTTATAATTATTTTTAATTATTTTCAATGATTTTCAATTATTAATCAATTATTTTCAATTATTTATAATTATTTTAAATTATTTATTATTCTTTTCAATTATTTTCATTTATTTTCAATTATATTCAATTATTTATAATTATTTTCAATTATTTTCAATTATTTTCAATTATTTATAATTATTTTCAATTATTTATCAATTATTTTCCATTATTTTCAATTATTTATCAATTATTTTAAATTATTTTCAATTATTTTCAATTATTTTCAATTATTTTCAATTATTTTCAATTATTTATCAATTATTTATCAATTATTTTAAATTATTTATAATTATTTTAAATTATTTTCAATTATTTATAATTATTTTCAATTATTTATCAATTATTTTCAATTATTTTCAATTATTTTCAATTATTTTCAATTATTTTCAATTATTTTCAATTATTTTCAATTATTTTCAATTATTTATCAATTATTTTCAATTATTTATAATTACTTTCAATTATTTTCAATTATTTATAAATTATTTATAATTGTTTTCAATTATTTATAATTATTTTCAATTATTTTCAATTATTTTCAATTATTTTCAATTATTTTCACTTATTTATAATTATTTTCAATTATTTATAATTATTTTCAATTATTTTCAATGATTTTCAATTATTTATCAATTATTTATCAATTATTTTAAATTATTTATAATTATTTTAAATTATTTTCAATTATTTATAATTATTTTCAATTATTTATCAATTATTTTCAATTATTTTCAATTATTTTCAATTATTTATCAATTACTTTAAATTATTTTCAATTATTTTCAATTATTTTCAATTATTTATAATTATTTCCAATTATTTTCAATTATTTATAATTGTTTTCAATTATTTATAATTATTTTCAATTATTTATCAATTATTTTCCATTATTTTCAATTATTTATCAATTATTTTCAATTATTTTCAATTATTTTCAATTATTTTCAATTATTTATCAATTATTTTCAATTATTTATAATTATTTTCTATTATTTTCAATTATTTTCAATTATTTTCAATTATTTATAATTATTTTCAATTATTTTCAATTATTTTCAATTATTTATAATTATTTCCAATTATTTATTAATTATTTTCAATTATTTTCAATTATTTTCAATTATTTATAATTATTTTCAATTATTTATCAATTATTTTCAATTATTTTCAATTATTTTCCATTATTTTCAATTATTTACCAATTATTTATCAATTATTTTCAATTATTTATAATTATTTCAATTATTTTCAACTATTTTCAATTATTTATAATTATTTTCAATTATTTATCAATTATTTATAATTAATTTCAATTATTTTCAATTATTTTCAATTATTTTCAATTATTTATAATTATTTCCAATGATTTATCAATTACTTTAAATTATTTTCAATTATTTTCAATTATTTTCAATTATTTATAATTATTTCCAATTATTTTCAATTATTTATAATTGTTTTCAATTATTTATAATTATTTTCAATTATTTATCAATTATTTTCCATTATTTTCAATTATTTATCAATTATTTTCAATTATTTTCAATTATTTTCAATTATTTTCAATTATTTTCAATTATTTTCAATTATTTATCAATTATTTATCAATTATTTTAAATTATTTATAATTATTTTAAATTATTTTCAATTATTTATAATTATTTTCAATTATTTTCAATTATTTTCAATTATTTTCAATTATTTTCAATTATTTTCAATTATTTTCAATTATTTTCAATTATTTATAATTATTTTCAATTATTTTCAATTATTTTCAATTATTTTCAATTATTTTCAATTATTTTCAATTATTTATAATTATTTTCAATTATTTTCAATTATTTTCAATTATTTTCTATTATTTATAATTATTTTCAATTATTTATCAATTATTTTCAATTATTTATCAATTATTTTCAATTATTTTCAATTATTTTCAATTATTTATAATTATTTCCAATTATTTCCAATTATTTATAATTATTTTCAATTATTTATAATTATTTCAATTATTTTCAATTATATTCAATTATTTATAATTATTTTCAATTATTTATCAATTATTTATAATTAATTTCAATTATTTTCAATTATTTTCAATTATTTTCAATTATTTATAAATTATTTTCAATTATTTATAATTATTTTTAATTATTTTCAATGATTTTCAATTATTAATCAATTATTTTCAATTATTTATAATTATTTTCAATTATTTATTATTCTTTTCAATTATTTTCATTTATTTTCAATTATATTCAATTATTTATAATTTTTTTCAATTATTTTCAATTATTTTCAATTATTTATAATTATTTTCAATTATTTTCAATTATTTTCAATTATTTATCAATTATTTTCAATTATTTATAATTATTTTCAATTATTTTCAATTATTTTCAATTATTTTCATTTATTTATCAATTATTTATCAATTATTTTCAATTATTTTCAATTATTTATAAATTATTTTCAATTATTTATCATTATTTTCAATTATTTTCAATTATTTTGAATTATTTATAATTATTTTCAATTATTTATAATTATTTCAATTATTTTCAATTATTTATAATTATTTTCAATTATTTATCAATTATTTATAATTAATTTCAATTATTTATAATTAATTTCAATTATTTTCAATTATTTTCAATTATTTTCAATTATTTATAATTGTTTCCAATTATTTATCATTTACTTTCAATTATTTTCAATTATTTTCAATTATTTTCAATTATTTATAATTATTTTCAATTATTTTCAATTATTTTCAATTATTTTCAATTATTTATAATTATTTTCAATTATTTATCAATTATTTTCAATTATTTATCAATTATTTTCAATTATTTTCAATTATTTTCAATTATTTATAATTATTTCCAATTATTTCCAATTATTTATAATTATTTTCAATTATTTATAATTATTTCAATTATTTTCAATTATATTCAATTATTTATAATTATTTTCAATTATTTATCAATTATTTATAATTAATTTCAATTATTTTCAATTATTTTCAATTATTTTCAATTATTTATAAATTATTTTCAATTATTTATAATTATTTTTAATTATTTTCAATGATTTTCAATTATTAATCAATTATTTTCAATTATTTATAATTATTTTCAATTATTTATTATTCTTTTCAATTATTTTCATTTATTTTCAATTATATTCAATTATTTATAATTTTTTTCAATTATTTTCAATTATTTTCAATTATTTATAATTATTTTCAATTATTTTCAATTATTTTCAATTATTTATCAATTATTTTCAATTATTTATAATTATTTTCAATTATTTTCAATTATTTTCAATTATTTTCATTTATTTATCAATTATTTATCAATTATTTTCAATTATTTTCAATTATTTATAAATTATTTTCAATTATTTATCATTATTTTCAATTATTTTCAATTATTTTGAATTATTTATAATTATTTTCAATTATTTATAATTATTTCAATTATTTTCAATTATTTATAATTATTTTCAATTATTTATCAATTATTTATAATTAATTTCAATTATTTATAATTAATTTCAATTATTTTCAATTATTTTCAATTATTTTCAATTATTTATAATTATTTCCAATTATTTATCATTTACTTTCAATTATTTTCAATTATTTTCAATTATTTTCAATTATTTATAATTATTTCCAATTATTTTCAATTATTTATAATTATTTTCAATTATTTATAATTATTTCAATTATTTTCAATTATATTCAATTATTTATAATTATTTTAAATTATTTTCAATTATTTTCAATTATTTTCAATTATTTTCAATTATTTTCAATTATTTTCAATTATTTTCAATTATTTTCCATTATTTTCAATTATTTATCAATTATTTTCAATTATTTATAATTACTTTCAATTATTTTCATTTATTTATAAATTATTTTCCATTATTTTCAATTATTTATCAATTATTTTCAATTATTTTCAATTATTTTCAATTATTTTCAATTATTTTCAATTATTTTCAATTATTTTCAATTATTTATCAATTATTTATCAATTATTTTAAATTATTTATAATTATTTTAAATTATTTTGAATTATTTATAATTATTTTCAATTATTTATCAATTATTTTCAATTATTTTCAATTATTTTCAATTATTTTTAATTATTTTCAATTATTTTCAATTATTTATCAATTATTTATCAATTATTTTAAATTATTTATAATTATTTTAAATTATTTTTAATTATTTATAATTATTTTCAATTATTTATCAATTATTTTCAATTATTTTCAATTATTTTCAATTATTTTCAATTATTTTCAATTATTTTCAATTATTTTCAATTATTTTCAATTATTTTCAATTATTTATCAATTATTTTCAATTATTTATAATTACTTTCAATTATTTTCAATTATTTATAAATTATTTATAATTGCTTTCAATTATTTATAATTATTTTCAATTATTTTCAATTATTTTCAATTATTTTCAATTATTTTCACTTATTTATAATTATTTTCAATTATTTATAATTATTTTCAATTATTTTCAATGAGTTTCAATTATTTATCAATTATTTATCAATTATTTTAAATTATTTATAATTATTTTAAATTATTTTCAATTATTTTCAATTATTTTCAATTATTTATCAATTACTTTAAATTATTTTCAATTATTTTCAATTATTTTCAATTATTTATAATTATTTCCAATTATTTTCAATTATTTATAATTGTTTTCAATTATTTATAATTATTTTCAATTATTTATCAATTATTTTCCATTATTTTCAATTATTTATCAATTATTTTCAATTATTTTCAATTATTTTCAATTATTTTCAATTATTTTCAATTATTTATCAATTATTTTAAATTATTTATAATTATTTTAAATTATTTTCAATTATTTATAATTATTTTCAATTATTTATCAATTATTTTCAATTATTTTCAATTATTTTCAATTATTTTAAATTATTTTCAATTATTTTCAATTATTTTCAATTATTTTTAATTATTTTCAATTATTTTCAATTATTTTCAATTATTTTCAATTATTTTCAATTATTTTCAATTATTTATAATTATTTTCAATTATTTTCAATTATTTTCAATTATTTTCAATTATTTATAATTATTTTCAATTATTTATCAATTATTTTCAATTATTTATCAATTATTTTCAATTATTTTCAATTATTTTCAATTATTTATAATTATTTCCAATTATTTTCAATTATTTATAATTATTTTCAATTATTTATAATTATTTCAATTATTTTCAATTATACTCAATTATTTATAATTATTTTCAATTATTTATCAATTATTTATAATTAATTTCAATTATTTTCAATTATTTTCAATTATTTTCAATTATTTATCAATTATTTTCTATTATTTATCAGTTATTTTCAATTATTTTCAATTATTTATCAATTATTTTCAATTATTTATCAATTATTTTCAATTATTTATCAATTATTTTCAATTATTTTCAATTATTTATAATTATTTCCAATTATTTATCAATTATTTTAAATTATTTTCAGTTATTTTCAATTATTTATAATTATTTTCAATTATTTATCAATTATTTTAAATTGTTTTCAATTATTTTCAATTATTTATAAATTATTTATAATTGTTTTCAATTATTTATAATCATTTTCAATTATTTTCACTTATTTTAAATTATTTTCAATTTTTAATCAATTATTTATAATTATTTTCAATTATTTATAATTATTTTCAATTATTTTCTATTATTTTCAATTATTTATCAATTATTTTCAATTATTTATAATTATTTTCCATTATTTTCAATTATTTTCAATTATTTTCAATTATTTATAATTATTTTCAATTATTTTCAATTATTTTCAATTATTTATAATTATTTTCTATTATTTATCAGTTATTTTCAATTATTTTCAATTATTTATCAATTATTTTCAATTATTTATCAATTATTTTCAATTATTTATCAATTATTTTCAATTATTTATCAATTATTTTCAATTATTTTCAATTATTTATAATTATTTCCAATTATTTATAATTATTTTCAATTATTTTCAATTATTTTCAATTATTTTCAATTTTTTATCAATTATTTATAATTATTTTCAATTATTTATAATTATTTCAACTATTTTCAATTATTTATAATTATTTTCAATTATTTATCAATTATTTATCAATTATTTATATTTAATTTCAATTATTTTCAATTATTTTCAATTATTTTCAATTATTTATAATTATTTCCAATTATTTATCAATTACTTTAAATTATTTTCAATTATTTTCAATTATTTTCAATTATTTTCAATTATTTATCAATTATTTTCAATTATTTATAATTACTTTCAATTATTTTCAATTATTTATAAATTATTTATAATTGCTTTCAATTATTTATAATTATTTTCAATTATTTTCAATTATTTTCAATTATTTTCAATTATTTTCACTTATTTATAATTATTTTCAATTATTTATAATTATTTTCAATTATTTTCAATGATTTTCAATTATTTATCAATTATTTATCAATTATTTTAAATTATTTATAATTATTTTAAATTATTTTCAATTATTTTCAATTATTTTCAATTATTTATCAATTACTTTAAATTATTTTCAATTATTTTCAATTATTTTCAATTATTTATAATTATTTCCAATTATTTTCAATTATTTATAATTGTTTTCAATTATTTATAATTATTTTCAATTATTTATCAATTATTTTCCATTATTTTCAATTATTTATCAATTATTTTCAATTATTTTCAATTATTTTCAATTATATTCAATTATTTTCAATTATTTTCAATTATTTTCCATTATTTTCAATTATTTATCAATTATTTTCAATTATTTATAATTACTTTCAATTATTTTCATTTATTTATAAATTATTTTCCATTATTTTCAATTATTTATCAATTATTTTCAATTATTTTCAATTATTTTCAATTATTTTCAATTATTTTCAATTATTTTCAATTATTTATCAATTATTTATCAATTATTTTAAATTTTTTATAATTATTTTAAATTATTTTGAATTATTTATAATTATTTTCAATTATTTATCAATTATTTTCAATTATTTTCAATTATTTTCAATTATTTTTAATTATTTTCAATTATTTTCAATTATTTATCAATTATTTATCAATTATTTTAAATTATTTATAATTATTTTAAATTATTTTTAATTATTTATAATTATTTTCAATTATTTATCAATTATTTTCAATTATTTTCAATTATTTTCAATTATTTTCAATTATTTTCAATTATTTTCAATTATTTTCAATTATTTTCAATTATTTTCAATTATTTATCAATTATTTTCAATTATTTATAATTACTTTCAATTATTTTCAATTATTTATAAATTATTTATAATTGCTTTCAATTATTTATAATTATTTTCAATTATTTTCAATTATTTTCAATTATTTTCAATTATTTTCACTTATTTATAATTATTTTCAATTATTTTCAATTATTTTCAATTATTTATAATTATTTCCAATTATTTTCAATTATTTATAATTGTTTTCAATTATTTATAATTATTTTCAATTATTTATCAATTATTTTCCATTATTTTCAATTATTTATCAATTATTTTCAATTATTTTCAATTATTTTCAATTATTTTCAATTATTTTCAATTATTTATCAATTATTTTAAATTATTTATAATTATTTTAAATTATTTTCAATTATTTATAATTATTTTCAATTATTTATCAATTATTTTCAATTATTTTCAATTATTTTCAATTATTTTAAATTATTTTCAATTATTTTCAATTATTTTCAATTATTTTGAATTATTTATAATTATTTTCAATTATTTATAATTATTTCAATTATTTTCAATTATTTATAATTATTTTCAATTATTTATCAATTATTTATAATTAATTTCAATTATTTATAATTAATTTCAATTATTTTCAATTATTTTCAATTATTTTCAATTATTTATAATTATTTCCAATTATTTATCATTTACTTTCAATTATTTTCAATTATTTTCAATTATTTTCAATTATTTATAATTATTTCCAATTATTTTCAATTATTTATAATTATTTTCAATTATTTATAATTATTTCAATTATTTTCAATTATATTCAATTATTTATAATTATTTTCAATTATTTTCAATTATTTTCAATTATTTTCAATTATTTTCAATTATTTTCAATTATTTTCAATTATTTTCAATTATTTTCCATTATTTTCAATTATTTATCAATTATTTTCAATTATTTATAATTACTTTCAATTATTTTCATTTATTTATAAATTATTTTCCATTATTTTCAATTATTTATCAATTATTTTCAATTATTTTCAATTATTTTCAATTATTTTCAATTATTTTCAATTATTTTCAATTATTTTCAATTATTTATCAATTATTTATCAATTATTTTAAATTATTTATAATTATTTTAAATTATTTTGAATTATTTATAATTATTTTCAATTATTTATCAATTATTTTCAATTATTTTCAATTATTTTCAATTATTTTTAATTATTTTCAATTATTTTCAATTATTTATCAATTATTTATCAATTATTTTAAATTATTTATAATTATTTTAAATTATTTTTAATTATTTATAATTATTTTCAATTATTTATCAATTATTTTCAATTATTTTCAATTATTTTCAATTATTTTCAATTATTTTCAATTATTTTCAATTATTTTCAATTATTTTCAATTATTTTCAATTATTTATCAATTATTTTCAATTATTTATAATTACTTTCAATTATTTTCAATTATTTATAAATTATTTATAATTGCTTTCAATTATTTATAATTATTTTCAATTATTTTCAATTATTTTCAATTATTTTCAATTATTTTCACTTATTTATAATTATTTTCAATTATTTATAATTATTTTCAATTATTTTCAATGATTTTCAATTATTTATCAATTATTTATCAATTATTTTAAATTATTTATAATTATTTTAAATTATTTTCAATTATTTTCAATTATTTTCAATTATTTATCAATTACTTTAAATTATTTTCAATTATTTTCAATTATTTTCAATTATTTATAATTATTTCCAATTATTTTCAATTATTTATAATTGTTTTCAATTATTTATAATTATTTTCAATTATTTATCAATTATTTTCCATTATTTTCAATTATTTATCAATTATTTTCAATTATTTTCAATTATTTTCAATTATTTTCAATTATTTTCAATTATTTATCAATTATTTTAAATTATTTATAATTATTTTCAATTATTTATAATTATTTTCAATTATTTATCAATTATTTTCAATTATTTTCAATTATTTTCAATTATTTTAAATTATTTTCAATTATTTTCAATTATTTTCAATTATTTTTAATTATTTTCAATTATTTTCAATTATTTTCAATTATTTTCAATTATTTTCAATTATTTTCAATTATTTATAATTATTTTCAATTATTTTCAATTATTTTCAATTATTTTCAATTATTTATAATTATTTTCAATTATTTATCAATTATTTTCAATTATTTATCAATTATTTTCAATTATTTTCAATTATTTTCAATTATTTATAATTATTTCCAATTATTTTCAATTATTTATAATTATTTTCAATTATTTATAATTATTTCAATTATTTTCAATTATACTCAATTATTTATAATTATTTTCAATTATTTATCAATTATTTATAATTAATTTCAATTATTTTCAATTATTTTCAATTATTTTCAATTATTTATCAATTATTTTCTATTATTTATCAGTTATTTTCAATTATTTTCAATTATTTTCAATTATTTATCAATTATTTTCAATTATTTATCAATTATTTTCAATTATTTATCAATTATTTTCAATTATTTTCAATTATTTATAATTATTTCCAATTATTTATCAATTATTTTAAATTATTTTCAGTTATTTTCAATTATTTATAATTATTTTCAATTATTTATCAATTATTTTAAATTGTTTTCAATTATTTTCAATTATTTATAAATTATTTATAATTGTTTTCAATTATTTATAATCATTTTCAATTATTTTCACTTATTTTAAATTATTTTCAATTTTTAATCAATTATTTATAATTATTTTCAATTATTTATAATTATTTTCAATTATTTTCTATTATTTTCAATTATTTATCAATTATTTTCAATTATTTATAATTATTTTCCATTATTTTCAATTATTTTCAATTATTTTCAATTATTTATAATTATTTTCAATTATTTTCAATTATTTTCAATTATTTATAATTATTTTCTATTATTTATCAGTTATTTTCAATTATTTTCAATTATTTATCAATTATTTTCAATTATTTATCAATTATTTTCAATTATTTATCAATTATTTTCAATTATTTATCAATTATTTTCAATTATTTTCAATTATTTATAATTATTTCCAATTATTTATAATTATTTTCAATTATTTTCAATTATTTTCAATTATTTTCAATTATTTTCAATTTTTTATCAATTATTTATAATTATTTTCAATTATTTATAATTATTTCAACTATTTTCAATTATTTATAATTATTTTCAATTATTTATCAATTATTTATCAATTATTTATATTTAATTTCAATTATTTTCAATTATTTTCAATTATTTTCAATTATTTATAATTATTTCCAATTATTTATCAATTACTTTAAATTATTTTCAATTATTTTCAATTATTTTCAATTATTTATAATTATTTCCAATTATTTTCAATTATTTATAATTGTTTTCAATTATTTATCAATTATTTTCAATTATTTATCAATTATTTTCAATTATTTTCAATTATTTTCAATTATTTTCAATTATTTTCAATTATTTTCAATTATTTTCAATTATTTTCAATTATTTAACAATTATTTATCAATTATTTTAAATTATTTATAATTATTTTAAATTATTTTCAATTATTTATAATTATTTTCAATTATTTATCAATTATTTTCAATTATTTTCAATTATTTTCAATTATTTTCAATTATTTTCAATTATTTTCAATTATTTTCAATTATTTACAATTATTTTCAATTATTTTCAATTATTTTCAATTATTTTCAATTATTTTCAATTATTTTCAATTATTTATAATTATTTTCAATTATTTTCAATTATTTTCAATTATTTATCAATTATTTATAATTAATTTCAATTATTTTCAATTATTTTCAATTATTTTCAATTATTTATAATTATTTCCAATTATTTATCAATTACTTTAAATTAGTTTCAATTATTTTCAATTATTTTCAATTATTTATAATTATTTCCAATTATTTTCAATTATTTATAATTGTTTTCAATTATTTATCAATTATTTTCCATTATTTTCAATTATTTATCAATTATTTTCAATTATTTTCAATTATTTTCAATTATTTTCAATTATTTTCAATTATTTTCAATTATTTTCAATTATTTTCAATTATTTTCAATTATTTAACAATTATTTATCAATTATTTTAAATTATTTATAATTATTTTAAATTATTTTCAATTATTTATAATTATTTTCAATTATTTATCAATTATTTTCAATTATTTTCAATTATTTTCAATTATTTTCAATTATTTTCAATTATTTTCAATTATTTTCAATTATTTTCAATTATTTATCAATTATTTATCAATTATTTTAAATTATTTATAATTATTTTAAATTATTTTCAATTATTTATAATTATTTTCAATTATTTATCAATTATTTTCAATTATTTTCAATTATTTTCAATTATTTTCAATTATTTTCAATTATTTTCAATTATTTTCAATTATTTTCAATTATTTATAATTATTTTCAATTATTTTCAATTATTTTCAATTATTTTCAATTTTTAATCAATTATTTATGATTATTTTCAATTATTTATAATTATTTATAATTCTTTTAAATTATTTTAAATTATTTTCAATTATTTTCAATTATTTATAAATTATTTTCAATTATTTATCATTATTTTCAATTATTTTCAATTATTTTCAATTATTTTCAATTATTTTCAATTATTTTCAATTTTTTATCAATTATTTATAATTATTTTCAATTATTTATAATTATTTCAATTATTTTCAACTATTTTCAATTATTTATAATTATTTTCAATTATTTATCAATTATTTATAATTAATTTCAATTATTTTCAATTATTTTCAATTATTTTCAATTATTTTCAATTATTTATAATTATTTTCAATTATTTTCAATTATTTTCAATTATTTTCAATTATTTTCAATTATTTATAATTATTTTCAATTATTTATCAATTATTTCCAATTATTTATCAATTATTTTCAATTATTTTCAATTATTTTCAATTATTTATAATTATTTCCAATTATTTTCAATTATTTATAATTATTTTCAATTATTTATAATTATTTCAATTATTTTCAATTATATTCAATTATTTATAATTATTTTCAATTATTTATCAATTATTTATAATTAATTTCAATTATTTTCAATTATTTTCAATTATTTTCAATTATTTATAAATTATTTTCAATTATTTATAATTATTTTTAATTATTTTCAATGATTTTCAATTATTAATCAATTATTTTCAATTATTTATAATTATTTTCAATTATTTATTATTCTTTTCAATTATTTTCATTTATTTTCAATTATATTCAATTATTTATAATTATTTTCAATTATTTTCAATTATTTTCAATTATTTATAATTATTTTCAATTTTTTTCAATTATTTTCAATTATTTATTAATTATTTTCAATTATTTATAATTATTTTCAATTATTTTCAATTATTTTCAATTATTTTCAATTATTTTCATTTATTTATCAATTATTTATCAATTATTTTCAATTATTTTCAATTATTTATAAATTATTTTCAATTATTTATCATTATTTTCAATTATTTTCAATTATTTTGAATTATTTTCAATTTTTTATCAATTATTTATAATTATTTTCAATTATTTATAATTATTTCAATTATTTTCAATTATTTTCAATTATTTATAATTATTTTCAATTATTTATCAATTATTTATAATTAATTTCAATTATTTATAATTAATTTCAATTATTTTCAATTATTTTCAATTATTTTCAATTATTTATAATCATTTCCAATTATTTATCAATTACTTTCAATTATTTTCAATTATTTTCATTTATTTTCAATTATATTCAATTATTTATAATTTTTTTCAATTATTTTCAATTATTTTCAATTATTTATAATTATTTTCAATTATTTTCAATTATTTTCAATTATTTATCAATTATTTTCAATTATTTATAATTATTTTCAATTATTTATCAATTATTTATAATTAATTTCAATTATTTATAATTAATTTCAATTATTTTCAATTATTTTCAATTATTTTCAATTATTTATAACTGTTTCCAATTATTTATCATTTACTTTCAATTATTTTCAATTATTTTCAATTATTTTCAATTATTTATAATTATTTCCAATTATTTTCAATTATTTATAATTATTTTCAATTATTTATAATTATTTCAATTATTTTCAATTATATTCAATTATTTATAATTATTTTCAATTATTTTCAATTATTTTCAATTATTTTCAATTATTTTCAATTATTTTCAATTATTTTCAATTATTTTCAATTATTTATCAATTACTTTAAATTATTTTCAATTATTTTCAATTATTTTCAATTATTTATAATTATTTCCAATTATTTTCAATTATTTATAATTGTTTTCAATTATTTATAATTATTTTCAATTATTTATCAATTATTTTCCATTATTTTCAATTATTTATCAATTATTTTCAATTATTTTCAATTATTTTCAATTATTTTCAATTATTTATCAATTATTTTCAATTATTTATAATTATTTTCTATTATTTTCAATTATTTTCAATTATTTTCAATTATTTATAATTATTTTCAATTATTTTCAATTATTTTCAATTATTTATAATCATTTTCTATTATTTATCAGTTATTTTCAATTATTTTCAATTATTTTCAATTATTTATCAATTATTTTCAATTATTTATCAATTATTTTTAATTATTTATCAATTATTTTCAGTTATTTATCAATTATTTTAAATTATTTTCAATTATTTATAATTATTTCCAATTATTTATCAATTATTTTAAATTATTTTCAATTATTTTCAATTATTTATAATTATTTTCAATTATTTATCAATTATTTTAAATTGTTTTCAATTATTTTCAATTATTTATAAATTATTTATAATTGTTTTCAATTATTTATAATCATTTTCAATTATTTTCACTTATTTTAAATTATTTTCAATTTTTAATCAATTATTTAGTATTATTTTCAATTATTTATAATTATTTTCAATTATTTTCAATTATTTTCAATTATTTATCAATTATTTTCAATTATTTATAATTATTTTCTATTATTTTCAATTATTTTCAATTATTTTCAATTATTTATCAATTATTTTCAATTATTTATCAATTATTTTCAATTATTTATCAATTATTTTCAATTATTTTCAATTATTTATAATTATTTCCAATTATTTATTAATTATTTTCAATTATTTTCAATTATTTTCAATTATTTATAATTATTTTCAATTATTTATCAATTATTTTCAATTATTTTCAATTATTTTCCATTATTTTCAATTATTTATCAATTATTTATCAATTATTTTCAATTATTTATAATTATTTTAAATTATTTTCAATGATTTTCAATTATTTATAATTATTTTCAATTATTTATCAATTATTTTCAATTATTTTCAATTATTTTCAATTATTAAAAATTATTTTCAATTATTTTCAATTATTTTCAATTATTTTCAATTATTTTCAATTATTTTCCATTATTTTCAATTATTTTCAATTATTTTCAATTATTTATCAATTATTTTCAATTATTTATAATTATTTTCAATTATTTTCAATTATTTTCAATTATTTTCATTTATTTATCAATTATTTATCAATTATTTTCAATTATTTATAATTATTTTAAATTGTTTTCAATTATTTTCAATTATTTATAAATTATTTATACTTGTTTTCAATTATTTATAATCATTTTCAATTATTTTCAATTATTTTAAATTATTTTCAATTTTTAATCAATTATTTTCAATTATTTATCAATTATTTTCAGTTATTTATCAATTATTTTAAATTATTTTCAATTATTTATAATTATTTCCAATTATTTATCAATTATTTTAAATTATTTTCAATTATTTTCAATTATTTATAATTATTTTCAATTATTTATCAATTATTTTAAATTGTTTTCAATTATTTTCAATTATTTATAAATTATTTATAATTGTTTTCAATTATTTATAATCATTTTCAATTATTTTCACTTATTTTAAATTATTTTCAATTTTTAATCAATTATTTAGTATTATTTTCAATTATTTATAATTATTTTCAATTATTTTCAATTATTTTCAATTATTTATCAATTATTTTCAATTATTTATAATTATTTTCTATTATTTTCAATTATTTTCAATTATTTATCAATTATTTTCAATTATTTATAATTATTTTCTATTATTTTCAATTATTTTCAATTATTTTCAATTATTTATAATTATTTTCAATTATTTTCAATTATTTTCAATTATTAAAAATTATTTTCAATTATTTTCAATTATTTTCAATTATTTTCAATTATTTTCCATTATTTTCAATTATTTTCAATTATTTTCAATTATTTATCAATTATTTTCAATTATTTATAATTATTTTCAATTATTTTCAATTATTTTCAATTATTTTCATTTATTTATCAATTATTTATCAATTATTTTCAATTATTTATAATTATTTTAAATTGTTTTCAATTATTTTCAATTATTTATAAATTATTTATACTTGTTTTCAATTATTTATAATCATTTTCAATTATTTTCAATTATTTTAAATTATTTTCAATTTTTAATCAATTATTTATGATTATTTTCAATTATTTATAATTATTTTCAATTATTTTCAATTATTTTCAATCATTTCCAATTATTTTCAATTATTTATAAATTATTTTCAATTATTTATAATTATTTTTAATTATTTTCAATGATTTTCAATTATTAATCAATTATTTTCAATTATTTATAATTATTTTAAATTATTTATTATTCTTTTCAATTATTTTCATTTATTTTCAATTATATTCAATTATTTATAATTATTTTCAATTATTTTCAATTATTTTCAATTATTTATAATTATTTTCAATTATTTTCAATGATTATCAATTATTTATCAATTATTTATCAATTATTTTAAATTATTTATAATTATTTTAAATTATTTTCAATTATTTATAATTATTTTCGATTATTCATCAATTATTTTCAATTATTTTCAATTATTTTCAATTATTTTCAATTATTTATAATTATTTTCAATTATTTTCAATTATTTTCAATTATTTTCAATTTTTAATAAATTATTTATGATTATTTTCAATTATTTATAATTATTTATAATTCTTTTAAATTATTTTCAATTATTTTCAATTATTTTCAATTATTTATAAATTATTTTCAATTATTTATCATTATTTTCAATTATTTTCAATTATTTTCAATTATTTTCAATTTTTATCAATTATTTATAATTATTTTCAATTATTTATAATTATTTCAATTATTTTCAACTATTTTCAATTATTTATAATTATTTTCAATTATTTATCAATTATTTATAATTAATTTCAATTATTTTCAATTATTTTCAATTATTTTCAATTATTTATAATTATTTCCAATGATTTATCAATTACTTTAAATTATTTTCAATTATTTTCAATTATTTTCAATTATTTATAATTATTTCCAATTATTTTCAATTATTTATAATTGTTTTCAATTATTTATAATTATTTTCAATTATTTATCAATTATTTTCCATTATTTTCAATTATTTTCAATTATTTTCAATTATTTTCAATTATTTTCAATTATTTTCAATTATTTTCAATTATTTATAATTATTTCCAATTATTTTCAATTATTTATAATTGTTTTCAATTATTTATAATTATTTTCAATTATTTATCAATTATTTTCCATTATTTTCAATTATTTTCAATTATTTTCAATTATTTTCTATTATTTTCAATTATTTTCTATTATTTTCAATTATTTATAATTATTTTCAATTATTTTCAATTATTTTCAATTATTTATAATTATTTTCAATTATTTTCAATTATTTTCAATTATTTTCAATTATTTTCAATTATTTTCAATTATTTATAATTATTTTCAATTATTTTCAATTATTTTCAATTATTTTCAATTATTTATAATTATTTTCAATTATTTATCAATTATTTTCAATTATTTATCAATTATTTTCAATTATTTTCAATTATTTTCAATTATTTATAATTACTTCCAATTATTTCCAATTATTTATAATTATTTTCAATTATTTATAATTATTTCAATTATTTTCAATTATATTCAATTATTTATAATTATTTTCAATTATTTATCAATTATTTATAATTAATTTCAATTATTTTCAATTATTTTCAATTATTTTCAATTATTTATAAATTATTTTCAATTATTTATAATTATTTTTAATTATTTTCAATGATTTTCAATTATTAATCAATTATTTTCAATTATTTATAATTATTTTCAATTATTTATTATTCTTTTCAATTATTTTCATTTATTTTCAATTATATTCAATTATTTATAATTTTTTTCAATTATTTTCAATTATTTTCAATTATTTATAATTATTTTCAATTATTTTCAATTATTTTCAATTATTTATCAATTATTTTCAATTATTTATAATTATTTTCAATTATTTATCAATTATTTATAATTAATTTCAATTATTTATAATTAATTTCAATTATTTTCAATTATTTTCAATTATTTTCAATTATTTATAATTGTTTCCAATTATTTATCATTTACTTTCAATTATTTTCAATTATTTTCAATTATTTTCAATTATTTATAATTATTTCCAATTATTTTCAATTATTTATAATTATTTTCAATTATTTATAATTATTTCAATTATTTTCAATTATATTCAATTATTTATAATTATTTTCAATTATTTTCAATTATTTTCAATTATTTTCAATTATTTTCAATTATTTTCAATTATTTTCAATTATTTTCAATTATTTTCAATTATTTTCAATTATTTATCAATTATTTTCAATTATTTATAATTACTTTCAATTATTTTCATTTATTTATAAATTATTTTCCATTATTTTCAATTATTTATCAATTATTTTCAATTATTTTCAATTATTTTCAATTATTTTCAATTATTTTCAATTATTTTCAATTATTTTCAATTATTTATCAATTATTTATCAATTATTTTAAATTATTTATAATTATTTTAAATTATTTTGAATTATTTATAATTATTTTCAATTATTTATCAATTATTTATAATTAATTTCAATTATTTTCAATTATTTTCAATTATTTTCAATTATTTATAATTATTTCCAATTATTTATCAATTACTTTCAATTATTTTCAATTATTTTCAATTATTTTCAATTATTTATAATTATTTCCAATTATTTTCAATTATTTTCAATTATTAATAATTATTTCAATTATTTTCAATTATATTCAATTATTTATAATTATTTTCAATTATTTTCAATTATTTTCAATTATTTTCAATTATTTTCTATTATTTTCAATTATTTTCAATTATTTTCAATTATTTTCAATTATTTATCAATTATTTTCAATTATTTATAATTACTTTCATTTATTTTCAATTATTTATAAATTATTTATAATTGTTTTCAATTATTTATAATTATTTTCAATTATTTTCAATTATTTTCAATTATTTTCACTTATTTATAATTATTTTCAATTATTTATAATTATTTTCAATTATTGTCAATGATTTTCAATTATTTATCAATTATTTATCAATTATTTTAAATTATTTATAATTATTTTAAATTATTTTAAATTATTTATAATTATTTTCAATTATTTATCAATTATTTTCAATTATTTTCAATTATTTTCAATTATTTTCAATTATTTTCAATTATTTTCAATTATTTTCAATTATTTATCAATTACTTTAAATTATTTTCAATTATTTTCAATTATTTTCAATTATTTATAATTATTTCCAATTATTTTCAATTATTTATAATTGTTTTCAATTATTTATAATTATTTTCAATTATTTATCAATTATTTTCCATTATTTTCAATTATTTATCAATTATTTTCAATTATTTTCAATTATTTTCAATTATTTTCAATTATTTATCAATTATTTTCAATTATTTATAATTATTTTCTATTATTTTCAATTATTTTCAATTATTTTCAATTATTTATAATTATTTTCAATTATTTTCAATTATTTTCAATTATTTATAATCATTTTCTATTATTTATCAGTTATTTTCAATTATTTTCAATTATTTTCAATTATTTATCAATTATTTTCAATTATTTATCAATTATTTTCAATTATTTATCAATTATTTTCAGTTATTTATCAATTATTTTAAATTATTTTCAATTATTTATAATTATTTCCAATTATTTATCAATTATTTTAAATTATTTTCAATTATTTTCAATTATTTATAATTATTTTCAATTATTTATCAATTATTTTAAATTGTTTTCAATTATTTTCAATTATTTATAAATTATTTATAATTGTTTTCAATTATTTATAATCATTTTCAATTATTTTCACTTATTTTAAATTATTTTCAATTTTTAATCAATTATTTAGTATTATTTTCAATTATTTATAATTATTTTCAATTATTTTCAATTATTTTCAATTATTTATCAATTATTTTCAATTATTTATAATTATTTTCTATTATTTTCAATTATTTTCAATTATTTTCAATTATTTATAATTATTTTCAATTATTTTCAATTATTTTCAATTATTCATAATTATTTTCAATTATTTATCAATTATTTATCAATTATTTTCAATTATTTATAATTATTTTAAATTATTTTCAATGATTTTCAATTATTTATAATTATTTTCAATTATTTATTATTCTTTTCAATTATTTTCATTTATTTTCAATTATATTCAATTATTTATAATTTTTTTCAATTATTTTCAATTATTTTCAATTATTTATAATTATTTTCAATTATTTTCAATTATTTTCAATTATTTATCAATTATTTTCAATTATTTATAATTATTTTCAATTATTTATCAATTATTTATAATTAATTTCAATTATTTATAATTAATTTCAATTATTTTCAATTATTTTCAATTATTTTCAATTATTTATAACTGTTTCCAATTATTTATCATTTACTTTCAATTATTTTCAATTATTTTCAATTATTTTCAATTATTTATAATTATTTCCAATTATTTTCAATTATTTATAATTATTTTCAATTATTTATAATTATTTCAATTATTTTCAATTATATTCAATTATTTATAATTATTTTCAATTATTTTCAATTATTTTCAATTATTTTCAATTATTTTCAATTATTTTCAATTATTTTCAATTATTTTCAATTATTTTCAATTATTTTCAATTATTTATCAATTATTTTCAATTATTTATAATTACTTTCAATTATTTTCATTTATTTATAAATTATTTTCCATTATTTTCAATTATTTATCAATTATTTTCAATTATTTTCAATTATTTTCAATTATTTTCAATTATTTTCAATTATTTTCAATTATTTTCAATTATTTATCAATTATTTATCAATTATTTTAAATTATTTATAATTATTTTAAATTATTTTCAATTATTTATAATTATTTTCGATTATTCATCAATTATTTTCAATTATTTTCAATTATTTTCAATTATTTTCAATTATTTATAATTATTTTCAATTATTTTCAATTATTTTCAATTATTTTCAATTTTTAATCAATTATTTATGATTATTTTCAATTATTTATAATTATTTATAATTTTTTTAAATTATTTTCAATTATTTTCAATTATTTTCAATTATTTATAAATTATTTTCAATTATTTATCATTATTTTCAATTATTTTCAATTATTTTCAATTATTTTCAATTTTTATCAATTATTTATAATTATTTTCAATTATTTATAATTATTTCAATTATTTTCAACTATTTTCAATTATTTATAATTATTTTCAATTATTTATCAATTATTTATAATTATTTTCAATTATTTATAATTATTTCAATTATTTTCAATTATTTTCAATCATTTCCAATTATTTTCAATTATTTATAAATTATTTTCAATTATTTATAATTATTTTTAATTATTTTCAATGATTTTCAATTATTAATCAATTATTTTCAATTATTTATAATTATTTTTAATTATTTATTATTCTTTTCAATTATTTTCATTTATTTTCAATTATATTCAATTATTTATAATTATTTTCAATTATTTTCAATTATTTTCAATTATTTATAATTATTTTCAATTATTTTCAATGATTATCAATTATTTATCAATTATTTATCAATTATTTTAAATTATTTATAATTATTTTAAATTATTTTCAATTATTTATAATTATTTTCGATTATTCATCAATTATTTTCAATTATTTTCAATTATTTTCAATTATTTTCAATTATTTATAATTATTTTCAATTATTTTCAATTATTTTCAATTATTTTCAATTATTTTCAATTTTTAATAAATTATTTATGATTATTTTCAATTATTTATAATTATTTTCAATTATTTTCAATTATTTTCAATTATTTATCAATTATTTTCAATTATTTATAATTATTTTCTATTATTTTCAATTATTTTCAATTATTTTCAATTATTTATAATTATTTTCAATTATTTTCAATTATTTTCAATTATTCATAATTATTTTCAATTATTTATCAATTATTTATCAATTATTTTCAATTATTTATAATTATTTTAAATTATTTTCAATGATTTTCAATTATTTATAATTATTTTCAATTATTTATTATTCTTTTCAATTATTTTCATTTATTTTCAATTATATTCAATTATTTATAATTTTTTTCAATTATTTTCAATTATTTTCAATTATTTATAATTATTTTCAATTATTTTCAATTATTTTCAATTATTTATCAATTATTTTCAATTATTTATAATTATTTTCAATTATTTATCAATTATTTATAATTAATTTCAATTATTTATAATTAATTTCAATTATTTTCAATTATTTTCAATTATTTTCAATTATTTATAACTGTTTCCAATTATTTATCATTTACTTTCAATTATTTTCAATTATTTTCAATTATTTTCAATTATTTATAATTATTTCCAATTATTTTCAATTATTTATAATTATTTTCAATTATTTATAATTATTTCAATTATTTTCAATTATATTCAATTATTTATAATTATTTTCAATTATTTTCAATTATTTTCAATTATTTTCAATTATTTTCAATTATTTTCAATTATTTTCAATTATTTTCAATTATTTTCAATTATTTTCAATTATTTATCAATTATTTTCAATTATTTATAATTACTTTCAATTATTTTCATTTATTTATAAATTATTTTCCATTATTTTCAATTATTTATCAATTATTTTCAATTATTTTCAATTATTTTCAATTATTTTCAATTATTTTCAATTATTTTCAATTATTTTCAATTATTTATCAATTATTTATCAATTATTTTAAATTATTTATAATTATTTTAAATTATTTTCAATTATTTATAATTATTTTCGATTATTCATCAATTATTTTCAATTATTTTCAATTATTTTCAATTATTTTCAATTATTTATAATTATTTTCAATTATTTTCAATTATTTTCAATTATTTTCAATTATTTTCAATTTTTAATCAATTATTTATGATTATTTTCAATTATTTATAATTATTTATAATTTTTTTAAATTATTTTCAATTATTTTCAATTATTTTCAATTATTTATAAATTATTTTCAATTATTTATCATTATTTTCAATTATTTTCAATTATTTTCAATTATTTTCAATTTTTATCAATTATTTATAATTATTTTCAATTATTTATAATTATTTCAATTATTTTCAACTATTTTCAATTATTTATAATTATTTTCAATTATTTATCAATTATTTATAATTATTTTCAATTATTTATAATTATTTCAATTATTTTCAATTATTTTCAATCATTTCCAATTATTTTCAATTATTTATAAATTATTTTCAATTATTTATAATTATTTTTAATTATTTTCAATGATTTTCAATTATTAATCAATTATTTTCAATTATTTATAATTATTTTTAATTATTTATTATTCTTTTCAATTATTTTCATTTATTTTCAATTATATTCAATTATTTATAATTATTTTCAATTATTTTCAATTATTTTCAATTATTTATAATTATTTTCAATTATTTTCAATGATTATCAATTATTTATCAATTATTTATCAATTATTTTAAATTATTTATAATTATTTTAAATTATTTTCAATTATTTATAATTATTTTCGATTATTCATCAATTATTTTCAATTATTTTCAATTATTTTCAATTATTTTCAATTATTTATAATTATTTTCAATTATTTTCAATTATTTTCAATTATTTTCAATTATTTTCAATTTTTAATAAATTATTTATGATTATTTTCAATTATTTATAATTATTTATAATTCTTTTAAATTATTTTCAATTATTTTCAATTATTTTCAATTATTTATAAATTATTTTCAATTATTTATCATTATTTTCAATTATTTTCAATTATTTTCAATTATTTTCAATTTTTATCAATTATTTATAATTATTTTCAATTATTTATAATTATTTCAATTATTTTCAACTATTTTCAATTATTTATAATTATTTTCAATTATTTATCAATTATTTATAATTATTTTCAATTATTTATAATTATTTCAATTATTTTCAACTATTTTCAATTATTTATAATTATTTCCAATTATTTATCAATTACTTTCAATTATTTTCAATTATTTTCAATTATTTTCAATTATTTATAATTATTTCCAATTATTTTCAATTATTTATAATTATTTTCAATTATTAATAATTATTTCAATTATTTTCAATTATATTCAATTATTTATAATTATTTTCAATTATTTTCAATTATTTTCAATTATTTTCAATTATTTTCTATTATTTTCAATTATTTTCAATTATTTTCAATTATTTTCAATTATTTATCAATTATTTTCAATTATTTATAATTACTTTCAATTATTTTCAATTATTTATAAATTATTTATAATTGTTTTCAATTATTTATAATTATTTTCAATTATTTTCAATTATTTTCAATTATTTTCACTTATTTATAATTATTTTCAATTATTTATAATTATTTTCAATTATTGTCAATGATTTTCAATTATTTATCAATTATTTATCAATTATTTTAAATTATTTATAATTATTTTAAATTATTTTAAATTATTTATAATTATTTTCAATTATTTATCAATTATTTTCAATTATTTTCAATTATTTTCAATTATTTTCAATTATTTTCAATTATTTTCAATTATTTTCAATTATTTATCAATTACTTTAAATTATTTTCAATTATTTTCAATTATTTTCAATTATTTATAATTATTTCCAATTATTTTCAATTATTTATAATTGTTTTCAATTATTTATAATTATTTTCAATTATTTATCAATTATTTTCCATTATTTTCAATTATTTATCAATTATTTTCAATTATTTTCAATTATTTTCAATTATTTTCAATTATTTATCAATTATTTTCAATTATTTATAATTATTTTCTATTATTTTCAATTATTTTCAATTATTTTCAATTATTTATAATTATTTTCAATTATTTTCAATTATTTTCAATTATTTATAATCATTTTCTATTATTTATCAGTTATATTCAATTATTTTCAATTATTTTCAATTATTTATCAATTATTTTCAATTATTTATCAATTATTTTCAATTATTTATCAATTATTTTTAGTTATTTATCAATTATTTTAAATTATTTTCAATTATTTATAATTATTTCCAATTATTTATCAATTATTTTAAATTATTTTCAATTATTTTCAATTATTTATAATTATTTTCAATTATTTATCAATTATTTTAAATTGTTTTCAATTATTTTCAATTATTTATAAATTATTTATAATTGTTTTCAATTATTTATAATCATTTTCAATTATTTTCACTTATTTTAAATTATTTTCAATTTTTAATCAATTATTTAGTATTATTTTCAATTATTTATAATTATTTTCAATTATTTTCAATTATTTTCAATTATTTATCAATTATTTTCAATTATTTATAATTATTTTCTATTATTTTCAATTATTTTCAATTATTTTCAATTATTTATAATTATTTTCAATTATTTTCAATTATTCATAATTATTTTCTATTATTTATCAGTTATTTTCAATTATTTTCAATTATTTTCAATTATTTATCAATTATTTTCAATTATTTATCAATTATTTTCAATTATTTTCAATTATTTATAATTATATCCAATTATTTATTAATTATTTTCAATTATTTTCAATTATTTTCAATTATTTATAATTATTTTCAATTATTTATCAATTATTTTCAATTATTTTCAATTATTTTCCATTATTTTCAATTATTTATCAATTATTTATCAATTATTTTCAATTATTTATAATTATTTTAAATTATTTTCAATGATTTTCAATTATTTATAATTATTTTCAATTATTTATCAATTATTTTCAATTATTTTCAATTATTTTCAATTATTAAAAATTATTTTCAATTATTTTCAATTATTTTCAATTATTTTCAATTATTTTCCATTATTTTCAATTATTTTCAATTATTTTATAATTATTTTCAATTATTTTCAATTATTTTCAATTATTTTCATTTATTTATCAATTATTTATCAATTATTTTCAATTATTTATAATTATTTATATTGTTTTCAATTATTTTCAATTATTTATAAATTATTTATACTTGTTTTCAATTATTTATAATCATTTTCAATTATTTTCAATTATTTTAAATTATTTTCAATTTTTAATCAATTATTTATGATTATTTTCAATTATTTATAATTATTTTCAATTATTTTCAATTATTTTCAATCATTTCCAATTATTTTCAATTATTTATAAATTATTTTCAATTATTTATAATTATTTTTAATTATTTTCAATGATTTTCAATTATTAATCAATTATTTTCAATTATTTATAATTATTTTAAATTATTTATTATTCTTTTCAATTATTTTCATTTATTTTCAATTATATTCAATTATTTATAATTATTTTCAATTATTTTCAATTATTTTCAATTATTTATAATTATTTTCAATTATTTTCAATGATTATCAATTATTTATCAATTATTTATCAATTATTTTAAATTATTTATAATTATTTTAAATTATTTTCAATTATTTATAATTATTTTCGATTATTCATCAATTATTTTCAATTATTTTCAATTATTTTCAATTATTTTCAATTATTTATAATTATTTTCAATTATTTTCAATTATTTTCAATTATTTTCAATTTTTAATCAATTATTTATGATTATTTTCAATTATTTATAATTATTTATAATTCTTTTAAATTATTTTCAATTATTTTCAATTATTTTCAATTATTTATAAATTATTTTCAATTATTTATCATTATTTTCAATTATTTTCAATTATTTTCAATTATTTTCAATTTTTATCAATTATTTATAATTATTTTCAATTATTTATAATTATTTCAATTATTTTCAACTATTTTCAATTATTTATAATTATTTTCAATTATTTATCAATTATTTATAATTAATTTCAATTATTTTCAATTATTTTCAATTATTTTCAATTATTTATAATTATTTCCAATGATTTATCAATTACTTTAAATTATTTTCAATTATTTCCAATTATTTTCAATTATTTATAATTATTTCCAATTATTTTCAATTATTTATAATTGTTTTCAATTATTTATAATTATTTTCAATTATTTATCAATTATTTTCCATTATTTTCAATTATTTATCAATTATTTTCAATTATTTTCAATTA
Source organism: Andrena bucephala (assembly GCA_947577245.1). Classification (NCBI taxonomy): domain Eukaryota; kingdom Metazoa; phylum Arthropoda; class Insecta; order Hymenoptera; family Andrenidae; genus Andrena; species Andrena bucephala. The sequence continues at coordinate 15,610,301 of OX387719.1, read as the reverse complement.
TTTTCAATTATTTTCAATTATTTTCAATTATTTTCAATTATTTTCAATTATTTATCAATTATTTATCAATTATTTTAAATTATTTATAATTATTTTAAATTATTTTCAATTATTTATAATTATTTTCAATTATTTATCAATTATTTTCAATTATTTTCAATTATTTTCAATTATTTTCAATTATTTTCAATTATTTTCAATTATTTATAATTATTTTCAATTATTTTCAATTATTTTCAATTATTTTCAATTATTTTCAATTATTTTCAATTATTTTCAATTATTTATAATTATTTTCAATTATTTTCAATTATTTTCAATTATTTTCAATTATTTATAATTATTTTCAATTATTTATCAATTATTTTCAATTATTTATCAATTATTTTCAATTATTTTCAATTATTTTCAATTATTTATAATTATTTCCAATTATTTCCAATTATTTATAATTATTTTCAATTATTTATAATTATTTCAATTATTTTCAATTGTATTCAATTATTTATAATTATTTTCAATTATTTATCAATTATTTATAATTAATTTCAATTATTTTCAATTATTTTCAATTATTTTCAATTATTTATAAATTATTTTCAATTATTTATAATTATTTTTAATTATTTTCAATGATTTTCAATTATTAATCAATTATTTTCAATTATTTATAATTATTTTCAATTATTTATTATTCTTTTCAATTATTTTCATTTATTTTCAATTATATTCAATTATTTATAATTTTTTTCAATTATTTTCAATTATTTTCAATTATTTATAATTATTTTCAATTATTTTCAATTATTTTCAATTATTTATCAATTATTTTCAATTATTTATAATTATTTTCAATTATTTTCAATTATTTTCAATTATTTTCATTTATTTATCAATTATTTATCAATTATTTTCAATTATTTTCAATTATTTATAAATTATTTTCAATTATTTATCATTATTTTCAATTATTTTCAATTATTTTGAATTATTTATAATTATTTTCAATTATTTATTATTATTTCAATTATTTTCAATTATTTATAATTATTTTCAATTATTTATCAATTATTTATAATTAATTTCAATTATTTATAATTAATTTCAATTATTTTCAATTATTTTCAATTATTTTCAATTATTTATAATTATTTCCAATTATTTATCATTTACTTTCAATTATTTTCAATTATTTTCAATTATTTTCAATTATTTATAATTATTTCCAATTATTTTCAATTATTTATAATTATTTTCAATTATTTATAATTATTTCAATTATTTTCAATTATATTCAATTATTTATAATTATTTTCAATTATTTTCAATTATTTTCAATTATTTTCAATTATTTTCAATTATTTTCAATTATTTTCAATTATTTTAAATTATTTTCAATTATTTTCCATTATTTTCAATTATTTATCAATTATTTTCAATTATTTATAATTACTTTCAATTATTTTCATTTATTTATAAATTATTTTCCATTATTTTCAATTATTTATCAATTATTTTCAATTATTTTCAATTATTTTCAATTATTTTCAATTATTTTCAATTATTTTCAATTATTTTCAATTATTTTCAATTATTTTCAATTATTTATCAATTATTTATCAATTATTTTAAATTATTTATAATTATTTTAAATTATTTTGAATTATTTATAATTATTTTCAATTATTTATCAATTATTTATAATTAATTTCAATTATTTTCAATTATTTTCAATTATTTTCAATTATTTATAATTATTTCCAATTATTTATCAATTACTTTCAATTATTTTCAATTATTTTCAATTATTTTCAATTATTTTCAATTATTTTCAATTATTATCAATTATTTTCAATTATTTATAATTATTTCCAATTATTTTCAATTATTTATAATTATTTTCAATTATTAATAATTATTTCAATTATTTTCAATTATATTCAATTATTTATAATTATTTTCAATTATTTTCAATTATTTTCAATTATTTTCAATTATTTTCTATTATTTTCAATTATTTTCAATTATTTTCAATTATTTTCAATTATTTTCAATTATTCTCAATTATTTTAAATTATTTTCAATTATTTATCAATTATTTATCAATTATTTTAAATTATTTATAATTATTTTAAATTATTTTCAATTATTTATAATTATTTTCAATTATTTATCAATTATTTTCAATTATTTTCAATTATTTTCAATTATTTTCAATTATTTTCAATTATTTTCAATTATTTTCAATTATTTATAATTATTTTAAATTATTTTCAATTATTTTAAATTATTTTCAATTTTTAATAAATTATTTATGATTATTTTCAATTATTTATAATTATTTATAATTCTTTTAAATTATTTTCAATTATTTTCAATTATTTATAAATTATTTTCAATTATTTATCATTATTTTCAATTATTTTCAATTATTTTAATTTTTTTATCAATTATTTATAATTATTTTCAATTATTTATAATTATTTCAATTATTTTCAATTATTTTCAATTATTTATAATTATTTTCAATTATTTATCAATTATTTATAATTAATTTCAATTATTTTAAATTATTTTCAATTATTTTCAATTATTTATAATTATTTCCAATTATTTATCAATTACTTTCAATTATTTTCAATTATTTTCAATTATTTTCAATTATTTATAATTATTTCCAATTATTTTCAAGTATTTATAATTGTTTTCAATTATTTATAATTGTTTTCAATTATTTATAATTATTTTCAATTATTTATCAATTATTTTCCATTATTTTCAATTATTTATCAATTATTTTCAATTATTTTCAATTATTTTCAATTATTTTCAATTATTTTCAATTATTTTCAATTATTTTCAATTATTTATCAATTATTTATCAATTATTTTAAATTATTTATAATTATTTTAAATTATTTTCAATTATTTATAATTATTTTCAATTATTTATCAATTATTTTCAATTATTTTCAATTATTTTCAATTATTTTCAATTATTTTCAATTATTTTCAATTATTTATAATTATTTTCAATTATTTATCAATTATTTATAATTAATTTAAATTATTTTTATTATTTTCAATTATTTTCAATTATTTATAATTATTTCCAATTATTTATCAATTACTTTCAATTATTTTCAATTATTTTCAATTATTTTCTATTATTTATAATTATTTCCAATTATTTTCAATTATTTATAATTATTTTCAATTATTTATAATTATTTCAATTATTTTCAATTATATTCAATTATTTATAATTATTTTCAATTATTTTCAATTATTTTAAATTATTTTCAATTATTTATCAATTATTTTCAATTATTCATAATTAATTTCAATTATTTTCAATTATTTTCCATTATTTTCAATTATTTATCAATTATTTATCAATTATTTTCAATTATTTATAATTATTTTAAATTATTTTCAATGATTTTCAATTATTTATAATTATTTTCAATTATTTATCAATTATTTTCAATTATTTTCAATTATTTTCAATTATTTTCAATTATTTTCAATTATTTTCAATTATTTATAATTATTTCCAATTATTTATCAATTACTTTCAATTATTTTCAATTATTTTCAATTATTTTCAATTATTTATAATTATTTCCAATTATTTTCAATTATTTATAATTATTTTCAATTATTTATAATTATTTCAATTATTTTCAATTATTTATCAATTATTTATCAATTATTTTCAATTATTTTCAATTATTTATAAATTATTTTCAATTATTTATCATTATTTTCAATTATTTTCAATTATTTTGAATTATTTATAATTATTTTCAATTATTTATTATTATTTCAATTATTTTCAATTATTTATAATTATTTTCAATTATTTATCAATTATTTATAATTAATTTCAATTATTTATAATTAATTTCAATTATTTTCAATTATTTTCAATTATTTTCAATTATTTATAATTATTTCCAATTATTTATCATTTACTTTCAATTATTTTCAATTATTTTCAATTATTTTCAATTATTTATAATTATTTCCAATTATTTTCAATTATTTATAATTATTTTCAATTATTTATAATTATTTCAATTATTTTCAATTATATTCAATTATTTATAATTATTTTCAATTATTTTCAATTATTTTCAATTATTTTCAATTATTTTCAATTATTTTCAATTATTTTAAATTATTTTCAATTATTTTCCATTATTTTCAATTATTTATCAATTATTTTCAATTATTTATAATTACTTTCAATTATTTTCATTTATTTATAAATTATTTTCCATTATTTTCAATTATTTATCAATTATTTTCAATTATTTTCAATTATTTTCAATTATTTTCAATTATTTTCAATTATTTTCAATTATTTTCAATTATTTTCAATTATTTTCAATTATTTATCAATTATTTATCAATTATTTTAAATTATTTATAATTATTTTAAATTATTTTGAATTATTTATAATTATTTTCAATTATTTATCAATTATTTATAATTAATTTCAATTATTTTCAATTATTTTCAATTATTTTCAATTATTTATAATTATTTCCAATTATTTATCAATTACTTTCAATTATTTTCAATTATTTTCAATTATTTTCAATTATTTTCAATTATTTTCAATTATTATCAATTATTTTCAATTATTTATAATTATTTCCAATTATTTTCAATTATTTATAATTATTTTCAATTATTAATAATTATTTCAATTATTTTCAATTATATTCAATTATTTATAATTATTTTCAATTATTTTCAATTATTTTCAATTATTTTCAATTATTTTCTATTATTTTCAATTATTTTCAATTATTTTCAATTATTTTCAATTATTTTCAATTATTCTCAATTATTTTAAATTATTTTCAATTATTTATCAATTATTTATCAATTATTTTAAATTATTTATAATTATTTTAAATTATTTTCAATTATTTATAATTATTTTCAATTATTTATCAATTATTTTCAATTATTTTCAATTATTTTCAATTATTTTCAATTATTTTCAATTATTTTCAATTATTTTCAATTATTTATAATTATTTTAAATTATTTTCAATTATTTTAAATTATTTTCAATTTTTAATAAATTATTTATGATTATTTTCAATTATTTATAATTATTTATAATTCTTTTAAATTATTTTCAATTATTTTCAATTATTTATAAATTATTTTCAATTATTTATCATTATTTTCAATTATTTTCAATTATTTTAATTTTTTTATCAATTATTTATAATTATTTTCAATTATTTATAATTATTTCAATTATTTTCAATTATTTTCAATTATTTATAATTATTTTCAATTATTTATCAATTATTTATAATTAATTTCAATTATTTTAAATTATTTTCAATTATTTTCAATTATTTATAATTATTTCCAATTATTTATCAATTACTTTCAATTATTTTCAATTATTTTCAATTATTTTCAATTATTTATAATTATTTCCAATTATTTTCAAGTATTTATAATTGTTTTCAATTATTTATAATTGTTTTCAATTATTTATAATTATTTTCAATTATTTATCAATTATTTTCCATTATTTTCAATTATTTATCAATTATTTTCAATTATTTTCAATTATTTTCAATTATTTTCAATTATTTTCAATTATTTTCAATTATTTTCAATTATTTATCAATTATTTATCAATTATTTTAAATTATTTATAATTATTTTAAATTATTTTCAATTATTTATAATTATTTTCAATTATTTATCAATTATTTTCAATTATTTTCAATTATTTTCAATTATTTTCAATTATTTTCAATTATTTTCAATTATTTATAATTATTTTCAATTATTTATCAATTATTTATAATTAATTTAAATTATTTTTATTATTTTCAATTATTTTCAATTATTTATAATTATTTCCAATTATTTATCAATTACTTTCAATTATTTTCAATTATTTTCAATTATTTTCTATTATTTATAATTATTTCCAATTATTTTCAATTATTTATAATTATTTTCAATTATTTATAATTATTTCAATTATTTTCAATTATATTCAATTATTTATAATTATTTTCAATTATTTTCAATTATTTTAAATTATTTTCAATTATTTATCAATTATTTTCAATTATTCATAATTAATTTCAATTATTTTCAATTATTTTCCATTATTTTCAATTATTTATCAATTATTTATCAATTATTTTCAATTATTTATAATTATTTTAAATTATTTTCAATGATTTTCAATTATTTATAATTATTTTCAATTATTTATCAATTATTTTCAATTATTTTCAATTATTTTCAATTATTTTCAATTATTTTCAATTATTTTCAATTATTTTCAATTATTTATAATTATTTCCAATTATTTATCAATTACTTTCAATTATTTTCAATTATTTTCAATTATTTTCAATTATTTATAATTATTTCCAATTATTTTCAATTATTTATAATTATTTTCAATTATTTATAATTATTTCAATTATTTTCAATTATATTCAATTATTTATAATTATTTTCAATTATTTTCAATTATTTTCAATTATTTTCAATTATTTTCAATTATTTTCAATTATTTTCAATTATTTTCAATTATTTTGAATTATTTATAATTATTTTCAATTATTTATAATTATTTCAATTATTTTCAATTATTTATAATTATTTTCAATTATTTATCAATTATTTATAATTAATTTCAATTATTTTCAATTATTTTCAATTATTTTCAATTATTTATAATTATTTCCAATTATTTATCATTTACTTTCAATTATTTTCAATTATTTTCAATTATTTATAATTATTTCCAATTATTTTCAATTATTTATAATTATTTTCAATTATTTATAATTATTTCAATTATTTTCAATTATATTCAATTATTTATAATTATTTTCAATTATTTTCAATTATTTTCAATTATTTTCAATTATTTTCAATTATTTTCAATTATTTTCAATTATTTTCAATTATTTTCAATTATTTTCAATTATTTTCAATTATTTATCAATTATTTTCAATTATTTATAATTACTTTCAATTATTTTCATTTATTTATAAATTATTTTCCATTATTTTCAATTATTTATCAATTATTTTCAATTATTTTCAATTATTTTCAATTATTTTCAATTATTTTCAATTATTTATCAATTATTTATCAATTATTTTAAATTATTTATAATTATTTTAAATTATTTTCAATTATTTATAATTATTTTCAATTATTTATCAATTATTTTCAATTATTTATCAATTATTTATAATTAATTTCAATTATTTTCAATTATTTTCAATTATTTTCAATTATTTATAATTATTTCCAATTATTTATCAATTACTTTCAATTATTTTCAATTATTTTCAATTATTTTCAATTATTTATAATTATTTCCAATTATTTTCAATTATTTATAATTATTTTCAATTATTAATAATTATTTCAATTATTTTCAATTATATTCAATTATTTATAATTATTTTCAATTATTTTCAATTATTTTCAATTATTTTCAATTATTTTCTATTATTTTCAATTATTTTCAATTATTTTCAATTATTTTCAATTATTTATCAATTATTTTCAATTATTTATAATTACTTTCAATTATTTTCAATTATTTATAAATTATTTATAATTGTTTTCAATTATTTATAATTATTTTCAATTATTTTCAATTATTTTCAATTATTTTCACTTATTTATAATTATTTTCAATTATTTATAATTATTTTCAATTATTTTCAATGATTTTCAATTATTTATCAATTATTTATCAATTATTTTAAATTATTTATAATTATTTTAAATTATTTTCAATTATTTATAATTATTTTCAATTATTTATAATTATTTTCAATTATTTATCAATTATTTTCAATTATTTTCAATTATTTTCAATTATTTTCAATTATTCTCAATTATTTTCAATTATTTTCAATTATTTTCAATTATTTATCAATTATTTATCAATTATTTAAAATTATTTATAATTATTTTAAATTATTTTCAATTATTTATAATTATTTTCAATTATTTATCAATTATTTTCAATTATTTTAAATTATTTTCAATTATTTTCAATTATTTTCAATTATTTTCAATTATTTTCAATTATTTATAATTATTTTAAATTATTTTCAATTATTTTAAATTATTTTCAATTTTTAATAAATTATTTATGATTATTTTCAATTATTTATAATTATTTATAATTCTTTTAAATTATTTTCAATTATTTTCAATTATTTATAAATTATTTTCAATTATTTATCATTATTTTCAATTATTTTCAATTATTTTAATTTTTTTATCAATTATTTATAATTATTTTCAATTATTTATAATTATTTCAATTATTTGCAATTATTTTCAATTATTTATAATTATTTTCAATTATTTATCAATTATTTATAATTAATTTCAATTATTTTCAATTATTTTCAATTATTTTCAATTATTTATAATTATTTCCAATTATTTATCAATTACTTTCAATTATTTTCAATTATTTTCAATTATTTTCAATTATTTATAATTATTTCCAATTATTTTCAATTATTTATAATTGTTTTCAATTATTTATAATTGTTTTCAATTATTTATAATTATTTTCAATTATTTATCAATTATTTTCCATTATTTTCAATTATTTATCAATTATTTTCAATTATTTTCAATTATTTTCAATTATTTTCAATTATTTTCAATTATTTTCAATTATTTATCAATTATTTTAAATTATTTATAATTTTTTAAAATTATTTTCAATTATTTATAATTATTTTCAATTATTTATCAATTATTTTCAATTATTTTCAATTATTTTCAATTATTTTCAATTATTTTCAATTATTTTCAATTATTTTCAATTATTTTCAATTATTTATAATTATTTTCAATTATTTATCAATTATTTATAATTAATTTAAATTATTTTCAATTATTTTCAATTATTTTCAATTATTTATAATTATTTCCAATTATTTATCAATTACTTTCAATTATTTTCAATTATTTTCAATTATTTTCAATTATTTATAATTATTTCCAATTATTTTCAATTATTTATAATTATTTTCAATTATTTATAATTATTTCAATTATTTTCAATTATATTCAATTATTTATAATTATTTTCAATTATTTTCAATTATTTTCAATTATTTTCAATTATTTTCAATTATTTTCAATTATTTATCAATTATTTTCAATTATTTATAATTACTTTCAATTATTTTCAATTATTTATAAATTATTTATAATTGTTTTCAATTATTTATAATTATTTTCAATTATTTTCAATTGTTTTCAATTATTTTCACTTATTTATAATTATTTTCAATTATTTATAATTATGTTAAATTATTTTCAATGATTTTCAATTATTTATAAATTATTTTCAATTATTTATAATTATTTTCAATTATTTATAATTCTTTTAAATTATTTTCAATTATTTTCAATTATTTTCAATTATTTATCAATTATTTTCAATTATTTATCATTATTATCAATAATGATAATAATTTATTTATTTTCTATTATTTATAATAATTTTCAATTATTTATAATTCTTTTCAATTATTTTCAATTATTTTCAATTATTTTCAATTATTTTCAATTATTTTCAATTATTTATAATTATTTTCAATTATTTTCAATTATTTTCAATTATTTTCAATTATTTATAATTATTTTCAATTATTTATCAATTATTTTCAATTATTTATCAATTATATTCAATTATTTATCAATTATTTTCAATTATTTTCAATTATTTACAATTATTTTCAATTATTTATCAATTATTTTCAATTATTTTCAATTATTTTCAATTATTTTCAATTATTTTCAATTATTTTCAATTATTTTCAATTATTTTCAATTATTTTCAATTATTTTCAATTATTTTCCATTATTTTCAATTATTTTCAATTATTTTCAATTATTTATCAATTATTTTCAATTTTTTATAATTATTTTCAATTATTTTCAATTATTTTCAATTATTTTCATTTATTTATCAATTATTTATCAATTATTTTCAATTATTTATAATTATTTTAAATTGTTTTCCATTATTTTCAATTATTTATAAATTATTTATAATTGTTTTCAATTATATATAATCATTTTCAATTATTTTCAATTATTTTAAATTTATTTCAATTTTTAATCAGTTATTTATAATTATTTTCAATTATTTATAATTATTTTAAATTATTTTCAATTATTTTCAATCATTTCCAATTATTTTCAATTATTTATAAATTAGTTTCAATTATTTATAATTATTTTTAATTATTTTCAATGATTTTCAATTATTAATCAATTATTTTCAATTATTTATAATTATTTTCAATTATATATTATTCTTTTCAATTATTTTCATTTATTTTCAATTATATTCAATTATTTATAATTATTTTAAATTATTTTCAATTATTTTCAATTATTTATAATTATTTTCAATTATTTATCAATTATTTTCAATTATTCATAATTAATTTCAATTATTTTCAATTATTTTCCATTATTTTCAATTATTTATCAATTATTTATCAATTATTTTCAATTATTTATAATTATTTTAAATTATTTTCAATGATTTTCAATTATTTATAATTATTTTCAATTATTTATCAATTATTTTCAATTATTTTCAATTATTTTCAATTATTTTCAATTATTTTCAATTATTTTCAATTATTTTCAATTATTTTCAATTATTTATAATTATTACCAATTATTTATCAATTACTTTCAATTATTTTCAATTATTTTCAATTATTTTCAATTATTTATAATTATTTCCAATTATTTTCAATTATTTATAATTATTTTCAATTATTTATAATTTGTTCAATTATTTTCAATTATATTCAATTATTTATAATTATTTTCAATTATTTTCAATTATTTTCAATTATTTTCAATTATTTTCAATTATTTTCAATTATTTATAATTATTTCCAATTATTTTCAATTATTTATAATTGTTTTCAATTATTTATAATTGTTTTCAATTATTTATAATTGTTTTCAATTATTTATAATTATTTTCAATTATTTATCAATTATTTTCCATTATTTTCAATTATTTATCAATTATTTTCAATTATTTTCAATTATTTTCAATTATTTTCAATTATTTTCAATTATTTATCAATTATTTATCAATTATTTTAAATTATTTATAATTATTTTAAATTATTTTCAATTATTTATAATTATTTTCAATTATTTATCAATTATTTTCAATTATTTTCAATTATTTTCAATTATTTTCAATTATTTTCAATTATTTTCAATTATTTATAATTATTTTCAATTATTTATCAATTATTTATAATTAATTTAAATTATTTTCAATTATTTTCAATTATTTTCAATTATTTATAATTATTTCCAATTATTTATCAATTACTTTCAATTATTTTCAATTATTTTCAATTATTTTCAATTATTTATAATTATTTCCAATTATTTTCAATTATTTATAATTATTTTCAATTATTTATAATTATTTCAATTATTTTCAATTATATTCAATTATTTATAATTATTTTCAATTATTTTCAATTATTTTCAATTATTTTCAATTATTTTCAATTATTTTCAATTATTTTCAATTATTTATCAATTATTTTCAATTATTTATAATTACTTTCAATTATTTTCAATTATTTATAAATTATTTATAATTGTTTTCAATTATTTATAATTATTTTCAATTATTTTCAATTATTTTCAATTATTTTCATTTATTTATAATTATTTTCAATTATTTATAATTATGTTAAATTATTTTCAATGATTTTCAATTATTTATAAATTATTTTCAATTATTTATAATTATTTTCAATTATTTATAATTCTTTTAAATTATTTTCAATTATTTTCAATTATTTTCAATTATTTATCAATTATTTTCAATTATTTATCATTATTATCAATAATGATAATAATTTATTTATTTTCTATTATTTATAATAATTTTCAATTATTTATAATTCTTTTCAATTATTTTCAATTATTTTCAATTATTTTCAATTATTTTCAATTATTTTCAATTATTTATAATTATTTTCAATTATTTTCAATTATTTTCAATTATTTTCAATTATTTATAATTATTTTCAATTATTTATCAATTATTTTCAATTATTTATCAATTATATTCAATTATTTATCAATTATTTTCAATTATTTTCAATTATTTACAATTATTTTCAATTATTTATCAATTATTTTCAATTATTTTCAATTATTTTCAATTATTTTCAATTATTTTCAATTATTTTCAATTATTTTCAATTATTTTCAATTATTTTCAATTATTTTCAATTATTTTCCATTATTTTCAATTATTTTCAATTATTTTCAATTATTTATCAATTATTTTCAATTTTTTATAATTATTTTCAATTATTTTCAATTATTTTCAATTATTTTCATTTATTTATCAATTATTTATCAATTATTTTCAATTATTTATAATTATTTTAAATTGTTTTCCATTATTTTCAATTATTTATAAATTATTTATAATTGTTTTCAATTATATATAATCATTTTCAATTATTTTCAATTATTTTAAATTTATTTCAATTTTTAATCAGTTATTTATAATTATTTTCAATTATTTATAATTATTTTAAATTATTTTCAATTATTTTCAATCATTTCCAATTATTTTCAATTATTTATAAATTAGTTTCAATTATTTATAATTATTTTTAATTATTTTCAATGATTTTCAATTATTAATCAATTATTTTCAATTATTTATAATTATTTTCAATTATATATTATTCTTTTCAATTATTTTCATTTATTTTCAATTATATTCAATTATTTATAATTATTTTAAATTATTTTCAATTATTTTCAATTATTTATAATTATTTTCAATTATTTATCAATTATTTTCAATTATTCATAATTAATTTCAATTATTTTCAATTATTTTCCATTATTTTCAATTATTTATCAATTATTTATCAATTATTTTCAATTATTTATAATTATTTTAAATTATTTTCAATGATTTTCAATTATTTATAATTATTTTCAATTATTTATCAATTATTTTCAATTATTTTCAATTATTTTCAATTATTTTCAATTATTTTCAATTATTTTCAATTATTTTCAATTATTTTCAATTATTTATAATTATTACCAATTATTTATCAATTACTTTCAATTATTTTCAATTATTTTCAATTATTTTCAATTATTTATAATTATTTCCAATTATTTTCAATTATTTATAATTATTTTCAATTATTTATAATTTGTTCAATTATTTTCAATTATATTCAATTATTTATAATTATTTTCAATTATTTTCAATTATTTTCAATTATTTTCAATTATTTTCAATTATTTTCAATTATTTATAATTATTTCCAATTATTTTCAATTATTTATAATTGTTTTCAATTATTTATAATTGTTTTCAATTATTTATAATTGTTTTCAATTATTTATAATTATTTTCAATTATTTATCAATTATTTTCCATTATTTTCAATTATTTATCAATTATTTTCAATTATTTTCAATTATTTTCAATTATTTTCAATTATTTTCAATTATTTATCAATTATTTATCAATTATTTTAAATTATTTATAATTATTTTAAATTATTTTCAATTATTTATAATTATTTTCAATTATTTATCAATTATTTTCAATTATTTTCAATTATTTTCAATTATTTTCAATTATTTTCAATTATTTTCAATTATTTATAATTATTTTCAATTATTTATCAATTATTTATAATTAATTTAAATTATTTTCAATTATTTTCAATTATTTTCAATTATTTATAATTATTTCCAATTATTTATCAATTACTTTCAATTATTTTCAATTATTTTCAATTATTTTCAATTATTTATAATTATTTCCAATTATTTTCAATTATTTATAATTATTTTCAATTATTTATAATTATTTCAATTATTTTCAATTATATTCAATTATTTATAATTATTTTCAATTATTTTCAATTATTTTCAATTATTTTCAATTATTTTCAATTATTTTCAATTATTTTCAATTATTTATCAATTATTTTCAATTATTTATAATTACTTTCAATTATTTTCAATTATTTATAAATTATTTATAATTGTTTTCAATTATTTATAATTATTTTCAATTATTTTCAATTATTTTCAATTATTTTCATTTATTTATAATTATTTTCAATTATTTATAATTATGTTAAATTATTTTCAATGATTTTCAATTATTTATAAATTATTTTCAATTATTTATATAATTATTTTCAATTATTTATAATTCTTTTAAATTATTTTCAATTATTTTCAATTATTTTCAATTATTTATCAATTATTTTCAATTATTTATCATTATTATCAATAATGATAATAATTTATTTATTTTCTATTATTTATAATAATTTTCAATTATTTATAATTCTTTTCAATTATTTTCAATTATTTTCAATTATTTTCAATTATTTTCAATTATTTTCAATTATTCATAATTATTTTCAATTATTTTCAATTATTTTCAATTATTTTCAATTATTTATAATTATTTTCAATTATTTATCAATTATTTTCAATTATTTATCAATTATATTCAATTATTTATCAATTATTTTCAATTATTTTCAATTATTTATAATTATTTTCAATTATTTATCAATTATTTTCAATTATTTTCAATTATTTTCAATTATTTTCAATTATTTTCAATTATTTTCAATTATTTTCAATTATTTTCAATTATTTTCAATTATTTTCAATTATTTTCCATTATTTTCAATTATTTTCAATTATTTTCAATTATTTATCAATTATTTTCAATTTTTTATAATTATTTTCAATTATTTTCAATTATTTTCAATTATTTTCATTTATTTATCAATTATTTATCAATTATTTTCAATTATTTATAATTATTTTAAATTGTTTTCCATTATTTTCAATTATTTATAAATTATTTATAATTGTTTTCAATTATTTATAATCATTTTCAATTATTTTCAATTATTTTAAATTTATTTCAATTTTTAATCAGTTATTTATAATTATTTTCAATTATTTATAATTATTTTAAATTATTTTCAATTATTTTCAATCATTTCCAATTATTTTCAATTATTTATAAATTAGTTTCAATTATTTATAATTATTTTTAATTATTTTCAATGATTTTCAATTATTAATCAATTATTTTCAATTATTTATAATTATTTTCAATTATATATTATTCTTTTCAATTATTTTCATTTATTTTCAATTATATTCAATTATTTATAATTATTTTAAATTATTTTCAATTATTTTCAATTATTTATAATTATTTTCAATTATTTATCAATTATTTTCAATTATTCATAATTAATTTCAATTATTTTCAATTATTTTCCATTATTTTCAATTATTTATCAATTATTTATCAATTATTTTCAATTATTTATAATTATTTTAAATTATTTTCAATGATTTTCAATTATTTATAATTATTTTCAATTATTTATCAATTATTTTCAATTATTTTCAATTATTTTCAATTATTTTCAATTATTTTCAATTATTTTCAATTATTTTCAATTATTTTCAATTATTTATAATTATTTCCAATTATTTATCAATTACTTTCAATTATTTTCAATTATTTTCAATTTTTTTTCAATTATTTATAATTATTTCCAATTATTTTCAATTATTTATAATTATTTTCAATTATTTATAATTATTTCAATTATTTTCAATTATATTCAATTATTTATAATTATTTTCAATTATTTTCAATTATTTTCAATTATTTTCAATTATTTTCAATTATTTTCAATTATTTTCAATTATTTTCAATTATTTTCAATTATTTATCAATTATTTTCAATTATTTATAATTACTTTCAATTATTTTCAATTATTTATAAATTATTTATAATTGTTTTTAATTATTTATATTTATTTTCAATTATTTTCAATTATTTTCAGTTATTTTCAATTATTTTCACTTATTTATAATTATTTTCACTTATTTATAATTATTTTCAATTATTTTCAATGATTTTCAATTATTTATAAATTATTTTCAATTATTTATAATTATTTTCAATTATTTTCAATTATTTTCAATTATTTTCAATTATTTTCAATTATTTTCAATTATTTTCAATTATTTATCAATTATTTTCAATTATTTATAATTACTTTCAATTATTTTGAATTATTTATCAATTATTTATAATTAATTTCAATTATTTTCAATTATTTTCAATTATTTTCAATTATTTATAATTATTTCCAATTATTTATCAATTACTTTCAATTATTTTCAATTATTTTCAATTATTTTCAATTATTTATAATTATTTCCAATTATTTTCAATTGTTTATAATTATTTTCAATTATTAATAATTATTTCAATTATTTTCAATTATATTCAATTATTTATAATTATTTTCAATTATTTTCAATTATTTTCAATTATTTTCAATTATTTTCAATTATTTTCAATTATTTTCAATTATTTTCAATTATTTTCAATTATTTATCAATTATTTTCAATTATTTATAATTACTTTCAATTATTTTCAATTATTTATAAATTATTTATAATTGTTTTCAATTATTTATAATTATTTTCAATTATTTTCAATTATTTTCAATTATTTTCACTTATTTATAATTATTTTCAATTATTTATAATTATTTTCAATTATTTTCAATGATTTTCAATTATTTATCAATTATTTATCAATTATTTTAAATTATTTATAATTATTTTAAATTATTTTCAATTATTTATAATTATTTTCAATTATTTATCAATTATTTTCAATTATTTTCAATTATTTTCAATTATTTTCAATTATTCTCAATTATTTTCAATTATTTCCAATTATTTATCAATTATTTATCAATTATTTTCAATTATTTTCAATTATTTATAATTATTTTCAATTATTTTCAATTATTTTAAATTATTTTCAATTTTTAATCAATTATTTATGATTATTTTCAATTATTTATAATTATTTATAATTCTTTTAAATTATTTTCAATTATTTTCAATTATTTATAAATTATTTTCAATTATTTATAATTATTTTCAATTATTTATCAATTATTTTCAATTATTTATCAATTATTTTCAATTATTTATAATTATTTTCAATTATTTTCAATTATTTTCAATTATTTTCATTTATTTATCAATTATTTATCAATTATTTTCAATTATTTATAATTATTTTCAATTGTTTTCAATTATTTTCAATTATTTATAAATTATTTATACTTGTTTTCAATTATTTATAATCATTTTCAATTATTTTCAATTTTTAATCAATTATTTATGATTATTTATAATTATTTTCAATTATTTTCAATTATTTTCAATCATTTCCAATTATTTTCAATTATTTATAAATTATTTTCAATTATTTATAATTATTTTTAATTATTTTCAATTATTTTCAATTATTAATCAATTATTTTCAATTATTTATAATTATTTTAAATTATTTATTATTCTTATCAATTATTTTCATTTATTTTCAATTATATTCAATTATTTATAATTATTTTCAATTATTTTCAATTATTTTCAATTATTTATAATTATTTTCAATTATTTATCAATTATTTTCCATTATTTTCAATTATTTATCAATTATTTTCAATTATTTTCAATTATTTTCAATTATTTTCAATTATTTTCAATTATTTTCAATTATTTTCAATTATTTATAATTATTTCCAATTATTTTCAATTATTTATAATTGTTTTCAATTATTTATAATTGTTTTCAATTATTTATAATTGTTTTCAATTATTTATAATTATTTTCAATTATTTATCAATTATTTTCCATTATTTTCAATTATTTATCAATTATTTTCAATTATTTTCAATTATTTTCAATTATTTTCAATTATTTTCAATTATTTTCAATTATTTTCAATTATTTATCAATTATTTATCAATTATTTTAAATTATTTATAATTATTTTTAATTATTTTCAATTATTTATAATTATTTTCAATTATTTATCAATTATTTTCAATTATTTTCAATTATTTTCAATTATTTTCAATTATTTTCAATTATTTTCAATTATTTTCAATTATTTATAATTATTTTCAATTATTTATCAATTATTTATAATTAATTTAAATTATTTTCAATTATTTTCAATTATTTTCAATTATTTATAATTATTTCCAATTATTTATCAATTACTTTCAATTATTTTCAATTATTTTCAATTATTTTCAATTATTTATAATTATTTCCAATTATTTTCAATTATTTATAATTATTTTCAATTATTTATAATTATTTCAATTATTTTCAATTATATTCAATTATTTATAATTATTTTCAATTATTTTCAATTATTTTCAATTATTTTCAATTATTTTCAATTATTTTCAATTATTTTCAATTATTTATCAATTATTTTCAATTATTTATAATTACTTTCAATTATTTTCAATTATTTATAAATTATTTATAATTGTTTTCAATTATTTATAATTATTTTCAATTATTTTCAATTATTTTCAATTATTTTCATTTATTTATAATTATTTTCAATTATTTATAATTATGTTAAATTATTTTCAATGATTTTCAATTATTTATAAATTATTTTCAATTATTTATAATTATTTTCAATTATTTATAATTCTTTTAAATTATTTTCAATTATTTTCAATTATTTTCAATTATTTATCAATTATTTTCAATTATTTATCATTATTATCAATAATGATAATAATTTATTTATTTTCTATTATTTATAATAATTTTCAATTATTTATAATTCTTTTCAATTATTTTCAATTATTTTCAATTATTTTCAATTATTTTCAATTATTTTCAATTATTTATAATTATTTTCAATTATTTTCAATTATTTTCAATTATTTTCAATTATTTATAATTATTTTCAATTATTTATCAATTATTTTCAATTATTTATCAATTATATTCAATTATTTATCAATTATTTTCAATTATTTTCAATTATTTATAATTATTTTCAATTATTTATCAATTATTTTCAATTATTTTCAATTATTTTCAATTATTTTCAATTATTTTCAATTATTTTCAATTATTTTCAATTATTTTCAATTATTTTCAATTATTTTCAATTATTTTCCATTATTTTCAATTATTTTCAATTATTTTCAATTATTTATCAATTATTTTCAATTTTTTATAATTATTTTCAATTATTTTCAATTATTTTCAATTATTTTCATTTATTTATCAATTATTTATCAATTATTTTCAATTATTTATAATTATTTTAAATTGTTTTCCATTATTTTCAATTATTTATAAATTATTTATAATTGTTTTCAATTATTTATAATCATTTTCAATTATTTTCAATTATTTAAAATTTATTTCAATTTTTAATCAGTTATTTATAATTATTTTCAATTATTTATAATTATTTTAAATTATTTTCAATTATTTTCAATCATTTCCAATTATTTTCAATTATTTATAAATTAGTTTCAATTATTTATAATTATTTTTAATTATTTTCAATGATTTTCAATTATTAATCAATTATTTTCAATTATTTATAATTATTTTCAATTATATATTATTCTTTTCAATTATTTTCATTTATTTTCAATTATATTCAATTATTTATAATTATTTTAAATTATTTTCAATTATTTTCAATTATTTATAATTATTTTCAATTATTTATCAATTATTTTCAATTATTCATAATTAATTTCAATTATTTTCAATTATTTTCCATTATTTTCAATTATTTATCAATTATTTATCAATTATTTTCAATTATTTATAATTATTTTAAATTATTTTCAATGATTTTCAATTATTTATAATTATTTTCAATTATTTATCAATTATTTTCAATTATTTTCAATTATTTTCAATTATTTTCAATTATTTTCAATTATTTTCAATTATTTTCAATTATTTTCAATTATTTATAATTATTTCCAATTATTTATCAATTACTTTCAATTATTTTCAATTATTTTCAATTATTTTCAATTATTTATAATTATTTCCAATTATTTTCAATTATTTATAATTATTTTCAATTATTTATAATTATTTCAATTATTTTCAATTATATTCAATTATTTATAATTATTTTCAATTATTTTCAATTATTTTCAATTATTTTCAATTATTTTCAATTATTTTCAATTATTTTCAATTATTTTCAATTATTTATCAATTATTTTCAATTATTTATAATTACTTTCAATTATTTTCAATTATTTATAAATTATTTATAATTGTTTTTAATTATTTATATTTATTTTCAATTATTTTCAATTATTTTCAGTTATTTTCAATTATTTTCAATTATTTTCAATTATTTTCAATTATTTATCAATTATTTTCAATTATTTATAAATTATTTTCAATTATTTATAATTATTTTCAATTATTTATCAATTATTTTCAATTATTTATCAATTATTTTCAATTATTTATAATTATTTTCAATTATTTTCAATTATTTTCAATTATTTTCATTTATTTATCAATTATTTATCAATTATTTTCAATTATTTATAATTATTTTCAATTGTTTTCAATTATTTTCAATTATTTATAAATTATTTATACTTGTTTTCAATTATTTATAATCATTTTCAATTATTTTCAATTATTTTAAATTATTTTCAATTTTTAATCAATTATTTATGATTATTTATAATTATTTTCAATTATTTATAATTATTTTCAATTATTTTCAATGATTTTCAATTATTTATAAATTATTTTCAATTATTTATAATTATTTTCAATTATTTTCAATTATTTTCAATTATTTTCAATTATTTTCAATTATTTTCAATTATTTTCAATTATTTATCAATTATTTTCAATTATTTATAATTACTTTCAATTATTTTGAATTATTTATCAATTATTTATAATTAATTTCAATTATTTTCAATTATTTTCAATTATTTTCAATTATTTATAATTATTTCCAATTATTTATCAATTACTTTCAATTATTTTCAATTATTTTCAATTATTTTCAATTATTTATAATTATTTCCATTTATTTTCAATTGTTTATAATTATTTTCAATTATTAATAATTATTTCAATTATTTTCAATTATATTCAATTATTTATAATTATTTTCAATTATTTTCAATTATTTTCAATTATTTTCAATTATTTTCAATTATTTTCAATTATTTTCAATTATTTTCAATTATTTTCAATTATTTTCAATTATTTTCAATTTTTAATCAATTATTTATCAATTATTTTCAATTATTTATAATTACTTTCAATTATTTTGAATTATTTATCAATTATTTATAATTAATTTCAATTATTTTCAATTATTTTCAATTATTTTCAATTATTTTCAATTATTCTCAATTATTTTCAATTATTTTCAATTATTTATCAATTATTTATCAATTATTTTCAATTATTTATAATTATTTTAAATTATTTTCAATTATTTATAATTATTTTCAATTATTTATCAATTATTTTCAATTATTTTCAATTATTTTCAATTATTTTCAATTATTTTCAATTATTTTCAATTATTTTCAATTATTTATAATTATTTTCAATTATTTTCAATTTTTAATCAATTATTTATGATTATTTTCAATTATTTATAATTATTTATAATTCTTTTAAATTATTTTCAATTATTTTCAATTATTTTCAATTATTTATAAATTATTTTCAATTATTTATCATTATTTTCAATTATTTTCAATTATTTTAATTTTTTTATCAATTATTTATAATTATTTTTAATTATTTATAATTATTTCAATTATTTTCAATTATTTTCAATTATTTATAATTATTTTCAATTATTTATCAATTATTTATAATTAATTTCAATTATTTTCAATTATTTTCAATTATTTTCAATTATTTATAATTATTTCCAATTATTTATCAATTATTTTCAATTATTTTCAATTATTTTCAATTATTTATAATTATTTTCAATTATTTTCAATTATTTTAAATTATTTTCAATTTTTAATCAATTATTTATGATTATTTTCAATTATTTATAATTATTTATAATTCTTTTAAATTATTTTCTATTATTTTCAATTATTTTCAATTATTTATAAATTATTTTCAATTATTTATAATTATTTTCAATTATTTATCAATTATTTTCAATTATTTATCAATTATTTTCAATTATTTATAATTATTTTCAATTATTTTCAATTATTTTCAATTATTTTCATTTATTTATCAATTATTTATCAATTATTTTCAATTATTTATAATTATTTTCAATTGTTTTCAATTATTTTCAATTATTTATAAATTATTTATACTTGTTTTCAATTATTTATAATCATTTTCAATTATTTTCAATTATTTTAAATTATTTTCAATTTTTAATCAATTATTTATGATTATTTATAATTATTTTCAATTATTTTCAATTATTTTCAATCATTTCCAATTATTTTCAATTATTTATAAATTATTTTCAATTATTTATAATTATTTTTAATTATTTTCAATGATTTTCAATTATTAATCAATTATTTTCAATTATTTATAATTATTTTAAATTATTTATTATTCTTATCAATTATTTTCATTTATTTTCAATTATATTCAATTATTTATAATTATTTTCAATTATTTTCAATTATTTTCAATTATTTATAATTATTTTCAATTATTTATCAATTATTTTCCATTATTTTCAATTATTTATCAATTATTTTCAATTATTTTCAATTATTTTCAATTATTTTCAATTATTTTCAATTATTTTCAATTATTTTCAATTATTTTCAATTATTTATCAATTATTTATCAATTATTTTAAATTATTTATAATTATTTTAAATTATTTTCAATTATTTATAATTATTTTCAATTATTTATCAATTATTTTCAATTATTTTCAATTATTTTCAATTATTTTCAATTATTTTCAATTATTTTCAATTATTTTCAATTATTTTCAATTATTTTCAATTATTTATCAATTATTTTCATTTATTTATAATTACTTTCAAATATTTTCAATTATTTATAAATTATTTATAATTGTTTTCAATTATTTATAATTATTTTCAATTATTTTCAATTATTTTCAATTATTTTCAATTATTTTCACTTATTTATAATTATTTTCAATTATTTATAATTATTTTCAATTATTTTCAATGATTTTCAATTATTTATCAATTATTTATCAATTATTTTAAATTATTTATAATTATTTTAAATTATTTTCAATTATTTATAATTATTTTCAATTATTTATCAATTATTTTCAATTATTTTCAATTATTTTCAATTATTTATCAATTACTTTAAATTATTTTCAATTATTTTCAATTATTTTCAATTATTTTCAATTATTTATAATTATTTCCAATTATTTTCAATTATTTATAATTATTTTAAATTATTTTCAATTATTTATAACTATTTTCAATTATTTATCAATTATTTTCAATTATTTTCAATTATTTTCAATTATTTTCAATTATTTATCAATTATTTTCAATTATTTTCAATTATTTTCAATTATTTATAATTATTTTCAATTATTTATCAATTATTTTCCATTATTTTCAATTATTTATCAATTATTTTCAATTATTTTCAATTATTTTCAATTATTTTCAATTATTTTCAATTATTTTCAATTATTTTCAATTATTTTCAATTATTTTCAATTATTTATCAATTATTTTCAATTATTTATAATTACTTTCAATTATTTTGAATTATTTATCAATTATTTATAATTAATTTCAATTATTTTCAATTATTTTCAATTATTTTCAATTATTTATAATTATTTCCAATTATTTATCAATTACTTTCAATTATTTTCAATTATTTTCAATTATTTATAATTATTTCCAATTATTTTCAATTATTTATAATTATTTTCAATTATTTTCAATGATTTTCAATTATTTATCAATTATTTATCAATTATTTTAAATTATTTATCAATTATTTTAAATTATTTATAATTATTTTAAATTATTTTCAATTATTTATAATTATTTTCAATTATTTATCAATTATTTATAATTATTTTCAATTATTTTCAATTATTTTCAATTATTTTCAATTATTTTCAATTATTTTCAATTATTTTCAATTATTTTCAATTATTTTCAATTATTTATCAATTATTTTCAATTATTTATAATTACTTTCAATTATTTTCAATTATTTATAAATTATTTATAATTGTTTTCAATTATTTATAATTATTTTCAATTATTTTCAATTATTTTCAATTATTTTCACTTATTTATAATTATTTTCAATTATTTATAATTATTTTCAATTA
Organism: Andrena bucephala; assembly: GCA_947577245.1. Lineage (NCBI taxonomy): Eukaryota > Metazoa > Arthropoda > Insecta > Hymenoptera > Andrenidae > Andrena > Andrena bucephala. The sequence continues at coordinate 15,585,923 of OX387719.1, read as the reverse complement.
TTTTCAATTATTTTCAATGATTTTCAATTGTTTATCAATTATTTATCAATTATTTTAAATTATTTATAATTATTTTAAATTATTTTCAATTATTTATAATTATTTTCAATTATTTATCAATTATTTTCAATTATTTTCAATTATTTTCAATTATTCTCAATTATTTTCAATTATTTATCAATTATTTATCAATTATTTTCAATTATTTATAATTATTTTAAATTATTTTCGATTATTTATAATTATTTTCAATTATTTTCGATTATTTATAATTATTTTCAATTATTTATCAATTATTTTCAATTATTTTCAATTATTTTCAATTATTTTCAATTATTTTCAATTATTTTCAATTATTTTCAATTATTTATAATTATTTTCAATTATTTTCAATTATTTTAAATTATTTTCAATTTTTAATCAATTATTTATGATTATTTTCAATTATTTATAATTATTTATAATTCTTTTAAATTATTTTCAATTATTTTCAATTATTTTCAATTATTTATAAATTATTTTCAATTATTTATCATTATTTTCAATTATTTTCAATTATTTTAATTTTTTTATCAATTATTTATAATTATTTTCAATTATTTATAATTATTTCAATTATTTTCAATTATTTTCAATTATTTATAATTATTTTCAATTATTTATCAATTATTTATAATTAATTTCAATTATTTTCAATTATTTTCAATTATTTTCAATTATTTATAATTATTTCCAATTATTTATCAATTATTTTAAATTATTTTCAATTATTTTCAATTATTTATAATTATTTTCAATTATTTTCAATTATTTTAAATTATTTTCAATTTTTAATCAATTATTTATGATTATTTTCAATTATTTATAATTATTTATAATTCTTTTAAATTATTTTCAATTATTTTCAATTATTTTCAATTATTTATAAATTATATTCAATTATTTTCAATTATTTATCAATTATTTTCAATTATTTATCAATTATTTTCAATTATTTATAATTATTTTCAATTATTTTCAATTATTTTCAATTATTTTCATTTATTTATCAATTATTTATCAATTATTTTCAATTATTTATAATTATTTTCAATTGTTTTCAATTATTTTCAATTATTTATAAATTATTTATACTTGTTTTCAATTATTTATAATCATTTTCAATTATTTTCAATTATTTTAAATTATTTTCAATTTTTAATCAATTATTTATGATTATTTATAATTATTTTCAATTATTTTCAATTATTTTCAATCATTTCCAATTATTTTCAATTATTTATAAATTATTTTCAATTATTTATAATTATTTTTAATTATTTTCAATGATTTTCAATTATTAATCAATTATTTTCAATTATTTATAATTATTTTAAATTATTTATTATTCTTTTCAATTATTTTCATTTATTTTCAATTATATTCAATTATTTATAATTATTTTCAATTATTTTCAATTATTTTCAATTATTTATAATTATTTTCAATTATTTATCAATTATTTTCCATTATTTTCAATTATTTATCAATTATTTTCAATTATTTTCAATTATTTTCAATTATTTTAAATTATTTTCAATTATTTTCAATTATTTATCAATTATTTATCAATTATTTTAAATTATTTATAATTATTTTAAATTATTTTCAATTATTTATAATTATTTTCAATTATTTATCAATTATTTTCAATTATTTTCAATTATTTTCAATTATTTTCAATTATTTTCAATTATTTTCAATTATTTTCAATTATTTTCAATTATTTTCAATTATTTATCAATTATTTTCATTTATTTATAATTACTTTCAATTATTTTCAATTATTTATAAATTATTTATAATTGTTTTCAATTATTTATAATTATTTTCAATTATTTTCAATTATTTTCAATTATTTTCAATTATTTTCACTTATTTATAATTATTTTCAATTATTTATAATTATTTTCAATTATTTTCAATGATTTTCAATTATTTATCAATTATTTATCAATTATTTTAAATTATTTATAATTATTTTAAATTATTTTCAATTATTTATAATTATTTTCAATTATTTATCAATTATTTTCAATTATTTTCAATTATTTTCAATTATTTATCAATTACTTTAAATTATTTTCAATTATTTTAAATTATTTTCAATTATTTATAATTATTTCCAATTATTTTCAATTATTTATAATTATTTTAAATTATTTTCAATTATTTATAATTATTTTCAATTATTTATCAATTATTTTCAATTATTTTCAATTATTTTCAATTATTTTCAATTATTTATCAATTATTTTCAATTATTTTCAATTATTTTCAATTATTTATAATTATTTTCCATTATTTATCAATTATTTTCCATTATTTTCAATTATTTATCAATTATTTTCAATTATTTTCAATTATTTTCAATTATTTTCAATTATTTATCAATTATTTTCAATTATTTATAATTATTTTCTATTATTTTCAATTATTTTCAATTATTTTCAATTATTTATAATTATTTTCAATTATTTTCAATTATTTTCAATTATTTATAATCATTTTCTATTATTTATCAGTTATTTTCAATTATTTTCAATTATTTTCAATTATTTATCAATTATTTTCAATTATTTATCAATTATTTTCAATTATTTATCAATTATTTTCAATTATTTATCAATTATTTTCAATTATTTTCAATTATTTATAATTATTTCCAATTATTTATCAATTATTTTAAATTATTTTCAATTATTTTCAATTATTTATAATTATTTTCAATTATTTATCAATTATTTTAAATTGTTTTCAATTATTTTCAATTATTTATAAATTATTTATAATTGTTTTCAATTATTTATAATCATTTTCAATTATTTTCACTTATTTTAAATTATTTTCAATTTTTAATCAATTATTTAGTATTATTTTCAATTATTTATAATTATTTTCAATTATTTTCAATTATTTTCAATTATTTATCAATTATTTTCAATTATTTATAATTATTTTCTATTATTTTCAATTATTTTCAATTATTTTCAATTATTTATAATTATTTTCAATTATTTTCAATTATTTTCAATTATTTATAATTATTTTCTATTATTTATCAGTTATTTTCAATTATTTTCAATTATTTTCAATTATTTATCAATTATTTTCAATTATTTATCAATTATTTTCAATTATTTATCATTAATTTTCAATTATTTTCAATTATTTTGAATTATTTATAATTATTTTCAATTATTTATAATTATTTCAATTATTTTCAATTATTTATAATTATTTTCAATTATTTATCAATTATTTATAATTAATTTCAATTATTTATAATTAATTTCAATTATTTTCAATTATTTTCAATTATTTTCAATTATTTATAATTATTTCCAATTATTTATCATTTACTTTCAATTATTTTCAATTATTTTCAATTATTTTCAATTATTTATAATTATTTCCAATTATTTTCAATTATTTATAATTATTTTCAATTATTTATAATTATTTCAATTATTTTCAATTATATTCAATTATTTATAATTATTTTCAATTATTTTCAATTATTTTCAATTATTTTCAATTATTTTCAATTATTTTCAATTATTTTCAATTATTTTCAATTATTTTCAATTATTTTCAATTATTTATCAATTATTTTCAATTATTTATAATTACTTTCAATTATTTTCATTTATTTATAAATTATTTTCCATTATTTTCAATTATTTATCAATTATTTTCAATTATTTTCAATTATTTTCAATTATTTTCAATTATTTTCAATTATTTTCAATTATTTTCAATTATTTATCAATTATTTATCAATTATTTTAAATTATTTATAATTATTTTAAATTATTTTCAATTATTTATAATTATTTTCAATTATTTATCAATTATTTATAATTAATTTCAATTATTTTCAATTATTTTCAATTATTTTCAATTATTTATAATTATTTCCAATTATTTATCAATTACTTTCAATTATTTTCAATTATTTTCAATTATTTTCAATTATTTATAATTATTTCCAATTATTTTCAATTATTTATAATTATTTTCAATTATTAATAATTATTTCAATTATTTTCAATTATATTCAATTATTTATAATTATTTTCAATTATTTTCAATTATTTTCAATTATTTTCAATTATTTTCTATTATTTTCAATTATTTTCAATTATTTTCAATTATTTTCAATTATTTATCAATTATTTTCAATTATTTATAATTACTTTCAATTATTTTCAATTATTTATAAATTATTTATAATTGTTTTCAATTATTTATAATTATTTTCAATTATTTTCAATTATTTTCAATTATTTTCACTTATTTATAATTATTTTCAATTATTTATAATTATTTTCAATTATTTTCAATGATTTTCAATTATTTATCAATTATTTATCAATTATTTTAAATTATTTATCAATTATTTTAAATTATTTATCAATTATTTTAAATTATTTATAATTATTTTAAATTATTTTCAATTATTTATAATTATTTTCAATTATTTATCAATTATTTTCAATTATTTTCAATTATTTTCAATTATTTTCAATTATTCTCAATTATTTTAAATTATTTTCAATTATTTATCAATTATTTATCAATTATTTTAAATTATTTATAATTATTTTAAATTATTTTCAATTATTTATAATTATTTTCAATTATTTATCAATTATTTTCAATTATTTTCAATTATTTTCAATTATTTTCAATTATTTTCAATTATTTTCAATTATTTTCAATTATTTATAATTATTTTAAATTATTTTCAATTATTTTAAATTATTTTCAATTTTTAATCAATTATTTATGATTATTTTCAATTATTTATAATTATTTATAATTCTTTTAAATTATTTTCAATTATTTTCAATTATTTATAAATTATTTTCAATTATTTATCATTATTTTCAATTATTTTCAATTATTTTAATTTTTTTATCATTTATTTATAATTATTTTCAATTATTTATAATTATTTCAATTATTTTCAATTATTTTCAATTATTTATAATTATTTTCAATTATTTGTCAATTATTTATAATTAATTTCAATTATTTTCAATTATTTTCAATTATTTTCAATTATTTTCAATTATTTTCAATTATTTTCAATTATTTTCAATTATTTTCAATTATTTATCAATTATTTTCAATTATTTATAATTACTTTCAATTATTTTCAATTATTTATAAATTATTTATAATTGTTTTCAATTATTTATAATTGTTTTCAATTATTTATAATTGTTTTCAATTATTTATAATTATTTTCAATTATTTTCAATTATTTTCAATTATTTTCAATTATTTTCACTTATTTATAATTATTTTCAATTATTTATAATTATTTTCAATTATTTTCAATGATTTTCAATTATTTATCAATTATTTATCAATTATTTTAAATTATTTATAATTATTTTAAATTATTTTCAATTATTTATAATTATTTTCAATTATTTATCAATTATTTTCAATTATTTTCAATTATTTTCAATTATTTTCAATTATTTATCAATTACTTTAAATTATTTTCAATTATTTTCAATTATTTTCAATTATTTATAATTATTTCCAATTATTTTCAATTATTTATAATTGTTTTCAATTATTTATAATTATTTTCAATTATTTATCAATTATTTTCCATTATTTTCAATTATTTATCAATTATTTTCAATTATTTTCAATTATTTTCAATTATTTTCAATTATTTATCAATTATTTTCAATTATTTATAATTATTTTCTATTATTTTCAATTATTTTCAATTATTTTCAATTATTTATAATTATTTTCAATTATTTTCAATTATTTTCAATTATTTATAATCATTTTCTATTATTTATCAGTTATTTTCAATTATTTTCAATTATTTTCAATTATTTATCAATTATTTTCAATTATTTATCAATTATTTTCAATTATTTATCAATTATTTTCAATTATTTATCAATTATTTTCAATTATTTTCAATTATTTATAATTATTTCCAATTATTTATCAATTATTTTAAATTATTTTCAATTATTTTCAATTATTTATAATTATTTTCAATTATTTATCAATTATTTTAAATTGTTTTCAATTATTTTCAATTATTTATAAATTATTTATAATTGTTTTCAATTATTTATAATCATTTTCAATTATTTTCACTTATTTTAAATTATTTTCAATTTTTAATCAATTATTTAGTATTATTTTCAATTATTTATAATTATTTTCAATTATTTTCAATTATTTTCAATTATTTATCAATTATTTTCAATTATTTATAATTATTTTCTATTATTTTCAATTATTTTCAATTATTTTCAATTATTTATAATTATTTTCAATTATTTTCAATTATTTTCAATTATTTATAATTATTTTCTATTATTTATCAGTTATTTTCAATTATTTTCAATTATTTTCAATTATTTATCAATTATTTTCAATTATTTATCAATTATTTTCAATTATTTATCAATTATTTTCAATTATTTTCAATTATTTATAATTATTTCCAATTATTTATTAATTATTTTCAATTATTTTCAATTATTTTCAATTATTTATAATTATTTTCAATTATTTATCAATTATTTTCAATTATTTTCAATTATTTTCCATTATTTTCAATTATTTATCAATTATTTATCAATTATTTTCAATTATTTATAATTATTTTAAATTATTTTCAATTATTTATAATTATTTTCAATTATTTATCAATTATTTTCAATTATTTTCAATTATTTTCAATTATTATCAATTATTTTCAATTATTTTCAATTATTTTCAATTATTTTCAATTATTTTCCATTATTTTCAATTATTTTCAATTATTTTCAATTATTTATCAATTATTTTCAATTATTTATAATTATTTTCAATTATTTTCAATTATTTTCAATTATTTTCATTTATTTATCAATTATTTATCAATTATTTTCAATTATTTATAATTATTTTAAATTGTTTTCAATTATTTTCAATTATTTATAAATTATTTATACTTGTTTTCAATTATTTATAATCATTTTCAATTATTTTCAATTATTTTAAATTATTTTCAATTTTTAATCAATTATTTATGATTATTTTCAATTATTTATAATTATTTTCAATTATTTTCAATTATTTTCAATCATTTCCAATTATTTTCAATTATTTATAAATTATTTTCAATTATTTATAATTATTTTTAATTATTTTCAATGATTTTCAATTATTAATCAATTATTTTCAATTATTTATAATTATTTTAAATTATTTATTATTCTTTTCAATTATATTCATTTATTTTCAATTATATTCAATTATTTATAATTATTTTCAATTATTTTCAATTATTTTCAATTATTTATAATTATTTTCAATTATTTTCAATGATTATCAATTATTTATCAATTATTTATCAATTATTTTAAATTATTTATAATTATTTTAAATTATTTTCAATTATTTATAATTATTTTCGATTATTCATCAATTATTTTCAATTATTTTCAATTATTTTCAATTATTTTCAATTATTTATAATTATTTTCAATTATTTTCAATTATTTTCAATTATTTTCAATTTTTAATCAATTATTTTTGATTATTTTCAATTATTTATAATTATTTATAATTCTTTTAAATTATTTTCAATTATTTTCAATTATTTTCAATTATTTTCAATTATTTTCAATTATTTATAAATTATTTTCAATTATTTATAAATTATTTTCAATTATTTATCATTATTTTCAATTATTTTCAATTATTTTCAATTATTTTCAATTTTTATCAATTATTTATAATTATTTTCAATTATTTATAATTATTTCAATTATTTTCAACTATTTTCAATTATTTATAATTATTTTCAATTATTTATCAATTATTTATAATTAATTTCAATTATTTTCAATTATTTTCAATTATTTTCAATTATTTATAATTATTTCCAATGATTTATCAATTACTTTAAATTATTTTCAATTATTTTCAATTATTTTCAATTATTTATAATTATTTCCAATTATTTTCAATTATTTATAATTGTTTTCAATTATTTATAATTATTTTCAATTATTTATCAATTATTTTCCATTATTTTCAATTATTTATCAATTATTTTCAATTATTTTCAATTATTTTCAATTATTTTCAATTATTTTCAATTATTTTCAATTATTTATCAATTATTTATCAATTATTTTAAATTATTTATAATTATTTTAAATTATTTTCAATTATTTATAATTATTTTCAATTATTTATCAATTATTTTCAATTATTTTCAATTATTTTCAATTATTTTCAATTATTTTCAATTATTTTCAATTATTTTCAATTATTTATAATTATTTTCAATTATTTTCAATTATTTTCAATTATTTTCAATTATTTTCAATTATTTTCAATTATTTATAATTATTTTCAATTATTTTCAATTATTTTCAATTATTTTCAATTATTTATAATTATTTTCAATTATTTATCAATTATTTTCAATTATTTATCAATTATTTTCAATTATTTTCAATTATTTATCAATTATTTTCAATTATTTATCAATTATTTTCAATTATTTATCAATTATTTTCAATTATTTTCAATTATTTATAATTATTTCCAATTATTTATTAATTATTTTCAATTATTTTCAATTATTTTCAATTATTTATAATTATTTTCAATTATTTATCAATTATTTTCAATTATTTTCAATTATTTTCCATTATTTTCAATTATTTATCAATTATTTATCAATTATTTTCAATTATTTATAATTATTTTAAATTATTTTCAATGATTTTCAATTATTTATAATTATTTTCAATTATTTATCAATTATTTTCAATTATTTATAATTATTTTCAATTATTTTCAATTATTTTCAATTATTTATCAATTATTTTCAATTATTTATAATTATTTTCAATTATTTTCAATTATTTTCAATTATTTTCATTTATTTATCAATTATTTTCAATTATTTTCAATTATTTATAAATTATTTTCAATTATTTATCATTATTTTCAATTATTTTCAATTATTTTGAATTATTTATAATTATTTTCAATTATTTATAATTATTTCAATTATTTTCAATTATTTATAATTATTTTCAATTATTTATCAATTATTTATAATTAATTTCAATTATTTATAATTAATTTCAATTATTTTCAATTATTTTCAATTATTTTCAATTATTTATAATTATTTCCAATTATTTATCATTTACTTTCAATTATTTTCAATTATTTTCAATTATTTTCAATTATTTATAATTATTTCCAATTATTTTCAATTATTTATAATTATTTTCAATTATTTATAATTATTTCAATTATTTTCAATTATATTCAATTATTTATAATTATTTTCAATTATTTTCAATTATTTTCAATTATTTTCAATTATTTTCAATTATTTTCAATTATTTTCAATTATTTTCAATTATTTTCAATTATTTTCAATTATTTATCAATTATTTTCAATTATTTATAATTACTTTCAATTATTTTCATTTATTTATAAATTATTTTCCATTATTTTCAATTATTTATCAATTATTTTCAATTATTTTCAATTATTTTCAATTATTTTCAATTATTTTCAATTATTTTCAATTATTTTCAATTATTTATCAATTATTTATCAATTATTTTAAATTATTTATAATTATTTTAAATTATTTTCAATTATTTATAATTATTTTCAATTATTTATCAATTATTTATAATTAATTTCAATTATTTTCAATTATTTTCAATTATTTTCAATTATTTATAATTATTTCCAATTATTTATCAATTACTTTCAATTATTTTCAATTATTTTCAATTATTTTCAATTATTTATAATTATTTCCAATTATTTTCAATTATTTATAATTATTTTCAATTATTAATAATTATTTCAATTATTTTCAATTATATTCAATTATTTATAATTATTTTCAATTATTTTCACTTATTTTCAATTATTTTCAATTATTTTCTATTATTTTCAATTATTTTCAATTATTTTCAATTATTTTCAATTATTTATCAATTATTTTCAATTATTTATAATTACTTTCAATTATTTTCAATTATTTATAAATTATTTATAATTGTTTTCAATTATTTATAATTATTTTCAATTATTTTCAATTATTTTCAATTATTTTCACTTATTTATAATTATTTTCAATTATTTATAATTATTTTCAATTATTTTCAATGATTTTCAATTATTTATCAATTATTTATCAATTATTTTAAATTATTTATCAATTATTTTAAATTATTTATAATTATTTTAAATTATTTTCAATTATTTATAATTATTTTCAATTATTTATCAATTATTTTCAATTATTTTCAATTATTTTCAATTATTTTCAATTATTCTCAATTATTTTAAATTATTTTCAATTATTTATCAATTATTTATCAATTATTTTAAATTATTTATAATTATTTTAAATTATTTTCAATTATTTATAATTATTTTCAATTATTTATCAATTATTTTCAATTATTTTCAATTATTTTCAATTATTTTCAATTATTTTCAATTATTTTCAATTATTTTCAATTATTTATAATTATTTTAAATTATTTTCAATTATTTTAAATTATTTTCAATTTTTAATCAATTATTTATGATTATTTTCAATTATTTATAATTATTTATAATTCTTTTAAATTATTTTCAATTATTTTCAATTATTTATAAATTATTTTCAATTATTTATCATTATTTTCAATTATTTTCAATTATTTTAATTTTTTTATCAATTATTTATAATTATTTTCAATTATTTATAATTATTTCAATTATTTTCAATTATTTTCAATTATTTATAATTATTTTCAATTATTTGTCAATTATTTATAATTAATTTCAATTATTTTCAATTATTTTCAATTATTTTCAATTATTTTCAATTATTTTCAATTATTTTCAATTATTTATCAATTATTTTCAATTATTTATAATTACTTTCAATTATTTTCAATTATTTATAAATTATTTATAATTGTTTTCAATTATTTATAATTGTTTTCAATTATTTATAATTATTTTCAATTATTTTCAATTATTTTCAATTATTTTCAATTATTTTCACTTATTTATAATTATTTTCAATTATTTATAATTATTTTCAATTATTTATCAATTATTTTCAATTATTTTCAATTATTTTCAATTATTTTCAATTATTTATCAATTATTTTCAATTATTTATAATTATTTTCTATTATTTTCAATTATTTTCAATTATTTTCAATTATTTATAATTATTTTCAATTATTTTCAATTATTTTCAATTATTTATAATCATTTTCTATTATTTATCAGTTATTTTCAATTATTTTCAATTATTTTCAATTATTTATCAATTATTTTCAATTATTTATCAATTATTTTCAATTATTTATCAATTATTTTCAATTATTTATCAATGATTTTCAATTATTTATCAATTATTTTCAATTATTTTCAATTATTTATAATTATTTCCAATTATTTATCAATTATTTTAAATTATTTTCAATTATTTTCAATTATTTATAATTATTTTCAATTATTTATCAATTATTTTAAATTGTTTTCAATTATTTTCAATTATTTATAAATTATTTATAATTGTTTTCAATTATTTATAATCATTTTCAATTATTTTCACTTATTTTAAATTATTTTCAATTTTTAATCAATTATTTAGTATTATTTTCAATTATTTATAATTATTTTCAATTATTTTCAATTATTTTCAATTATTTATCAATTATTTTCAATTATTTATAATTATTTTCTATTATTTTCAATTATTTTCAATTATTTTCAATTATTTATAATTATTTTCAATTATTTTCAATTATTTTCAATTATTTATAATTATTTTCTATTATTTATCAGTTATTTTCAATTATTTTCAATTATTTTCAATTATTTATCAATTATTTTCAATTATTTATCAATTATTTTCAATTATTTATCAATTATTTTCAATTATTTTCAATTATTTATAATTATTTCCAATTATTTATTAATTATTTTCAATTATTTTCAATTATTTTCAATTATTTATAATTATTTTCAATTATTTATCAATTATTTTCAATTATTTTCAATTATTTTCCATTATTTTCAATTATTTATCAATTATTTATCAATTATTTTCAATTATTTATAATTATTTTAAATTATTTTCAATTATTTATAATTATTTTCAATTATTTATCAATTATTTTCAATTATTTTCAATTATTTTCAATTATTATCAATTATTTTCAATTATTTTCAATTATTTTCAATTATTTTCAATTATTTTCCATTATTTTCAATTATTTTCAATTATTTTCAATTATTTATCAATTATTTTCAATTATTTATAATTATTTTCAATTATTTTCAATTATTTTCAATTATTTTCAATTATTTATAATTATTTCCAATTATTTTCAATTATTTATAATTATTTTCAATTATTTATAATTATTTCAATTATTTTCAATTATATTCAATTATTTATAATTATTTTCAATTATTTTCAATTATTTTCAATTATTTTCAATTATTTTCAATTATTTTCAATTATTTTCAATTATTTTCAATTATTTTCAATTATTTTCAATTATTTATCAATTATTTTCAATTATTTATAATTACTTTCAATTATTTTCATTTATTTATAAATTATTTTCCATTATTTTCAATTATTTATCAATTATTTTCAATTATTTTCAATTATTTTCAATTATTTTCAATTATTTTCAATTATTTTCAATTATTTTCAATTATTTATCAATTATTTATCAATTATTTTAAATTATTTATAATTATTTTAAATTATTTTCAATTATTTATAATTATTTTCAATTATTTATCAATTATTTATAATTAATTTCAATTATTTTCAATTATTTTCAATTATTTTCAATTATTTATAATTATTTCCAATTATTTATCAATTACTTTCAATTATTTTCAATTATTTTCAATTATTTTCAATTATTTATAATTATTTCCAATTATTTTCAATTATTTATAATTATTTTCAATTATTAATAATTATTTCAATTATTTTCAATTATATTCAATTATTTATAATTATTTTCAATTATTTTCACTTATTTTCAATTATTTTCAATTATTTTCTATTATTTTCAATTATTTTCAATTATTTTCAATTATTTTCAATTATTTATCAATTATTTTCAATTATTTATAATTACTTTCAATTATTTTCAATTATTTATAAATTATTTATAATTGTTTTCAATTATTTATAATTATTTTCAATTATTTTCAATTATTTTCAATTATTTTCACTTATTTATAATTATTTTCAATTATTTATAATTATTTTCAATTATTTTCAATGATTTTCAATTATTTATCAATTATTTATCAATTATTTTAAATTATTTATCAATTATTTTAAATTATTTATAATTATTTTAAATTATTTTCAATTATTTATAATTATTTTCAATTATTTATCAATTATTTTCAATTATTTTCAATTATTTTCAATTATTTTCAATTATTCTCAATTATTTTAAATTATTTTCAATTATTTATCAATTATTTATCAATTATTTTAAATTATTTATAATTATTTTAAATTATTTTCAATTATTTATAATTATTTTCAATTATTTATCAATTATTTTCAATTATTTTCAATTATTTTCAATTATTTTCAATTATTTTCAATTATTTTCAATTATTTTCAATTATTTATAATTATTTTAAATTATTTTCAATTATTTTAAATTATTTTCAATTTTTAATCAATTATTTATGATTATTTTCAATTATTTATAATTATTTATAATTCTTTTAAATTATTTTCAATTATTTTCAATTATTTATAAATTATTTTCAATTATTTATCATTATTTTCAATTATTTTCAATTATTTTAATTTTTTTATCAATTATTTATAATTATTTTCAATTATTTATAATTATTTCAATTATTTTCAATTATTTTCAATTATTTATAATTATTTTCAATTATTTGTCAATTATTTATAATTAATTTCAATTATTTTCAATTATTTTCAATTATTTTCAATTATTTTCAATTATTTTCAATTATTTTCAATTATTTATCAATTATTTTCAATTATTTATAATTACTTTCAATTATTTTCAATTATTTATAAATTATTTATAATTGTTTTCAATTATTTATAATTGTTTTCAATTATTTATAATTATTTTCAATTATTTTCAATTATTTTCAATTATTTTCAATTATTTTCACTTATTTATAATTATTTTCAATTATTTATAATTATTTTCAATTATTTTCAATGATTTTCAATTATTTATCAATTATTTATCAATTATTTTAAATTATTTATAATTATTTTAAATTATTTTCAATTATTTATAATTATTTTCAATTATTTATCAATTATTTTCAATTATTTTCAATTATTTTCAATTATTTTCAATTATTTATCAATTACTTTAAATTATTTTCAATTATTTTCAATTATTTTCAATTATTTATAATTATTTCCAATTATTTTCAATTATTTATAATTGTTTTCAATTATTTATAATTATTTTCAATTATTTATCAATTATTTTCCATTATTTTCAATTATTTATCAATTATTTTCAATTATTTTCAATTATTTTCAATTATTTTCAATTATTTATCAATTATTTTCAATTATTTATAATTATTTTCTATTATTTTCAATTATTTTCAATTATTTTCAATTATTTATAATTATTTTCAATTATTTTCAATTATTTTCAATTATTTATAATCATTTTCTATTATTTATCAGTTATTTTCAATTATTTTCAATTATTTTCAATTATTTATCAATTATTTTCAATTATTTATCAATTATTTTCAATTATTTATCAATTATTTTCAATTATTTATCAATTATTTTCAATTATTTATCAATTATTTTCAATTATTTTCAATTATTTATAATTATTTCCAATTATTTATCAATTATTTTAAATTATTTTCAATTATTTTCAATTATTTATAATTATTTTCAATTATTTATCAATTATTTTAAATTGTTTTCAATTATTTTCAATTATTTATAAATTATTTATAATTGTTTTCAATTATTTATAATCATTTTCAATTATTTTCACTTATTTTAAATTATTTTCAATTTTTAATCAATTATTTAGTATTATTTTCAATTATTTATAATTATTTTCAATTATTTTCAATTATTTTCAATTATTTATCAATTATTTTCAATTATTTATAATTATTTTCTATTATTTTCAATTATTTTCAATTATTTTCAATTATTTATAATTATTTTCAATTATTTTCAATTATTTTCAATTATTTATAATTATTTTCTATTATTTATCAGTTATTTTCAATTATTTTCAATTATTTTCAATTATTTATCAATTATTTTCAATTATTTATCAATTATTTTCAATTATTTATCAATTATTTTCAATTATTTTCAATTATTTATAATTATTTCCAATTATTTATTAATTATTTTCAATTATTTTCAATTATTTTCAATTATTTATAATTATTTTCAATTATTTATCAATTATTTTCAATTATTTTCAATTATTTTCCATTATTTTCAATTATTTATCAATTATTTATCAATTATTTTCAATTATTTATAATTATTTTAAATTATTTTCAATTATTTATAATTATTTTCAATTATTTATCAATTATTTTCAATTATTTTCAATTATTTTCAATTATTATCAATTATTTTCAATTATTTTCAATTATTTTCAATTATTTTCAATTATTTTCCATTATTTTCAATTATTTTCAATTATTTTCAATTATTTATCAATTATTTTCAATTATTTATAATTATTTTCAATTATTTTCAATTATTTTCAATTATTTTCATTTATTTATCAATTATTTATCAATTATTTTCAATTATTTATAATTATTTTAAATTGTTTTCAATTATTTTCAATTATTTATAAATTATTTATACTTGTTTTCAATTATTTATAATCATTTTCAATTATTTTCAATTATTTTAAATTATTTTCAATTTTTAATCAATTATTTATGATTATTTTCAATTATTTATAATTATTTTCAATTATTTTCAATTATTTTCAATCATTTCCAATTATTTTCAATTATTTATAAATTATTTTCAATTATTTATAATTATTTTTAATTATTTTCAATGATTTTCAATTATTAATCAATTATTTTCAATTATTTATAATTATTTTAAATTATTTATTATTCTTTTCAATTATATTCATTTATTTTCAATTATATTCAATTATTTATAATTATTTTCAATTATTTTCAATTATTTTCAATTATTTATAATTATTTTCAATTATTTTCAATGATTATCAATTATTTATCAATTATTTATCAATTATTTTAAATTATTTATAATTATTTTAAATTATTTTCAATTATTTATAATTATTTTCGATTATTCATCAATTATTTTCAATTATTTTCAATTATTTTCAATTATTTTCAATTATTTATAATTATTTTCAATTATTTTAAATTATTTTCAATTATTTTCACTTATTTATAATTATTTTCAATTATTTATAATTATTTTCAATTATTTTCAATGATTTTCAATTATTTATCAATTATTTATCAATTATTTTAAATTATTTATAATTATTTTAAATTATTTTCAATTATTTATAATTATTTTCAATTATTTATCAATTATTTTCAATTATTTTCAATTATTTTCAATTATTTTCAATTATTTATCAATTACTTTAAATTATTTTCAATTACTTTCAATTATTTTCAATTATTTATAATTATTTCCAATTATTTTCAATTATTTATAATTGTTTTCAATTATTTATAATTATTTTCAATTATTTATCAATTATTTTCCATTATTTTCAATTATTTATCAATTATTTTCAATTATTTTCAATTATTTTCAATTATTTTCAATTATTTATCAATTATTTTCAATTATTTATAATTATTTTCTATTATTTTCAATTATTTTCAATTATTTTCAATTATTTATAATTATTTTCAATTATTTTCAATTATTTTCAATTATTTATAATCATTTTCTATTATTTATCAGTTACTTTCAATTATTTTCAATTATTTTCAATTATTTATCAATTATTTTCAATTATTTATCAATTATTTTCAATTATTTATCAATTATTTTCAATTATTTATCAATTATTTTCAATTATTTATCAATTATTTTCAATTATTTTCAATTATTTATAATTATTTCCAATTATTTATCAATTATTTTAAATTATTTTCAATTATTTTCAATTATTTATAATTATTTTCAATTATTTATCAATTATTTTAAATTGTTTTCAATTATTTTCAATTATTTATAAATTATTTATAATTGTTTTCAATTATTTATAATCATTTTCAATTATTTTCACTTATTTTAAATTATTTTCAATTTTTAATCAATTATTTAGTATTATTTTCAATTATTTATAATTATTTTCAATTATTTTCAATTATTTTCAATTATTTATCAATTATTTTCAATTATTTATAATTATTTTCTATTATTTTCAATTATTTTCAATTATTTTCAATTATTTATAATTATTTCCAATTATTTATCATTTACTTTCAATTATTTTCAATTATTTTCAATTATTTTCAATTATTTATAATTATTTCCAATTATTTTCAATTATTTATAATTATTTTCAATTATTTATAATTATTTCAATTATTTTCAATTATATTCAATTATTTATAATTATTTTCAATTATTTTCAATTATTTTCAATTATTTTCAATTATTTTCAATTATTTTCAATTATTTTCAATTATTTTCAATTATTTTCAATTATTTTCAATTATTTATCAATTATTTTCAATTATTTATAATTACTTTCAATTATTTTCATTTATTTATAAATTATTTTCCTTTATTTTCAATTATTTATCAATTATTTTCAATTATTTTCAATTATTTTCAATTATTTTCAATTATTTTCAATTATTTTCAATTATTTTCAATTATTTATCAATTATTTATCAATTATTTTAAATTATTTATAATTATTTTAAATTATTTTCAATTATTTATAATTATTTTCAATTATTTATCAATTATTTATAATTAATTTCAATTATTTTCAATTATTTTCAATTATTTTCAATTATTTATAATTATTTCCAATTATTTATCAATTACTTTCAATTATTTTCAATTATTTTCAATTATTTTCAATTATTTATAATTATTTCCAATTATTTTCAATTATTTATAATTATTTTCAATTATTAATAATTATTTCAATTATTTTCAATTATATTCAATTATTTATAATTATTTTCAATTATTTTCACTTATTTTCAATTATTTTCAATTATTTTCTATTATTTTCAATTATTTTCAATTATTTTCAATTATTTTCAATTATTTATCAATTATTTTCAATTATTTTCAATGATTTTCAATTATTTATCAATTATTTATCAATTATTTTAAATTATTTATAATTATTTTAAATTATTTTCAATTATTTATAATTATTTTCAATTATTTATCAATTATTTTCAATTATTTTCAATTATTTTCAATTATTTTCAATTATTTATCAATTACTTTAAATTATTTTCAATTATTTTCAATTATTTTCAATTATTTTCAATTATTTTCAATTATTTATAATTATTTCCAATTATTTTCAATTATTTATAATTGTTTTCAATTATTTATAATTATTTTCAATTATTTATCAATTATTTTCCATTATTTTCAATTATTTATCAATTATTTTCAATTATTTTCAATTATTTTCAATTATTTTCAATTATTTATCAATTATTTTCAATTATTTATAATTATTTTCTATTATTTTCAATTATTTTCAATTATTTTCAATTATTTATAATTATTTTCAATTATTTTCAATTATTTTCAATTATTTATAATCATTTTCTATTATTTATCAGTTATTTTCAATTATTTTCAATTATTTTCAATTATTTATCAATTATTTTCAATTATTTATCAATTATTTTCAATTATTTATCAATTATTTTCAATTATTTATCAATTATTTTCAATTATTTATCAATTATTTTCAATTATTTTCAATTATTTATAATTATTTCCAATTATTTATCAATTATTTTAAATTATTTTCAATTATTTTCAATTATTTATAATTATTTTCAATTATTTATCAATTATTTTAAATTGTTTTCAATTATTTTCAATTATTTATAAATTATTTATAATTGTTTTCAATTATTTATAATCATTTTCAATTATTTTCACTTATTTTAAATTATTTTCAATTTTTAATCAATTATTTAGTATTATTTTCAATTATTTATAATTATTTTCAATTATTTTCAATTATTTTCAATTATTTATCAATTATTTTCAATTATTTATAATTATTTTCTATTATTTATCAGTTATTTTCAATTATTTTCAATTATTTTCAATTATTTATCAATTATTTTCAATTATTTATCAATTATTTTCAATTATTTATCAATTATTTTCAATTATTTTCAATTATTTATAATTATTTCCAATTATTTATTAATTATTTTCAATTATTTTCAATTATTTTCAATTATTTATAATTATTTTCAATTATTTATCAATTATTTTCAATTATTTTCAATTATTTTCCATTATTTTCAATTATTTATCAATTATTTATCAATTATTTTCAATTATTTATAATTATTTTAAATTATTTTCAATTATTTATAATTATTTTCAATTATTTATCAATTATTTTCAATTATTTTCAATTATTTTCAATTATTATCAATTATTTTCAATTATTTTCAATTATTTTCAATTATTTTCAATTATTTTCCATTATTTTCAATTATTTTCAATTATTTTCAATTATTTATCAATTATTTTCAATTATTTATAATTATTTTCAATTATTTTCAATTATTTTCAATTATTTTCATTTATTTATCAATTATTTATCAATTATTTTCAATTATTTATAATTATTTTAAATTGTTTTCAATTATTTTCAATTATTTATAAATTATTTATACTTGTTTTCAATTATTTATAATCATTTTCAATTATTTTCAATTATTTTAAATTATTTTCAATTTTTAATCAATTATTTATGATTATTTTCAATTATTTATAATTATTTTCAATTATTTTCAATTATTTTCAATCATTTCCAATTATTTTCAATTATTTATAAATTATTTTCAATTATTTATAATTATTTTTAATTATTTTCAATGATTTTCAATTATTAATCAATTATTTTCAATTATTTATAATTATTTTAAATTATTTATTATTCTTTTCAATTATATTCATTTATTTTCAATTATATTCAATTATTTATAATTATTTTCAATTATTTTCAATTATTTTCAATTATTTATAATTATTTTCAATTATTTTCAATGATTATCAATTATTTATCAATTATTTATCAATTATTTTAAATTATTTATAATTATTTTAAATTATTTTCAATTATTTATAATTATTTTCGATTATTCATCAATTATTTTCAATTATTTTCAATTATTTTCAATTATTTTCAATTATTTATAATTATTTTCAATTATTTTAAATTATTTTCAATTATTTTCACTTATTTATAATTATTTTCAATTATTTATAATTATTTTCAATTATTTTCAATGATTTTCAATTATTTATCAATTATTTATCAATTATTTTAAATTATTTATAATTATTTTAAATTATTTTCAATTATTTATAATTATTTTCAATTATTTATCAATTATTTTCAATTATTTTCAATTATTTTCAATTATTTTCAATTATTTATCAATTACTTTAAATTATTTTCAATTACTTTCAATTATTTTCAATTATTTATAATTATTTCCAATTATTTTCAATTATTTATAATTGTTTTCAATTATTTATAATTATTTTCAATTATTTATCAATTATTTTCCATTATTTTCAATTATTTATCAATTATTTTCAATTATTTTCAATTATTTTCAATTATTTTCAATTATTTATCAATTATTTTCAATTATTTTCAATTATTTTCAATTATTTATAATCATTTTCTATTATTTATCAGTTATTTTCAATTATTTTCAATTATTTTCAATTATTTATCAATTATTTTCAATTATTTATAATTATTTCCAATTATTTATCAATTATTTTAAATTATTTTCAATTATTTTCAATTATTTATAATTATTTTCAATTATTTATCAATTATTTTAAATTGTTTTCAATTATTTTCAATTATTTATAAATTATTTATAATTGTTTTCAATTATTTATAATCATTTTCAATTATTTTCACTTATTTTAAATTATTTTCAATTTTTAATCAATTATTTAGTATTATTTTCAATTATTTATAATTATTTTCAATTATTTTCAATTATTTTCAATTATTTATCAATTATTTTCAATTATTTATAATTATTTTCTATTATTTTCAATTATTTTCAATTATTTTCAATTATTTATCAATTATTTTCAATTATTTATAATTATTTTCTATTATTTTCAATTATTTTCAATTATTTTCAATTATTTATAATTATTTTCAATTATTTTCAATTATTTTCAATT
Organism: Andrena bucephala; assembly: GCA_947577245.1. Lineage (NCBI taxonomy): Eukaryota > Metazoa > Arthropoda > Insecta > Hymenoptera > Andrenidae > Andrena > Andrena bucephala. Next base: position 15,564,339 of record OX387719.1, on the reverse strand, counting down.
ATTTATAATCATTTTCTATTATTTATCAGTTATTTTCAATTATTTTCAATTATTTTCAATTATTTATCAATTATTTTCAATTATTTATAATTATTTCCAATTATTTATCAATTATTTTAAATTATTTTCAATTATTTTCAATTATTTATAATTATTTTCAATTATTTATCAATTATTTTAAATTGTTTTCAATTATTTTCAATTATTTATAAATTATTTATAATTGTTTTCAATTATTTATAATCATTTTCAATTATTTTCACTTATTTTAAATTATTTTCAATTTTTAATCAATTATTTAGTATTATTTTCAATTATTTATAATTATTTTCAATTATTTTCAATTATTTTCCATTATTTTCAATTATTTTCAATTATTTTCAATTATTTATCAATTATTTTCAATTATTTATAATTATTTTCAATTATTTTCAATTATTTTCAATTATTTTCATTTATTTATCAATTATTTATCAATTATTTTCAATTATTTATAATTATTTTAAATTGTTTTCAATTATTTTCAATTATTTATAAATTATTTATACTTGTTTTCAATTATTTATAATCATTTTCAATTATTTTCAATTATTTTAAATTATTTTCAATTTTTAATCAATTATTTATGATTATTTTCAATTATTTATAATTATTTTCAATTATTTTCAATTATTTTCAATCATTTCCAATTATTTTCAATTATTTATAAATTATTTTCAATTATTTATAATTATTTTTAATTATTTTCAATGATTTTCAATTATTAATCAATTATTTTAAATTATTTATAATTATTTTAAATTATTTATTATTCTTTTCAATTATATTCATTTATTTTCAATTATATTCAATTATTTATAATTATTTTCAATTATTTTCAATTATTTTCAATTATTTATAATTATTTTCAATTATTTTCAATGATTATCAATTATTTATCAATTATTTATCAATTATTTTAAATTATTTATAATTATTTTAAATTATTTTCAATTATTTATAATTATTTTCGATTATTCATCAATTATTTTCAATTATTTTCAATTATTTTCAATTATTTTCAATTATTTATAATTATTTTCAATTATTTTAAATTATTTTCAATTATTTTCAATTTTTAATCAATTATTTTTGATTATTTTCAATTATTTATAATTATTTATAATTCTTTTAAATTATTTTCAATTATTTTCAATTATTTTCAATTATTTTCAATTATTTTCAATTATTTATAAATTATTTTCAATTATTTATCATTATTTTCAATTATTTTCAATTATTTTCAATTATTTTCAATTTTTATCAATTATTTATAATTATTTTCAATTATTTATAATTATTTCAATTATTTTCAACTATTTTCAATTATTTATAATTATTTTCAATTATTTATCAATTATTTATAATTAATTTCAATTATTTTCAATTATTTTCAATTATTTTCAATTATTTATAATTATTTCCAATGATTTATCAATTACTTTAAATTATTTTCAATTATTTTCAATTATTTTCAATTATTTATAATTATTTCCAATTATTTTCAATTATTTATAATTGTTTTCAATTATTTATAATTATTTTCAATTATTTATCAATTATTTTCCATTATTTTCAATTATTTATCAATTATTTTCAATTATTTTCAATTATTTTCAATTATTTTCAATTATTTTCAATTATTTTCAATTATTTATCAATTATTTATCAATTATTTTAAATTATTTATAATTATTTTAAATTATTTTCAATTATTTATAATTATTTTCAATTATTTATCAATTATTTTCAATTATTTTCAATTATTTTCAATTATTTTCAATTATTTTCAATTATTTTCAATTATTTTCAATTATTTATAATTATTTTCAATTATTTTCAATTATTTTCAATTATTTTCAATTATTTTCAATTATTTTCAATTATTTATAATTATTTTCAATTATTTTCAATTATTTTCAATTATTTTCAATTATTTATAATTATTTTCAATTATTTATCAATTATTTTCAATTATTTATCAATTATTTTCAATTATTTTCAATTATTTATAATTATTTCCAATTATTTATTAATTATTTTCAATTATTTTCAATTATTTTCAATTATTTATAATTATTTTCAATTATTTATCAATTATTTTCAATTATTTTCAATTATTTTCCATTATTTTCAATTATTTATCAATTATTTATCAATTATTTTCAATTATTTATAATTATTTTAAATTATTTTCAATGATTTTCAATTATTTATAATTATTTTCAATTATTTATCAATTATTTTCAATTATTTTCAATTATTTTCAATTATTATCAATTATTTTCAATTATTTTCAATTATTTTCAATTATTTTAAATTATTTTCCATTATTTTCAATTATTTTCAATTATTTTCAATTATTTATCAATTATTTTCAATTATTTTCAATTATTTTCAATTATTTTCAATTATTTTAAATTATTTATCAATTATTTATCAATTATTTTAAATTATTTATAATTATTTTAAATTATTTTCAATTATTTATAATTATTTTCAATTATTTATCAATTATTTTCAATTATTTTCAATTATTTTCAATTATTTTCAATTATTTTCAATTATTTTCAATTATTTTCAATTATTTATAATTATTTTCAATTATTTTCAATTATTTTCAATTATTTTCAATTATTTTCAATTATTTATAATTATTTTCAATTATTTTCAATTATTTTCAATTATTTTCAATTATTTATAATTATTTTCAATTATTTATAATTATTTCAATTATTTTCAATTATTTATAATTATTTTCAATTATTTATCAATTATTTATAATTAATTTCAATTATTTATAATTAATTTCAATTATTTTCAATTATTTTCAATTATTTTCAATTATTTATAATTATTTCCAATTATTTATCATTTACTTTCAATTATTTTCAATTATTTTCAATTATTTTCAATTATTTATAATTATTTCCAATTATTTTCAATTATTTATAATTATTTTCAATTATTTATAATTATTTCAATTATTTTCAATTATATTCAATTATTTATAATTATTTTCAATTATTTTCAATTATTTTCAATTATTTTCAATTATTTTCAATTATTTTCAATTATTTTCAATTATTTTCAATTATTTTCAATTATTTTCAATTATTTTCAATTATTTTCAATTATTTATCAATTATTTTCAATTATTTATAATTACTTTCAATTATTTTCATTTATTTATAAATTATTTTCCATTATTTTCAATTATTTATCAATTATTTTCAATTATTTTCAATTATTTTCAATTATTTTCAATTATTTTCAATTATTTTCAATTATTTTCAATTATTTTCAATTATTTATCAATTATTTATCAATTATTTTAAATTATTTATAATTATTTTAAATTATTTTCAATTATTTATAATTATTTTCAATTATTTATCAATTATTTATAATTAATTTCAATTATTTTCAATTATTTTCAATTATTTATAATTATTTCCAATTATTTATCAATTACTTTCAATTATTTTCAATTATTTTCAATTTTTTTTAATTATTTATAATTATTTCCAATTATTTTCAATTATTTATAATTATTTTCAATTATTAATAATTATTTCAATTATTTTCAATTATATTCAATTATTTATAATTATTTTCAATTATTTTCAATTATTTTCAATTATTTTCAATTATTTTCAATTATTTTCAATTATTTTCACTTATTTTCAATTATTTTCAATTATTTATCAATTATTTTCAATTATTTTCAATGATTTTCAATTATTTATCAATTATTTATCAATTATTTTAAATTATTTATAATTATTTTAAATTATTTATAATTATTTTAAATTATTTTCAATTATTTATAATTATTTTCAATTATTTATCAATTATTTTCAATTATTTTCAATTATTTTCAATTATTTTCAATTATTCTCAATTATTTTAAATTATTTTCAATTATTTATCAATTATTTATAATTATTTTAAATTATTTTCAATTATTTATAATTATTTTCAATTATTTTCAATTATTTTAAATTATTTTCAATTATTTTAAATTATTTTCAATTTTTAATCAATTATTTATGATTATTTTCAATTATTTATAATTATTTATAATTCTTTTAAATTATTTTCAATTATTTTCAATTATTTATAAATTATTTTCAATTATTTATCATTATTTTCAATTATTTTCAATTATTTTAATTTTTTTATCAATTATTTATAATTATTTTCAATTATTTATAATTATTTCAATTATTTTCAATTATTTTCAATTATTTATAATTATTTTCAATTATTTATCAATTATTTATAATTAATTTCAATTATTTTCAATTATTTTCAATTATTTTCAATTATTTATAATTATTTCCAATTATTTATCAATTACTTTCAATTATTTTCAATTATTTTCAATTATTTATAATTATTTCCAATTATTTTCAATTATTTATAATTGTTTTCAATTATTTATAATTGTTTTCAATTATTTATAATTATTTTCAATTATTTATCAATTATTTTCCATTATTTTCAATTATTTATCAATTATTTTCAATTATTTTCAATTATTTTCAATTATTTTCAATTATTTTCAATTATTTTCAATTATTTATCAATTATTTATCAATTATTTTAAATTATTTATAATTATTTTAAATTATTTTCAATTATTTATAATTATTTTCAATTATTTATCAATTATTTTCAATTATTTTCAATTATTTTCAATTATTTTCAATTATTTTCAATTATTCTCAATTATTTTCAATTATTTATAATTATTTTCAATTATTTATCAATTATTCATAATTAATTTAAATTATTTTCCATTATTTTCAATTATTTTCAATTATTTATAATTATTTCCAATTAATTATCAATTACTTTCAATTATTTTCAATTATTTTCAATTATTTTCAATTATTTATAATTATTTCCAATTATTTTCAATTATTTATAATTATTTTCAATTATTTATAATTATTTCAATTATTTTCAATTATATTCAATTATTTATAATTATTTTCAATTATTTTCAATTATTTTCAATTATTTTCAATTATTTTCAATTATTTTCAATTATTTTCAATTATTTTCAATTATTTTCCATTATTTTCAATTATTTTCAATTATTTTCAATTATTTATCAATTATTTTCAATTTTTTATAATTATTTTCAATTATTTTCAATTATTTTCAATTATTTTCATTTATTTATCAATTATTTATCAATTATTTTCAGTTATTTATAATTATTTTAAATTGTTTTCCATTATTTTCAATTATTTATAAATTATTTATAATTGTTTTCAATTATTTATAATCATTTTCAATTATTTTCAATTATTTTCAATTATTTATAAATTAGTTTCAATTATTTATAATTATTTTTAATTATTTTCAATGATTTTCAATTATTAATCAATTATTTTCAATTATTTATAATTATTTTCAATTATATATTATTCTTTTCAATTATTTTCATTTATTTTCAATTATATTCAATTATTTATAATTATTTTAAATTATTTTCAATTATTTTCAATTATTTATAATTATTTTCAATTATTTATCAATTATTTTCAATTATTCATAATTAATTTCAATCATTTTCAATTATTTTCCATTATTTTCAATTATTTATCAATTATTTATCAATTATTTTCAATTATTTATAATTATTTTAAATTATTTTCAATGATTTTCAATTATTTATAATTATTTTCAATTATTTATCAATTATTTTCAATTATTTTCAATTATTTTCAATTATTTTCAATTATTTTCAATTATTTTCAATTATTTTCAATTATTTATAATTATTTCCAATTATTTATTAATTACTTTCAATTATTTTCAATTATTTTCAATTATTTTCAATTATTTATAATTATTTCCAATTATTTTCAATTATTTATAATTATTTTCAATTATTTATAATTATTTCAATTATTTTCAATTATATTCAATTATTTATAATTATTTTCAATTATTTTCAATTATTTTCAATTATTTTCAATTATTTTCAATTATTTTCAATTATTTTCAATTATTTTCAATTATTTTGAATTATTTATAATTATTTTCAATTATTTATAATTAATTCAATTATTTTCAATTATTTATAATTATTTTCAATTATTTATCAATTATTTATAATTAATTTCAATTATTTATAATTAATTTCAATTATTTTCAATTATTTTCAATTATTTTCAATTATTTATAATTATTTCCAATTATTAATCATTTACTTTCAATTATTTTCAATTATTTTCAATTATTTTCAATTATTTATAATTATTTCCAATTATTTATTAATTACTTTCAATTATTTTCAATTATTTTCAATTATTTTCAATTATTTATAATTATTTCCAATTATTTTCAATTATTTATAATTATTTTCAATTATTTATAATTATTTCAATTATTTTCAATTATATTCAATTATTTATAATTATTTTCAATTATTTTCAATTATTTTCAATTATTTTCAATTATTTTCAATTATTTTCAATTATTTTCAATTATTTTCAATTATTTTCTATTATTTATCAATTATTTTCAATTATTTATAATTACTTTCAATTATTTTCATTTAATTATAAATTATTTTCCATTATTTTCAATTATTTATCAATTATTTTCAATTATTTTCAATTATTTTGAATTATTTTCAATTATTTTCAATTATTTTCAATTATTTTCAATTATTTATCAATTATTTATCAATTATTTTAAATTATTTATAATTATTTTAAATTATTTTCAATTATTTATAATTATTTTCAATTATTTATCAATTATTTATAATTAATTTCAATTATTTTCAATTATTTTCAATTATTTTCAATTATTTATAATTATGTCCAATTATTTATCAATTACTTTCAATTATTTTCAATTATTTTCAATTATTTTCAATTATTTATAATTATTTCCAATTATTTTCAATTATTTATAATTATTTTCAATTATTAATAATTATTTCAATTATTTTCAATTATATTCAATTATTTATAATTATTTTCAATTATTTTCAATTATTTTCAATTATTTTCAATTATTTTCTATTATTTTCAATTATTTTCAATTATTTTCAATTATTTTCAATTATTTATCAATTATTTTCAATTATTTATAATTACTTTCAATTATTTTCAATTATTTATAAATTATTTATAATTGTTTTCAATTATTTATAATTATTTTCAATTATTTTCAATTATTTTCAATTATTTTCACTTATTTATAATTATTTTCAATTATTTATAATTATTTTCAATTATTTTCAATGATTTTCAATTATTTATCAATTATTTATCAATTATTTTCAATTATTTATAATTATTTTAAATTATTTTCAATTATTTATAATTATTTTCAATTATTTATCAATTATTTTCAATTATTTTCAATTATTTTCAATTATTTTCAATTATTCTCAATTATTTTCAATTATTTTCAATTATTTTCAATTATTTATCAATTATTTATCAATTATTTTAAATTATTTATAATTATTTTAAATTATTTTCAATTATTTATAATTATTTTCAATTATTTATCAATTATTTTCAATTATTTTCAATTATTTTCAATTATTTTCAATTATTTTCAATTATTTATAATTATTTTAAATTATTTTCAATTATTTTAAATTATTTTCAATTTTTAATCAATTATTTATGATTATTTTCAATTATTTTTAATTATTTATAATTCTTTTAAATTATTTTCAATTATTTTCAATTATTTATAAATTATTTTCAATTATTTATCATTATTTTCAATTATTTTCAATTATTTTAATTTTTTTATCAATTATTTATAATTATTTTCAATTATTTATAATTATTTCAATTATTTTCAATTATTTTCAATTATTTATAATTATTTTCAATTATTTATCAATTATTTATAATTAATTTCAATTATTTTCAATTATTTTAAATTATTTTCAATTATTTATAATTATTTCCAATTATTTATCAATTACTTTCAATTATTTTCAATTATTTTCAATTATTTTCAATTATTTATAATTATTTCCAATTATTTTCAATTATTTATAATTGTTTTCAATTATTTATAATTGTTTTCAATTATTTATAATTATTTTCAATTATTTATCAATTATTTTCCATTATTTTCAATTATTTATCAATTATTTTCAATTATTTTCAATTATTTTCAATTATTTTCAATTATTTTCAATTATTTTCAATTATTTTCAATTATTTATCAATTATTTTAAATTATTTATAATTATTTTAAATTATTTTCAATTATTTATAATTATTTTCAATTATTTATCAATTATTTTCAATTATTTTCAATTAGTTTCAATTATTTTCAATTATTTTCAATTATTTTCAATTATTTTCAATTATTTATAATTATTTTCAATTATTTATCAATTATTTATAATTAATTTAAATTATTTTCAATTATTTTCAATTATTTTCAATTATTTATAATTATTTCCTATTACTTTCAATTATTTTCAATTATTTTCAATTATTTTCAATTATTTATAATTATTTCCAATTATTTTCAATTATTTATAATTATTTTCAATTATTTATAATTATTTCAATTATTTTCAATTATATTCAATTATTTATAATTATTTTCAATTATTTTCAATTATTTTCAATTATTTTCAATTATTTTCAATTATTTTCAATTATTTATCAATTATTTTCAATTATTTATAATTACTTTCAATTATTTTCAATTATTTATAAATTATTTATAATTGTTTTCAATTATTTATAATTATTTTCAATTATTTTCAATTATTTTCAATTATTTTCACTTATTTATAATTATTTTCAATTATTTATAATTATGTTAAATTATTTTCAATGATTTTCAATTATTTATAAATTATTTTCAATTATTTATAATTATTTTCAATTATTTATAATTCTTTTAAATTATTTTCAATTATTTTCAATTATTTTCAATTATTTATCAATTATTTTCAATTATTTATCATTATTATCAATAATTTATCATTTATTTTCTATTATTTATAATAATTTTCAATTATATATAATTCTTTTCAATTATTTTCAATTATTTTCAATTATTTTCAATTATTTTCAATTATTTTCAATTATTTATAATTATTTTCAATTATTTTCAATTATTTTCAATTATTTTCAATTATTTATAATTATTTTCAATTATTTATCAATTATTTTCAATTATTTATCAATTATATTCAATTATTTATCAATTATTTTCAATTATTTATAATTATTTTCAATTATTTATCAATTATTTTCAATTATTTTCAATTATTTTCAATTATTTTCAATTATTTTCAATTATTTTCAATTATTTTCAATTATTTTCAATTATTTTCAATTATTTTCAATTATTTTCCATTATTTTCAATTATTTTCAATTATTTTCAATTATTTATCAATTATTTTCAATTTTTTATAATTATTTTCAATTATTTTCAATTATTTTCAATTATTTTCATTTATTTATCAATTATTTATCAATTATTTTCAATTATTTATAATTATTTTAAATTGTTTTCCATTATTTTCAATTATTTATAAATTATTTATAATTGTTTTCAATTATTTATAATCATTTTCAATTATTTTCAATTATTTTAAATTTATTTCAATTTTTAATCAATTATTTATAATTATTTTCAATTATTTATAATTATTTTAAATTATTTTCAATTATTTTCAATCATTTCCAATTATTTTCAATTATTTATAAATTAGTTTCAATTATTTATAATTATTTTTAATTATTTTCAATGATTTTCAATTATTAATCAATTATTATCAATTATTTATAATTATTTTCAATTATATATTATTCTTTTTAATTATTTTCATTTATTTTGAATTATATTCAATTATTTATAATTATTTTAAATTATTTTCAATTATTTTCAATTATTTATAATTATTTTCAATTATTTATCAATTATTTTCAATTATTCATAATTAATTTCAATTATTTTCAATTATTTTCCATTATTTTCAATTATTTATCAATTATTTATCAATTATTTTCAATTATTTTCAATTATTTTCAATTATTTTCAATTATTTATAATTATTTCCAATTATTTATCAATTACTTTCAATTATTTTCAATTATTTTCAATTATTTTCAATTATTTATAATTATTTCCAATTATTTTCAATTATTTATAATTATTTTCAATTATTTATAATTATTTCAATTATTTTCAATTATATTCAATTATTTATAATTATTTTCAATTATTTTCAATTATTTTCAATTATTTTCAATTATTTTCAATTATTTTCAATTATTTTCAATTATTTTCAATTATTTTGAATTATTTATAATTATTTTCAATTATTTATAATTAATTCAATTATTTTCAATTATTTATAATTATTTTCAATTATTTATCAATTATTTATAATTAATTTCAATTATTTATAATTAATTTCAATTATTTTCAATTATTTTCAATTATTTTCAATTATTTATAATTATTTCCAATTATTAATCATTTACTTTCAATTATTTTCAATTATTTTCAATTATTTTCAATTATTTATAATTATTTCCAATTATTTATTAATTACTTTCAATTATTTTCAATTATTTTCAATTATTTTCAATTATTTATAATTATTTCCAATTATTTTCAATTATTTATAATTATTTTCAATTATTTATAATTATTTCAATTATTTTCAATTATATTCAATTATTTATAATTATTTTCAATTATTTTCAATTATTTTCAATTATTTTCAATTATTTTCAATTATTTTCAATTATTTTCAATTATTTTCAATTATTTTCAATTATTTTCAATTATTTTCTATTATTTATCAATTATTTTCAATTATTTATAATTACTTTCAATTATTTTCATTTAATTATAAATTATTTTCCATTATTTTCAATTATTTATCAATTATTTTCAATTATTTTCAATTATTTTGAATTATTTTCAATTATTTTCAATTATTTTCAATTATTTTCAATTATTTATCAATTATTTATCAATTATTTTAAATTATTTATAATTATTTTAAATTATTTTCAATTATTTATCAATTATTTATAATTAATTCAATTATTTTCAATTATTTTCAATTATTTTCAATTATTTATAATTATTTCCAATTATTTATCAATTACATTCAATTATTTTCAATTATTTTCAATTATTTTCAATTATTTATAATTATTTCCAATTATTTTCAATTATTTATAATTATTTTCAATTATTAATAATTATTTCAATTATTTTCAATTATATTCAATTATTTATAATTATTTTCAATTATTTTCAATTACTTTCAATTATTTTCAATTATTTTCTATTATTTTCAATTATTTTCAATTATTTTCAATTATTTTCAATTATTTATCAATTATTTTCAATTATTTATAATTACTTTCAATTATTTTCAATTATTTATAAATTATTTATAATTGTTTTCAATTATTTATAATTATTTTCAATTATTTTCAATTATTTTCAATTATTTTCACTTATTTATAATTATTTTCAATTATTTATAATTATTTTCAATTATTTTCAATGATTTTCAATTATTTATCAATTATTTATCAATTATTTTCAATTATTTATAATTATTTTAAATTATTTTCAATTATTTATAATTATTTTCAATTATTTATCAATTATTTTCAATTATTTTCAATTATTTTCAATTATTTTCAATTATTCTCAATTATTTTCAATTATTTTCAATTATTTATCAATTATTTATCAATTATTTTAAATTATTTATAATTATTTTAAATTATTTTCAATTATTTATAATTATTTTCAATTATTTATCAATTATTTTCAATTATTTTCAATTATTTTCAATTATTTTCAATTATTTTCAATTATTTTCAATTATTTTCAATTATTTATAATTATTTTAAATTATTTTCAATTATTTTAAATTATTTTCAATTTTTAATCAATTATTTATGATTATTTTCAATTATTTTTAATTATTTATAATTCTTTTAAATTATTTTCAATTATTTTCAATTATTTATAAATTATTTTCAATTATTTATCATTATTTTCAATTATTTTCAATTATTTTAATTTTTTTATCAATTATTTATAATTATTTTCAATTATTTATAATTATTTCAATTATTTTCAATTATTTTCAATTATTTATAATTATTTTCAATTATTTATCAATTATTTATAATTAATTTCAATTATTTTCAATTATTTTAAATTATTTTCAATTATTTATAATTATTTCCAATTATTTATCAATTACTTTCAATTATTTTCAATTATTTTCAATTATTTTCAATTATTTATAATTATTTCCAATTATTTTCAATTATTTATAATTGTTTTCAATTATTTATAATTGTTTTCAATTATTTATAATTATTTTCAATTATTTATCAATTATTTTCCATTATTTTCAATTATTTATCAATTATTTTCAATTATTTTCAATTATTTTCAATTATTTTCAATTATTTTCAATTATTTTCAATTATTTTCAATTATTTATCAATTATTTTAAATTATTTATAATTATTTTAAATTATTTTCAATTATTTATAATTATTTTCAATTATTTATCAATTATTTTCAATTATTTTCAATTATTTTCAATTATTTTCAATTATTTTCAATTATTTTCAATTATTTTCAATTATTTTCAATTATTTTCAATTATTTATCAATTATTTTCAATTATTTATAATTACTTTCAATTATTTTCAATTATTTATAAATTATTTATAATTGTTTTCAATTATTTATAATTATTTTCAATTATTTTCAATTATTTTCAATTATTTTCACTTATTTATAATTATTTTCAATTATTTATAATTATGTTAAATTATTTTCAATGATTTTCAATTATTTATAAATTATTTTCAATTATTTATAATTATTTTCAATTATTTATAATTCTTTTAAATTATTTTCAATTATTTTCAATTATTTTCAATTATTTATAATTATTTCCAATTATTTTCAATTATTTATAATTGTTTTCAATTATTTATAATTGTTTTCAATTATTTATAATTATTTTCAATTATTTATCAATTATTTTCCATTATTTTCAATTATTTATCAATTATTTTCAATTATTTTCAATTATTTTCAATTATTTTCAATTATTTTCAATTATTTTCAATTATTTTCAATTATTTATCAATTATTTTAAATTATTTATAATTATTTTAAATTATTTTCAATTATTTATAATTATTTTCAATTATTTATCAATTATTTTCAATTATTTTCAATTATTTTCAATTATTTTCAATTATTTTCAATTATTTTCAATTATTTTCAATTATTTTCAATTATTTTCAATTATTTTCAATTATTTTCAATTATTTTCAATTATTTATAATTATTTTCAATTATTTATCAATTATTTTCAATTATTTATCAATTATATTCAATTATTTATCAATTATTTTCAATTATTTATAATTATTTTCAATTATTTATCAATTATTTTCAATTATTTTCAATTATTTTCAATTATTTTCAATTATTTTCAATTATTTTCAATTATTTTCAATTATTTTCAATTATTTTCAATTATTTTCAATTATTATCCATTATTTTCAATTATTTTCAATTATTTTCAATTATTTATCAATTATTTTCAATTTTTTATAATTATTTTCAATTATTTTCAATTATTTTCAATTATTTTCATTTATTTATCAATTATTTATCAATTATTTTCAATTATTTATAATTATTTTAAATTGTTTTCCATTATTTTCAATTATTTATAAATTATTTATAATTGTTTTCAATTATTTATAATCATTTTCAATTATTTTCAATTATTTTAAATTTATTTCAATTTTTAATCAATTATTTATAATTATTTTCAATTATTTATAATTATTTTAAATTATTTTCAATTATTTTCAATCATTTCCAATTATTTTCAATTATTTATAAATTAGTTTCAATTATTTATAATTATTTTTAATTATTTTCAATGATTTTCAATTATTAATCAATTATTATCAATTATTTATAATTATTTTCAATTATATATTATTCTTTTTAATTATTTTCATTTATTTTGAATTATATTCAATTATTTATAATTATTTTAAATTATTTTCAATTATTTTCAATTATTTATAATTATTTTCAATTATTTATCAATTATTTTCAATTATTCATAATTAATTTCAATTATTTTCAATTATTTTCCATTATTTTCAATTATTTATCAATTATTTATCAATTATTTTCAATTATTTATAATTATTTTAAATTATTTTCAATGATTTTCAATTATTTATAATTATTTTCAATTATTTATCAATTATTTTCAATTATTTTCAATTAGTTTCAATTATTTTCAATTATTTTCAATTATTTTCAATTATTTTCAATTATTTTCAATTATTTATAATTATTTCCAATTATTTATCAATTACTTTAAATTATTTTCAATTATTTTCAATTATTTTCAATTATTTATAATTATTTCCAATTATTTTCAATTATTTATAATTATTTTCAATTATTTATAATTATTTCAATTATTTTCAATTATATTCAATTATTTATAATTATTTTCAATTATTTTCAATTATTTTCAATTATTTTCAATTATTTTCAATTATTTTCAATTATTTTCAATTATTTTCAATTATTTTCAATTATTTATCAATTATTTTCAATTATTTATAATTATTTTCAATTATTTTCAATGATTTTCAATTATTTATAAATTATTTTCAATTATTTTCAATTATTTATAATTATTTTCAATTATTTATAATTCTTTTAAATTATTTTCAATTATTTTCAATTATTTTCAATTATTTATCAATTATTTATCATTATTTTCAATAATTTATTATTTATTTTCAATTATTTATAATTATTTTCAATTATTTATAATTCTTTTCAATTATTTTCAATTATTTTCAATTATTTTCAATTATTTTCAATTATTTTCAATTATTTTCAATTATTTATAATTATTTTCAATTATTTTCAATTATTTTCAATTATTTATAATTATTTTCAATTATATATCAATTATTTTCAATTATTTAATATTATTTTCAGTTATTTTCAATTATTTTCAATTATTTTCAATTATTTATAATTATTTCCAATTATTTTCAATTATTTATAATTATTTTCAATTATTTATAATTATTTCAATTATTTTCAATTATATTCAATTATTTATAATTAATTTCAATTATTTTCAATTATTTTCAATTATTTTCAATTATTTTCAATTATTTTCAATTATTTTCAATTATTTTCAATTATTTTCAATTATTTTCAATTATTTTCAATTATTTTCAATTATTTATCAATTATTTTCAATTATTTATAATTACTTTCAATTATTTTGAATTATTTATCAATTATTTATAATTAATTTCAATTATTTTCAATTAATTTCAATTATTTTCAATTATTTTCAATTATTTTCAATTATTTATAATTATTTCCAATTATTTATCAATTACTTTCAATTATTTTCAATTATTTTCAATTATTTTCAATTATTTATAATTATTTCCAATTATTTTCAATTATTTATAATTATTTTCAATTATTAATAATTATTTCAATTATTTTCAATTATATTCAATTATTTATAATTATTTTCAATTATTTTCAATTATTTTCAATTATTTTCAATTATTTTCAATTATTTTCAATTATTTTCAATTATTTTCAATTATTTTCAATTATTTTCAATTATTTATCAATTATTTTCAATTATTTATAATTACTTTCAATTATTTTCAATTATTTATAATTGTTTTCAATTATTTATAATTATTTTCAATTATTTTCAATTATTTTCAATTATTTTCACTTATTTATAATTATTTTCAATTATTTATAATTATTTTCAATTATTTTCAATGATTTTCAATTATTTTCAATTATTTTCAATTATTTTCAATTATTTTCAATTATTTATCAATTATTTTAAATTATTTATAATTATTTTAAATTATTTTCAATTATTTATAATTATTTTCAATTATTTATAATTACTTTCAATTATTTTCAATTATTTATAAATTATTTATAATTGTTTTCAATTATTTATAATTATTTTCAATTATTTTCAATTATTTTCAATTATTTTCACTTATTTATAATTATTTTCAATTATTTATAATTATTTTCAATTATTTTCAATGATTTTCAATTATTTATCAATTATTTATCAATTATTTTAAATTATTTATAATTATTTTAAATTATTTATAATTATTTTAAATTATTTTCAATTATTTATAATTATTTTCAATTATTTATCAATTATTTTCAATTATTTTCAATTATTTTCAATTATTTTCAATTATTCTCAATTATTTTAAATTATTTTCAATTATTTATCAATTATTTATAATTATTTTAAATTATTTTCAATTATTTATAATTATTTTCAATTATTTTCAATTATTTTAAATTATTTTCAATTTTTAATCAATTATTTATGATTATTTTCAATTATTTATAATTATTTATAATTCTTTTAAATTATTTTCAATTATTTTCAATTATTTATAAATTATTTTCAATTATTTATCATTATTTTCAATTATTTTCAATTATTTTAATTTTTTTATCAATTATTTATAATTATTTTCAATTATTTATAATTATTTCAATTATTTTCAATTATTTTCAATTATTTATAATTATTTTCAATTATTTATCAATTATTTATAATTAATTTCAATTATTTTCAATTATTTTCAATTATTTTCAATTATTTATAATTATTTCCAATTATTTATCAATTACTTTCAATTATTTTCAATTATTTTCAATTATTTTCAATTATTTATAATTATTTCCAATTATTTTCAATTATTTATAATTGTTTTCAATTATTTATAATTGTTTTCAATTATTTATAATTATTTTCAATTATTTATCAATTATTTTCCATTATTTTCAATTATTTATCAATTATTTTCAATTATTTTCAATTATTTTCAATTATTTTCAATTATTTTCAATTATTTTCAATTATTTTCAATTATTTATCAATTATTTATCAATTATTTTAAATTATTTATAATTATTTTAAATTATTTTCAATTATTTATAATTATTTTCAATTATTTATCAATTATTTTCAATTATTTTCAATTATTTTCAATTATTTTCAATTATTTTCAATTATTCTCAATTATTTTCAATTATTTATAATTATTTTCAATTATTTATCAATTATTCATAATTAATTTAAATTATTTTCAATTATTTTCAATTATTTTCAATTATTTATAATTATTTCCAATTATTTATCAATTACTTTCAATTATTTTCAATTATTTTCAATTATTTTCAATTATTTATAATTATTTCCAATTATTTTCAATTATTTATAATTATTTTCAATTATTTATAATTATTTCAATTATTTTCAATTATATTCAATTATTTATAATTATTTTCAATTATTTTCAATTATTTTCAATTATTTTCAATTATTTTCAATTATTTTCAATTATTTTCAATTATTTTCAATTATTTTCCATTATTTTCAATTATTTTCAATTATTTTCAATTATTTATCAATTATTTTCAATTTTTTATAATTATTTTCAATTATTTTCAATTATTTTCAATTATTTTCATTTATTTATCAATTATTTATCAATTATTTTCAATTATTTATAATTATTTTAAATTGTTTTCCATTATTTTCAATTATTTATAAATTATTTATAATTGTTTTCAATTATTTATAATCATTTTCAATTATTTTCAATTATTTTCAATTATTTATAAATTAGTTTCAATTATTTATAATAATTTTTAATTATTTTCAATGATTTTCAATTATTAATCAATTATTTTCAATTATTTATAATTATTTTCAATTATATATTATTCTTTTCAATTATTTTCATTTATTTACAATTATATTCAATTATTTATAATTATTTTAAATTATTTTCAATTATTTTCAATTATTTATAATTATTTTCAATTATTTATCAATTATTTTCAATTATTCATA